>JAWIIS010000094.1:0-258657 GCA_033682625.1 Helicoverpa zea x Helicoverpa armigera | reverse complement strand
TTCATATTCATATTCATATCATTTATTGCGTTCCACAAGTTTCACATGGTGTTACAAAAAGCTTACAGCTAGGTACATTTGTGGACCCTGTTAGGGCACAGCAACATTTGGCATTTAATACCAGTACATTTAAAATACTTAAAACTAATTCTAAATTATTATGGCGGTTATTAAACATTAGGTATAATAGGAATAGTTAATTTTCAATTAAAATTATATATTATATTTCTTTATATTTGTATAAATATATATTAGGAAATGTTGTCGCTCATCAATTTATAAAATATATTAGAGTAATTTTTGCTAATGTTAATGTTAGTTGTTTCGGAATTTTAGTTTGTAGTGGGCAACACCGGTGTCGCCACGCCATTGGTCCGTTGATTTGTTCCGGACAAATGGCGGGAAGACTCGTTTTCTTGATCTGTAAAATGGCGAGAACTCGCCCACTTGGTACGCAGCAAGCAAGCAAGTAACATCTTCTGTTGATTTATTATTATTGTGTAAAGCGTAACCTATAATTCTATTTCTGTCTGTAATGATTGTTGAACATTGTGTATTATGTAACACTGTTATTTTGTGCTTGACTAAACATTGTAATGTGAAGTAATAAATTATGCCTTTATTAACGTATGGTTTATTTGTAGTTGTGAACTCCTTACATCAGAAGTGAAATACACGAAAGAACTACGCCTAAAATGCCCCGAAGCCGCAACCGGACATCGAAGAAAAGGAGCCGGAGGAGGTCGACTTCGAGCAGCAGTTCCTCGACAAGCTCTCAACCTTCATCTAGCACGAGCAGTTCAGATGGACATGGGCACAGGAAAAAGAGACGTACCAAGCGTACGTCTCCTGCAGTAAGCCAGAACATTATTTTATCATCAGTTATCCCCGAGTTTGATCCGTTAGTGGATGATATTCAAATGTGGTTGAATGTGGTAGAAGCTAACGGTCGCGCTTTCCGTTGGTCTGATCGTGTTCTTAAATATCAGGCACTACAAAAATTGCGTAATACAGCCGAAACCCGGTCTGTTCAAAATCTGCCCCCATATCTAATGAAAGTGTGTTGGCTATAACAGAAGCGGATTGGTTATTGTCAATACAATTACAAGATCCCAGTATATGTGTTATAAGAGAAATACTAGAGTCAGGTCAGGCCGAGATAAATAGGAAAATATTTAATGATTATGAATTGTTAGGCAATAAAGTATACCGCCGGACTGAATTTGGTAGACGGTGGGTAGTTCCTAAACAAGCGATTTGGCAAGTGATTAAAGCTAATCATGATGATCTCGGTCATTTTGCTGTGGATAAAACTATAGAAAGAATAAAATCTGTATATTGGTTTCCGAAAATGAAAAAAGTGGTTTCAAAATATATAAAAAATTGTATTAACTGCATTTATTATAAAAATATCCAAGGCAAAAAGGAAGGTAAATTGTTCCCTATACCTAAATATGCTAGACCTTTTCACACTCTCCATATAGACCATGTGGGCCCATTTGTTAAAACCACTCTTAGAAATACTCACCTTTTAGTAATTGTCGATTCATTCACGAAAGGAGATGGCCAAATTTTCATAGAAAAAAAAACCCAGAATCGACAGCAACGAAATGGTTACCAATAGGGTGTTTCTCTTTTTTCGTGCATATTACGCGTCCAGCCTAAAAATCGTAATTTACTAATTGAATACCTATGTTTCTTATACAGGAAATCAAAAGTTATAAAGTTAGGCTTTTCTGCATGTAATAATTATTGATGAAAGTAACGTAATTAAAAAAATATAAATTAAAAACATAATTAATTCTCATTTCCTTCGGTGTCCATATGCTATCGTCTTTGATATATTTGTACTTTATTCAAAAGTATTATAATTAATTGTAAATAAGTTACCATACTAAAAAACTACACCTAGAAGCCTAATCTATTTCGAACGTACACAAAGCCTTAACATACGTCTCAGAGGCGTGCACATATAAAAGCCCCGATTTTAGGTAAATTATTTAATTATTATTTTTATTATTGAGCAGAAATTTTAATTTGGAATATAAACTAAAAATAAAACAACACTGTTATTAATTATAACTATAATTACAGTTATTTATTACAACAAAAAAACAATATGCATAAATTGGAACAAAAAAAATTAACTTCTTCAAAATCAGCTAAAAAATATATATTTTTTTGAATACCAAATATTTTTTTTTACGCTAATACCTATTCTTAGAGCAAACATTACAACTAATCAGATTTGAGCTTTAACAGTTGACCAAATATGTCCATTCTGAGTACGATTACGAACACGATAAATCCGCTCCGAGTTGGTAGGTGGTAAAGCACGGTCTGCGCCAGATGATGGACCAGCTTCTGCAACAAGGGTAGGGTCGGTTTCTTCAGAGGCCCAGATTCTTGTAAAGACGAAACGTACTCAGATACTTCATTATTTTCGTCCTCGCTTTGAACGTTGTCGATAATCTGGTTATCCTCAACTTCGGAATCTGAATCTTCCTGAAAAGGATTGTCTTCCTCGTTCAAAATTGCAAAAATATCGTCTTCATCTAATACATTAGACCGTGACATATTTATACCTGAAACAACGCCGAAAAAAGATATAAAATATACGAAAAACAAGCAATAGTAAAATCACTCAATCTCAGTTAAAAGTTACACAAAGCCTAAATATACGTCTCACAGGCGTGCAACACTTCGATAAATCAAAAATGGCGGGACTTACCTCAACGATAGGGGCACCATCCTCTAGCTCCCGTCGGCCACGAAGATAACAGAAGAGCACCACGCTCTAGCTTCAACCGTTAGAAAAAAACAAACGATATTCGAATGCGTGTACGTCTCGCAGGCGTAGATTAGGCTTCTAGGGTTAAAAAGTATAACTTTTTCATCTGCATACACAAAGTTAGCTCTGCAATTTTATATATTTTTTATTTCATAAATGTTTCTCATTTTTTTTTTGTCATAACCTTCGGCTTGGACGGATCTGAGAATTGTACTCTGCGTATTGCCCTTAACGCCGATACACCGACAACACACCCCGCGCACGTTCCTCAGTCGGCCAGTAAACGTCTTAGCAGGTGCACGCTTGTTAGTGATAAAAAGATATGTTCGTGTAAAGTTGCGCAGGTGGTGATTATTTTGGAATTGTGCTCTCTCCTTTCGTTACCATAATTAAGTAAGTATTTATGACTTGGTTTAGTATGTAGCTAATTATAGATTCTAATAATTACATCCATTAACTTCAATATTCACGATTTCCGTAAGTTTGGTATCGAATGAGATATGTTGAATAAAGGATTGAAACCTCATTACCTTCTTCCTCACCACCATCGTTTACCCTCGGTTTTTCGAGCGATGGTAATGAGATTAAAACGATGAAATTGAGAATTTATTAAAACTTTAATTGCAATATGTGGTTCAATTTTGTTTTTAATTAATATTATTAGTAATTTTAATAACATTATAAATTACTTTCATTAGTTGTGTATGTACTTACGTGTAAGGTATTTATTTTCGCAGAGGAGCAAGAATTAAGAATGCCGAAAAATACTAAACAAACATTAGAGCAGAAACGAGAGCGCGATAGACTTCAAAAGAAAAAAAAATATGCAGCAATTAAGGCAGATCCTGAAAAGTATGAAGAACAGAAGGCAAAAGAAAGAGAAAGATACCTTAAAAGAAAGGAACAGAAGAAAATAAAAAATGTAACAGATATGACACCTAGACAACTAAGAGCTCAGAGAAAAATATGGAGAGTTAATTCAAAACGTAATTACGAAAAAAAAAAGAAAAACAAGGTTATTCAACAATTACTACTTGAAAATTCTCCAGCGGATAGTGACACTGAAGTACCTCTACTTCCAGCAGACCAAGATCCTCTCGCTAGACCATCCCTAAACATACCTAGCTCGTCTCTTAATTTTATGGATTCCGATAGTCACAACTCTTGTCAACAATGTCTGAGAAAAGATAATCTGCTGAATAAGCTTCGCTACCGTCATAAAAAAGAAATAGGTATTTTGAAACAAGAATTAGAAAAAGTAAAAAATAGAAAAAGATGCCATTAGAAAAATGTTTTACAGAGTAATAAAACAAAAGAAAAATAATGAAAATAGATCCACTGAAGAAAAAATTGAACATTTGGTAGAAGATTTGAATCCAGTAAGGCGAGGAGAAATTAAAAAGAAGCTACTGTTTGGCGAAATTCTTTCAAGAAGTGTCGGGGAAGGATACAAGTCCTTGAGAAAGAAAGACAAAAAAGAATTCTCAGATGTCGTTATGTCTGACAAGGAGAAATTTAAAAAATATAAGCTCTTGACACAGACCAAAATATTCACAGTAAGAGATAAAAAAGAAAATGAAACACGCAAAGCTGAAAATTTGACACAACAATTAATTTGGGATTTTTTCGACGATGACGCAGTGACTCGAATTGCAGCTGATAAAAAGGAATATATCACCAAAAACAAGATAAGAAAGCAAAAAAGGTACCTTACAGACACTTTAACAAATTTATACAAAAAATTTAAGCAAAATTCTAACACCAAGGTAACATATCAGACTTTCTGTAAGCATCGCCCATTTTGGGTATTATATCCGAAGGAGTCTGGGCGAAATACGTGTGCTTGCAAAGTACATATCAATTTTGACTTATTAGTAAAATGCCTTAATAAAAATAAAATCCTCAAAGAAGCTAACGGGACTTCAATATTAGAAAGTTTGTGTTGCAACTCTAATGACGAAAATTGTTTGACACGTATATGCACAAAATGTAAATTTAAAAGTTTGAATTATGCAGAGTTTAGAAATGATAAAGAGATTAAATATCAGCAGTGGTGTACTTCTTCTGAGAAATATTATGTAAAAGCAGACGAAAAAACAAAATTAGTAACAAAAAAAGAAACCTTTTCTGACTTCCCCAGAGACGTAATAATTAAGTTAGAAAACAGTCTAGTGGACTACATTAAACATTGCGGCAATATTTTGATCCAATATAAAAATATTAAAGAGCTTAAAAACAATCTTACTCCTCAAGAAGTAGTCATTCACGTAGATTTTAGCGAGAACTACTGCGTCAAATATCACGAAGAAATCCAAAGTTTTCACTTTGGCGGTAGCAGAATGCAATTATCACTGCACACGTGTGTCATCTACTTGATAGACCCAGAAGTTGGCATTCAAAAACAGATCAGTTTTTGCACTATAAGTGAATGTACTCAGCACGATGCTGCAGCTGTCTGGGCACACTTGATACCGACCATTGGGTATGTTATGGAAATTTCGACCCAAATTAGTTCTATACATTTTATTTCTGACAGTCCTACAAGCCAATATCGAAATCGCTTTATCTTTTATATGATCAGCCAACTATACCGTGATTTTCCGCAATTGAAATCTGTGACTTGGAATTACTTAGAAGCCGGACATGGCAAAGGGGCACCAGACGGAGTTGGCGCTGTTCTCAAGAGAACAGCAGATCAGGTAGTCCGTTTTGGAAGTGATGTGGACTCATTAGAAACATTCTTAGCCTGTCTTAGATCTAGAGTAAACATTGAGATTCGCATTGTTACTAGGCATGACATTGAATCAAGAAGTTTTCCAAGAGATTTAAAAGCTGCAAAATGTACAATGATGGTGCACCAAGTTCTTTGGTCATTCGATAGTTCTAAAATGAGTCTTAGAAAACTAAGTTGTGTGCTATGTGATAATATAGATATATGCAGTCATGGCAAACATTTGGGATATTTTGATATTCCTTCTTTTGAAGATGTCCTTACGTACCAATTCCAAAATTTCCTAGATGAAAATACAACACCTGAATTAATACAAGAAATCAGTGATACAAGTTTTGCAGTCTTACCCTCCGACCCATCAATTAATATAGAAGAGCAGAGTTCGAACAGGCCGCAGTCACCGAATGTCAAAATATTATCTGATATTAATGTAACCGATTGGGACAATAGACAATTTTACATTTATAAGAAGAAAAATAATTCCGTTCCCCCCGTTCCCGTTAATAAAACTTTCCAGACAGATTTTGAAAAATTTATTACCACCAATAGCGAAACAGAGCGTGACAAAGAAAATCTAGAAGGATTATACCCAAAGGAAGAAATCCAAAATTTTTGGGATGGTGATTCCGATGAAGATATTTTCTAATACATACTTTTAGACATTTTAGTTCACCTATTTTTGATCTCATATTTTCTAAATAATTGATTTTTGATGCATAATTACATTGCCAGAAATATCCCTATTATTAATCATTAAGGAGTCTAATTTTATTTTTGTTGTTTGATTTTTTTTTATAGAAGAATCTCTTCTTATATTATATTCTTATCTTATATTGTTATTCCTATAGAAGCTTTTGATTTTTGATCTCATTATTCCCAAAGATTATTATTATTGTGGCAAGAAGGCAAGAAAAATAGCCTTATCATAAGTATACGATCATCATTTAGAAGTCAATTTAATTTAATTTTGTTATTTGGTTTCTTGAATATAAAAATAAATTGTTCTTAACCGGGTTTTTATCAGTCCCTTCTTTTCGTTTTCATTACCTTCGCCATTCTATTTCCCTCTGGAAACTAACAAAATCATTGCCATCGTTGACATTCTCATTACCATTTCACTCCAATTATTTAACATGATTGTAATTCCATTGTTTTCCATCCAAGGAAGGTAGAAACTACACAAAGTTGAAGAATTGGCTATATTTTAACGATATTAGAAAAAAAAACAAAGTAATTTGACAATAATTTGAAATTCCTAAATGCCATAGAATTTGCACGAACTACGCGAAACACCCAATAGGTTCTTTATGATAGACATTTGATGGTGCCAAAAAATCCAGACTGAAATACATGGGGTATAGGAGCTATTTCATATTATCGCAAAAATAGGTTATGTTGAATATATGTTGATTTTAAAGATTATTAACATCAAAGGACATAAAAAGGCAAAGTAAACTAACATTATACAAGCCACTAGTAATAACCCCATAGTTTCAGAGTTGGCCTGGTGATTAAAAGGTCTTGTATTTAACCACTCCAGATGCGATTAAGCACCGACCTTACCTACTTGGAGAGGTTTCGCAGTTACATGCAACCTTCACAACTGGCTATGATGTTTTTGGAGAAATTGTCTTTGAAAATCGCGCCATGTGACATTGTCAAATATAACAAATGACTTAGCATTGCAAAACGGTTCAATCACAAGTCTGCATTCAACTTCTAACGAACATCAAACACTAAAAGTAAACTTTTTTGTGAACTAAAATCTTGATCGAAAAAACGTTATAAAAAGAGAACCCCATGGTGTTTAGATGGTTTGAAATACTTTTTAAAATCCACAAATTATACTGAATCCAATCATACATATGAAGTTCCTGTCGACTCTGGGTGTTTTTTTGGCCATCTCCTTTGTGTTTATTTCTCCTGTCCGTAATACTAAAAGTTTGATTGTTATTAATGAGTTAGATAAAATATTCAAGGTTTTTGGTAATCCTAAGCGACTTATATGCGATGCTGGGAGTTCCTTTACATCTAAATTATTTGTTAAGTACTGTCAAGACAAGAAAATCTGCCAACACATTATAGCAACAGCGGTACCGCGCTCAAATGGCCAAGTGGAGCGCTTCAATCGCACCATCCTCGATGCCTTAAGAACTTTGGGAGCAAACACAAATTATGATAAATGGGACACTCATATTGCCAGCATACAGCAAGGTATAAACAGTACTGTTAACAAAACTACTTCAGCTGTACCCAGTGAGGTATTTTTTGGGTATAGGTTGCAAACAGATGCCGACTTGCTGGTGCATGAAATGGAACATCAATTAATTGATGTTACAACTCTAAGAAACAACGTTAATAGTCGCATCCAGGCCAATGCAGATAAACAGAAGCAGGCGTTTGACTCGAAAAGGAAAATGGCGCACATCTACAGCGTTGGTGATTTAGTGGTCATCAAAATTCCCAGCCAATCAAATGATGGGCAAAGCACTAAATTATTACCTGTTTTCAAAGGACCCTTTCAGGTGACTGAAGTACTAGGCCATGATCGTTACAAGGTAAAGGATATGCGTGGTGCTGAAAGGACAAACAAATGCTACGAAGGGACTACGTGCGCTGAGAACATGAAACCATGGATAAAGCTGACAGAGCTCAATGCAGAGGGTTTGGATTTGGCCCAAGATGTTGTCAGGTATTTATTTACCCTTTACCAAGTTATAATAATGTTCTACATAGCCGAACTATAATATATATACCGATGTACATTTATTTTCGTTTCTTTTATGTCTGGTGCGTTTGCTTCGTACACGTCTTGTTCCGGTGCTTGGACTATGTTATAAAATGTAACAGTATTTATCCGTGTAAAATAAATCTGTTACAAGCAGTTCAGAGTTTGTAGTGATATGCAACTAGGGTTGGCCAAAGGCATCGCCTAGGGAAAGCTGCAGTCTCTGGATTGACACCAAATATCTCGTAAAAGTATGTCCAGGCACTGAAATAATGACTAATAAGAAATAATTGTTTGTGTATATAATTGTGCTCTTTCTGTTGACCGTTGATGGAACAACAGAATAGAACCTTATTGCTAAAATAACAATAACAATTTTACAATAATTATAAGTTTTAATTTTGTGTTCATATTGTCCTCAGCTTTGCACCAGACTAAGACGCTATCCGAGGGCGGCTGCGTGCGCAGGATGTTGTCGCTCATCAATTTATAAAATATATTAGAGTAATTTTTGCTAATGTTAATGTTAGTTGTTTCGGAATTTTAGTTTGTAGTGGGCAACACCGGTGTCGCCACGCCATTGGTCCGTTGATTTGTTCCGGACAAATGGCGGGAAGACTCGTTTTCTTGATCTGTAAAATGGCGAGAACTTGCCCACTTGGTACGCAGCAAGCAAGCAAGTAACATCTTCTGTTGATTTATTATTATTGTGTAAAGCGTAACCTATAATTCTATTTCTGTCTGTAATAATTGTTGAACATTGTGTATTACGAGTATGTAACACTGTTATTTTGTCATGCTCATTCAATTAAACGCAAAACCGGTTAATATAAATGTTATACAGGTATATGCCCCTACGGCGGACAAAGCATTGGTTGAAATTGAGGAGTTTTATGGTCAAATAGAAACGCTTCTTCAGTACACAAAAAAACACGAAATAAATATGTGGCGGTCCAGGACGCTCGGACCCCACCTCAAAACACGAGCGGAATCGCTCCGCTTGATGACAGTGTGACCGCACCTCAAAGTCACGCCACCTCAGGAGATCCTTTGTTCGGAGCGAGGTCGACGGCCGCTAGCTTACACGTGCCGCGCGCACGCAGCGAGCGTGTGACATTTGTATGGAGGCAGCCGAGAATGGCCTTGGGAGACCGGCGCGAGCAACGACGACGGAGCGGCCACCGGGCAGTCCGCATCGAGCTAGCTTACGCGCTGTACCTCTCGCAATCGCTTTTGTCGTGCTTAATCGATTTTATATTTAATACTTAGTGCTTATGTATAATTCCATTAAATCATTAGTTTGTTCTATTAATAATATTATTCATTTCGCCTTCATCGATTTCATTTCCTGCTGCCGCTTCGCTGCTAGATCGCATAGCTTGTAGCTTCACTGTACGCTAGGCGCGGGTTCGATTCCCGTAAGAATTAGGGATAAGCACATCTCGCTTATTCCTACTTTGGTGACCCCGACGTGATCGTCACCCGCGTCGCGACGTCGTGTTACGGAAGACTCCCGGAAGATCCAGGATATCCAGAGGTGCATCCAGGTTCCCGAACATCGGAACATCCCGGTTCCAGAACGTCGGTGCATCCAGAGCGGCGGAGTATCCTGAGGACAACGAGCGGACCTAACGCTAACCTAGTAAACAATCAAGCGGATAATATAGGGGTGTGGTCCCACAACTCATAAGCGGTGAGCGATTAATTTTTTTTTTAACATGGCAGAGTCAGACGGTTTTGCCGATAGTAAGGACGATCCCGTTATCTCTGGAGAGGTAGCGAAGGTTGGAATGCCATTGCGCTGTCCGGCATTTACTCCGGAGGAACCAGCATTATGGTTCGCGCAGCTTGAAGGCCAATTTATTCTGTCTAGAATAACCAGCGACTCGACCAAATTTTATTATGTGGCCACTCAGCTTGAGACTCAATACGCCAAGCAAGTTAAAGATATAATCACCAACCCTCCGGAGACGAATAAATTTGAGAAGCTTAAATCCGCACTTATCAGTAGGCTGTCTGCGTCTCAGGAAAAGCGGATCCAGCAACTCCTACTTCACGAGGAGCTAGGTGATCGCAGGCCTTCTCAGTTCTTGCGACACCTGCAGGGTCTCGCAGGCCCTTCAGGTGGCTCCGATTTTGTGAAAAGTGTCTGGACTAGTCGGTTACCCCAGAATATTCAGACTGTCATCGCGTCGCAAATTTCTGAATTACAGGTGGAGAAGTTAGCGGAAATCGCAGACCGTGTGCACGAGATAGCACCGATGACACCGCAAGTCGCGAGCACCTCCTCTTCCGCAAGTGCTGCTTCTACGGACCTGGCGGCTCAAGTAAGCGAGCTGACAAGGCAGGTTGCCGCGCTCAAGTCGCAACTGAGCAGCAGAGGGAGGCATCGCTCGCGCTCACGATCCGGCGGGAGCCGTCGAAGGTATGACCGATCTAGCTCTAGACTGAAGCAGCCACCCGATAATCATCCGCACTGCTTCTACCATTTTAATTACGGAGTGAAGGCTCGGAAATGCAGGAACCCTTGTGACTTTTCGGCGGAAAACTGCAAGGGCAGTCGCAAGTAGCGGCCAACGACTGTCCCATCTCTTCAGGCCGTCTGTTCGTCACCGACCGGATATCGAAAACGCAGTTCCTCGTAGACACTAGGTCAGACTTATGCGTTTTCCCCCGGTCTGCTGTGAAGACGCCCTGCGTTCGATCGAGGTATGATCTGGTAGCTGCCAATAACACCGTGATCCACACGTACGGTGCCTTACACCTCACGCTGAATCTAGGCCTCAGAAGGAGCTACCGCTGGACCTTCACCATCGCAGACGTATCGAGAGCCATTATCGGTGTGGACTTCCTCAACTTCTATGACCTGCTGGTGGATTGTAGGAACCAATGTCTGATTGACAATACCACGACTTTATCTGTTCCTGCTACGAATGGCAACTCCGGGGACATCGCGTCTGTGAAGGCTGTGGTTGGTGACAGCGAGTATCACCAAATTTTACGTGAGTACCCAGAGATTACCCGCCCACCAGGCAGACAGCTACCGGGCAAGCACAACACGGTGCACTACATCAGGACGACGCCAGGACCCCCGGTAGCATGCAAGCCTCGACGCCTGGACCCTGCTCGACTGCAGGCAGCGAAGAAGGAGTTCGAGGAAATGCTCGCCAGTGGAGTAGCACGACCTTCGGAGAGTGCGTGGTCCGCACCGCTGCACTTGGTGAAGAAGAAAGACGACGGTTGGAGACCATGTGGCGACTACAGGGCACTTAACGCGCGAACAATACCTGACAGGTACCCCGTCCGCCACATTCACGACTTCTCTCACCAGCTCGCAGGCTGTACCGTATTCTCTACGATAGACCTCGTAAAAGCCTATAACCAGCTGGCGATAAACCCGGACGACATACCGAAGACCGCCATCACGACACCCTTTGGTTTGTTTGAGTTCCCCTTCATGACCTTTGGTTTGAGGAATGCGGCTCAGACTTTCCAAAGGTTCATAGACGAAGTGTTACTTGGCTTGGATTGCTGCTATGGCTACATCGACGACATTGTAGTATTTTCCGCGTCTCCTGAAGAACACAAGACGCACTTACGCCTAGTATTTGACCGGTTAAAACAATACGGCATAGTAATTAACACAGCTAAGTGCAACGTCGGTCAAACAGAGGTTGCATTTTTAGGATACCGAGTGTCAGCCGAAGGGACTAGGCCCCTGGAGACAAAGGTGCAGGCAATCCAGGAATTCCCAATACCCAAGACGGTCAAGGAGCTGCGCAGATTCTTGGGTATGATAAACTTTTATCGGCGATTCATCCCAAACGCAGCTAAGCTTCAAGCACCTTTGAACGCTGTCCTTGCTGGCCCCAAGGTAAAAGGGTCACATCCGGTAGATATGACTCCGGAACTGCTGAGGGCCGTTGACGACTGCAAGTCTTCGCTATCCCAAGCGACTCTCCTGGCTCATCCTGACGCTACAGCAGAACTAGCCATCGTGACCGACGCATCCGACACTGCCATAGGAGCTGTTCTTCAACAACGCAAAGGTGAGAACTGGGAACCTCTAGCCTTCTACTCTCACAAGCTCAGCAGTGCTCAGAGGAAGTACAGCCCGTATGACCGAGAGCTGCTAGCAGTATACGAGGCCATCAAATACTTCCGGCACATGGTGGAGGCTAGAGCGTTCGCTATCTTCACGGATCACAAGCCCCTCACCTTTGCCTTCAAGTCAAATAAGGAGAGCTGCTCACCGAGACAGTTCCGGTACCTTGACTTCATCGGACAGTTCACGACGGACATAAGGTACTTACCCGGGCCAGAGAATGTTGTTGCAGACGCACTGTCGCGTGTGGAAGGGATATCTGCAGCTGGCATTAATTTCGAGGATCTTGCAAAACTTCAGGACGAGGATCCAGAACTGCAAGATCTACTACGTCACGGCTCGTCACTGAGGCTAGAGAAGTTAGCCACTACCTGCAGCAACTACTTGCCAGTGTATTGCGACGTGTCGATGCAGATCCCTCGCCCGTATGTTACTCCGACTCTACGTAAACAGGCTTTCAACTCACTGCACAACCTTCATCACCCGGGAAAAGCAGCTACAGTGCGACTGGTCACGCAACACTTTGTGTGGCCAGGGATTCGTAGAGATTGTAGAGAATGGGCAAGGCAATGCGTAAAATGCCAGGCGTGCAAAGTGGCACGCCACACCAAATCCCCACCTACATCCTTCCTTACCCCCTCCTCTCGTTTTTCCCACGTCCATATCGATATCGTCGGCCCTCTAAAATCTTCTAATGATTACAGGTACTGCCTTACCGTCATCGACAGATTCACCCGATGGCCTGAGGCGTACCCGCTTAAGGACATCACGGCGGAGAGCTGCGCCGCCGCGCTGGTGTCTGGCTGGATAGCCAGGTTCGGTTGTCCTGCACGGGTGACCACTGACCGTGGTCGCCAGTTCGAGAGCCACCTCTTCAAGGCGCTCACAGTCTTGGTTGGCGCGCACCATCTTCGCACCACTGCCTATCATCCAGCGGCGAACGGCATCGTGGAGCGACTTCATCGGCAGCTGAAGGCTGCTATCATGTGCCACGATACTTCCCAGTGGACCGAGGCCCTGCCACTGGTACTGCTCGGAATGCGTAGCTCTTGGAAAGACGACATCCAAGCTACGCCGGCCGAGCTTGTCTACGGGGAGACACTCCATCTTCCTGGCCAGTTCCTGTCACCGAGAGAGGACTACGCTGTTGCTGACGTCACCGAGTTTGCCAACCGGCTGCGCCAGCATATGGTCAAACTCACTCCCCGACCAACTGCGTGGCATACGACGGCTACGCCATTCTATGTGCCCCGAGACCTGCACAGCTCTTCTCATGTGTTCCTGCGACGAGACCACGTCAGGAGTTCGCTGGAACCACCCTACGCTGGACCCTACAGGGTGATACAAAGACACCCAAAGTACTTCACCATTGATGTACAAGGTAGACCAAACAACGTCTCCATTGATCGTCTCAAACCGGCCTACGTGATGCATGAAGACACTAGGGACGCTGGGCCAGCGACCACTACCACTACTACCAACTCGAACACTCCGGCTGCTGGCGACGCGGAGAAGACGACAAGAAGTGGACGTCGAGTGAAATTCCCTGACTTCTATCGACCGTAGTCACGGTCTGGCCGGGGGGAATATGTGGCGGTCCAGGACGCTCGGACCCCACCTCAAAACACGAGCGGAATCGCTCCGCTTGATGACAGTGTGACCGCACCTCAAAGTCACGCCACCTCAGGAGGTCCTTTGTTCGGAGCGAGGTCGACGGCCGCTAGCTTACACGTGCCGCGCGCACGCAGCGAGCGTGTGACATTTGTATGGAGGCAGCCGAGAATGGCCTTGGGAGACCGGCGCGAGCAACGACGACGGAGCGGCCACCGGGCAGTCCGCATCGAGCTAGCTTACGCGCTGTACCTCTCGCAATCGCTTTTGTCGTGCTTAATCGATTTTATATTTAATACTTAGTGCTTATGTATAATTCCATTAAATCATTAGTTTGTTCTATTAATAATATTATTAATTTCGCCTTCATCGATTTCATTTCCTGCTGCCGCTTCGCTGCTAGATCGCATAGCTTGTAGCTTCACTGTACGCTAGGCGCGGGTTCGATTCCCGTAAGAATTAGGGATAAGCACATCTCGCTTATTCCTACAAATATAATTATGGGAGATATGAACGCGAAAGTTGGGTCTCTGGTCGTACCAGGCGTTACCGGCAGACATGGTCTTGGTACAAGGAATGAAAGAGGTGACACTTTAATAGAATTTTGCCAAGAAAAAGACCTGGTCATAACAAATACCCTCTTCAAATTACCACCACGACGTCTATACACTTGGACATCACCTAAAAGTACACCAGAACACTTAATTCGTAATCAAATTGATTTCATAATGATAAACACGAGGTTTAAAAACTCTATCAAAAACGCTGTAACCTACCCTGGAGCTGATATAAAATCCGATCATAACCCTGTAGTGGCAACACTGCAATGCAAATTTAAACAAATCCGCAGAGTAAAACCTTGTACGCGTATAGATGTGAAAAACTTAAAAGAACCCACTATTAGAATAGAAGCTGCAAAGGCCATAAACGAATGGACAGATAAACAGTTAGCCAAGCCGTCGAACACGACTGAGATATGTTCCGCACTTCAGGATACCATCAGGAATATTGGTCAAAATTTACTTCAGCCATCTCCGCAAATCAGGAAGCAGCAATGGATGACTACCGATATTCTACAGTTGATGCAAGAACGCAGGATATCTAAGAACAATCCGACTAAATACAATGAATTAGACAAGCTGATAAGGAAACGCATAAGAATAACCCGTGAGTCTTTTTATGAAAATAAATGTAAGCATATCGAAGAGCTCATGCGAAAGCACGATAGCTTTAACTTGCATAAAGAAATTAAAGACCTTGCTGGCACTCGTAAGAAGACTTGTTCAAACCTATTGTCGGATGAGCAGGGATGTCTCATACTGACCTTGGAAAACAAAAAGAAACTTTGGAGTGAGTATATCCAAAAACTGTTTGAAGACAACTCAAGACCTGTTGATCACTTACTTTTGGATGACACTGGTCCACCTATTTTGAAATCCGAGGTGAAACATGCACTAACACATGCTAAAACGGGTAAAGCATTGGGCCCTGATAATATACCTGTGGAATTACTCAAACTCCTCGAAGATCAACACCTAGATGCCTTGACCCTACTATTCAACCAAATATATAATTCTGGCAGTCTACCCGAAGAGTGGCTGAGGTCCACGTTTGTCACACTTCCAAAGAAAGCAAAAGCAAAGAAGTGCTCTGAATACCGTACTATAAGCCTAATGAGTCATGTTCTAAAGTTATTCTTATCTATCATCCACCTTAGAATACGATATAAGTGTGACGAACAACTGGGCGAAAGCCAATTTGGTTTTCGTTCTGGCATGGGAACTAGAGAAGCACTCTTTGCCTTAAATGTTCTAGTACAGAAGTGTAAGGATATGCAAAGTGATGTTATCTTGTGCTTTATTGACTATGAAAAGGCCTTTGACCGTGTCAAGCACGAGATACTTATGCAACGTTTAACAGATATTGGCTTAGATGGGAAAGATCTTAGAATTATAAAGAATTTGTACTGGAACCAATCAGCGAATATAAGGGTGGAAAATTCGGAGACTGACCAAATTGATATCTGCCGGGGAGTCCGCCAAGGTTGCACCTCTTATTTCCGGTCAGGTGTAAGGTTGCACCTTCTGTCACCGTTATTATTCAATCTGTATTCTGAAGCAATTATAACAGAAGCTCTGGAAGGTCTCGAAGTCGGAATCACGATAAATGGCAAGATTGTCAATAACTTGAGATACGCCGATGATACAGTACTTCTGGCCTCAACGCAACAAGACCTGCAGTATATATTGAACAGAGTTCACGAGTGCAGTCTAAGAGCAGGTTTGAATATGAATGTTACCAAAACTAAGTACCTGGTTGCATCTGGTACCCACATCTCGGCCCCTCAATTAAGTATTGCAGGCTCAGACCTCGAACAGGTTCAGCATTACAAGTATCTCGGTGCTTGGGTGAATGAAAAATGGGAAAGTGACGAAGAAATTTGTACCCGTATCGAAATTGCCCGAGCAACATTCCAAAAAATGCGGAAAGTTCTGTGCAATCGCAATCTTGGAATTAAACTGAGAGTCAGAATGCTTCACTGTTATATCTGGCCAGTAGTCTTATACGGAAGCGAGGCATGGACGCTTAAAGTGAACACCCAAAAGCGGCTTGAAGCCTTCGAGATGTGGTGTTACCGCAGGATGCTACGCATAAGCTGGATGCAGAAAATTTCCAACGAGAAGGTACTTCAACGCGTCGGTGAAACCAGGGCATTGTTGCAGACCATCAAACGCAAAAAAGTTGCCTATCTTGGTCATGTACTGAGAAACGATAAATACCAACTGTTGCAACTAATAACGATGGGCAAAATAAAGGGTAAAAGACGCGTTGGAAGGCGCAAGAAATCTTGGCTGCGGAACATCCGAGAGTGGACGAGTATTGCCAGCGTTGAAGACCTGTTTCGCTTGGCACAAGATAGGAAAAAATTTGCTGAGCTGACGGCTAACCTCCAGTAGTGGAGAGCCACCCGAAGAAGAAGAAGTTATTTTGTGCTTGACTAAACATTGTAATGTGAAGTAATAAATTATGCCTTTATTAACGTATGGTTTATTTGTAGTTGTGAACTCCTTACAGAAATTATTTAGATATTAGCTATTTTAGTGTATTGTAGTGCGTATATTGTTTATGTATGACTAATATTTATTTTGTCGTTCATGTATTCTTGAATTGTATAGTATGCCTTTTTAGTTAGGATTTCCTTAATTTTATTTACATATACATTATACTTTGGTTCGTTTTTTATAGCATTTGGTGATTTATTATATATTTTTATTGCCATTACATATGGACTATTTGAATGTAATGTCATACGGGAAGTAGCATGAGCATGTTCTTATGTCTAAGTGATCTGGTTTTGTGTTTGTCTCCTCGGGTTGTGAAGAAGTTACTGTATTTCCTAACAAACTTGCATATTTCTAGAATGTAAATAGATGGTAATGTGAGTATTTTGAGTTTAATGAAGAAGGGTTTGCAGCTGTCGGTTTGGTCTATGTTTACAATAGTGCGAATTAATTTCTTTTGCAGTGTAAATAAAGTAGTCGCGTCTGTGCTATTTCCCCACAGTATTATGCCATAGCTTAGCCATGCGTTTGCATAGGCGTAGTACATTGTAAGTGCGGTTTGTATGTCTGTAGTTTTTTTCACTTCGCGGAGAGCATAGCTAAATTTTGAGATTTTCGCCTTGGTATTATTAATATGCGTTTTCCATGTTATATGTGTATCTATTGTTATTCCTAGAAGCGTAAAGTCTTTAACTACTTCAATTTTTGTACCGTTTATGGTGAAGTTAACTGCCAGAGGGTTTTTTTGATATGGGTAAAAAGTCATAATTTTAGTTTTTCTGTAATTTATTTCGAGACTAGCTTTCCGCCCGCGGCTTCGCCCGCGTGGAATTCGGTTATATTGCGGTATAAATCACAACTATAAGAAAACTTCTCATTCCCACGGAAAAATCTAAGAAGCGCGATGTAACGCTGGATACGATTAGTTGTTAAACCAAAACTGAATGGTACACTATATTATACGTTTTCCCTTGTGGAGCAAAAACATGCAGATTTTGGGCACTGGAAACCCGGGAACACGCTATATAGAGCTGACCATGCGAAAAACAATGTTTTTCTAAGTGTACTCCAGCAACCCTTAGTTTGGCCTTGTGCTTTATTAATGGTCATTGCAAATGAAACCCTTATAGGAAATTGTAGTCTTTTAAATTGAAATGGGAGGTCTGTTGGAATTGGGTTAGCAGCGGTGAGGGAGTGTCAGACTCTTACTGACTAAAATCGTCGTGTTCCGTCCTAGGCCTTTTATATACCAGGGCCGCGGTATCTCTTTCGAACAACCCGCAGCCCCGGCTGGCACTGGCCCTACTGGGCCTCACTGATTTCAAAACACCTTAAGACTAATTCGCGGCGAACCTTAACACCGCGATACAGAAAAGCACAACGCCATCTATCGAGCTATCGGGAAGCTCGCGATTGAACAATGAGCTACAGGTTAAAGCGCGAGATATCATTGCATTTCTTACGTATCTTAAAAAAAACAACGTCACCACGTTTTAAAAAGCTATCATTGCACTTCTTACGTATTTTAAAAACACATCGTTACCACGTTTTAAAAACACCCAGCGCCATCTATGGCATACCTCAAGAACTAAATAACTTAACTAATACTATAAGTATTAATAATTATACCAATTAGTAATTCGTTGAATTATAGTTATTTCAGGATAAGTAGATGTAAAAAAAACAGTTAAGACGATAAAACAAATTGTACGTCATCCCTCGGGAATTCCTCATTTTCGAGGATTCATTATCGTATCATTTAGCTTCTAAATTTATATGTTCATATTCGTTTGCAATATATAAGTAGATGTAAAAAAAACAGTTTAGACGATTAAACAAATTGTACATCATCCCTCGGGAATTCCTCATTTTCGGGGATTCATTATCGTATCATTTAGCTTCTAAATTTACATGTTTATATTCGTTTGCAATATATTACCTTGTTTTAAACGACACACAGCGCCATCTACAATCCATCCATCAAGCAAACAATATTTTTGTTTTCCCTCGGGAATATCTATTTTTTCGGGATAAAAAGTACCCTATTATTAGCTCGCAGGTTTGCACGATGCTCGAAGGAAGTAAAAAACACTCTTTTTAGAGCGTATTGCACTTGTTTTTACTCAAGCGCCCTGTGGGCTAACTATACTCAAAAACGGTACAGCGCCCTACGCGTCCAATTCAACAATGCCTACAGGATGCTGTTGGGGCTGCCTCGGTTCTGCAGTGCGTCGGGGATGTTCGCCGAGTCGCGCATTGACTGCTTCTATGCGACGATGCGAAAGCGGTGCACATCCCTAGTACGCAGAGTGCGCGCCAGCTCCAACACCATCTTGAGGATGTTGGCTGAGAGGTTCAACTGTCACTACATTAACCATTGTTGCATGCTTAATGTGGTCACAGTTGAAAAGTAGCAATTTATAAGTAACAATTTAATTTTAATTTTACTATTATTGACTTTTATGATGTTTTTGTATTTTAAATTATGATCTTTGTATGGATTGAAATAAATGATTATTATTATTTTGTATGTCTCTACCAGACCTCGGGACTACAGAGTCCCGGATTTTTGGGAGGCGAACGTGGGGCCGAAGCCAACACGCTGAAGCCCTTTTGAGACAACTTTAATGAAATGGTGACACAAAACCGACGATTATCCCTGTATACACTATAGAAATGTACCCAAGGACAATCCCCGGTTCTGTAGTAAACTATTGCTAACTATGGATGAAAACTACTTGAGCTATTGTGATGGGATGCTAGTGGACTAGGAATGGGGAAACTACGGGAACTATGGCACCTGCCGATAACAAAGTAATAAATACACGTAAAAATGGCAGGTGGAGACTCGCCAACTCACTTACTGGGCCCCCGGGAATCAGTCGCTAAATCGCAACAAGGGGGCAACAGGGACATGAGCGGCTGAGAAGGGTGAGGATACCTCGGCGGACTTTAAACGCAGATCACGCGCTCCCTGTGGGTCCAGCATCACCGGCCCACTCGCCACTTACCACGAGGCACCTACCCTCCGAGCAGGACTAACCTTGCTCTAGCGACTCCACTCTGACCGGCCGATGAAGGCAAGCCAAGAGGCGGGAGACCTATCCCCCGTCATGCTTCACTCCGGCAAGCCGGAGATGGGGGACAGTATACTCTCCCTGGAGCACTCGGATATATAGCCCCGCGGGGTCGCTACTCCCCGTCATCCGCCTCAGATGCCCTGCGGGGCTATTATTATTATTATTATTAATCCGGACTTCTAACTTTACATCTGCAAAATTTCAAAGCAATCGGTTCAGTAGTTACGGCGTGAAAGCGGAACAAACAAACAAACAAACAAACTCACTTTCCGATTTATAATATTAGTAAGGATTATGTTGATCCATCCATTTAATTGTTTTATTGAATATTGAAGTCAGCTGATTATTTATATCACTATCATCTTGGCATGATGTTAGCACAGATACGTCATCGGCAAAAAGAACACTTGGTTCTTCCAAGGCTTTGGGCAAGTCATTAATATATTCTTAAAAACCAGAAGCAGGTTTGTTTAACGACGAAATTACAAGAAATAGTTTATACATGAAAATCAACTAAGATTAGTCAAGGAAGCGGCAAAATCGCATTCTGTCAAATTATAACATGTCTTGTCACAATGACGTTCGAAAAAAGAATCCTCCAAGCATAGATGCACGGCTGAATGGCGAGGTGTCTATGGTCGCTCGTCTGCTGGCCTCTTTGTAACTACTGGCAGCTAACACGGCCTCTCCTGACACCCTGACGTCCTCGGCAGGATCTGGGTGAGCCTGGTTGAGTCTCGGAACACCTGCACATTCAATAAGCGAGTTGGATCTGGCTCAATTTCGTCATATTTAAATCTCGATTGGTTATCGTGCTCGTCATCGTTTTTCTGAACAATGACACTTTCAGAATAAAAATTATTAGAGGACTTACAAACCTCAAACAAAGTAGGTACTAATCCATTTAAAGAAAGAAAAATAAATAACATCAACTTTAAATCAAATAACAGGTACAAAATTAATAACAGAACACTGGTATACCACCCAGTGTAAGTGTGTCGAGTGTAAGGCTGAAACATATTAGTTGTACACATATAAACACACAACATACAAAGAAATCATGTAAATTATTAACCTGGTTTCGAGTGTAAGCCTGAAACATAAATCATGTAAGAAGAAACACAATTACTTTTACGAATTAGTTATACCGTGAGTGCAAGCGTGCACTCAAGCGCAAGAAATGTGTTATCAATCAAGAAAGCTGTTATCAAGAACAAATACTTGAACTATACGGAAGTCATAGTCAAGTCATAGTCAAGCCAGGGGCTCAAAATATACGGAAGTTGTAGTCAAGTCAAGTCATAGTCAAGCCAGGGGCTCAGACTATACGGAAGCCATAAGCCAGGGGCTCAGACTATACGGAAGCCATAAGCCAGAGGCTCAGACTATACGGAAGCCATAAGCCAGAGGCTCAGACTATTCGGAAGCCATAAGCCAGAGGCTCAGACTATTCGGAAGCCATAAGCCAGGGGCTCAGACTATACGGAAGCCATAAGCCAGAGGCTCAGACTATACGGAAGCCATAAGCCAACAGAACCAGCAGGAGCACCAGCACAGCAGCGCTCGTGCCGCGACCAGGAGCACCGGCAGAGCAGCGCTCGTGCCGCAATCAGCAGCACCAGCACAGAAGCGCTTGGGCCACGACAGGGCCGTTACACATTCTCGTGTATAAGTCTGCGAACAAGCACTTACGACATACATTTCGTTCGGCCACTTCTGACCTTCAAAATCTTTCGTCAAATCTGGAAAGCTTTTCGCTCTCAAAGAAATAAATTCAAGGCATAACTTTGAAACTATGTCTCAGAAATATCATTATTACTAATCATGTGTTAGCAACGCTGAAAACACAACTACCATTGCGGTTTGATAAGTTACGTGTAGTTAACTTCACTTCAGCTTTTGCTACACAGAATACTCATAGTTGACAATACCAATGGTTGGTACATTATTACACATTTTTCTACTTAATACAGCTAAGATCATAATTACTTCCGATGTGTAATCAAAACAATAGAACAGATCACCTGAGAATATAACTCTCATACACATTCAGTATGTCTTTAACCAATAAACCACCAAGATGGATTATAAAATAAAATAAATAAATAAAAAAGCCGTTTATTCTACTACAATAAATACACAATAAATATCTGCATATTACACATAGGTACATTATATTATATTATATTACTATTACACATTACATTTAAATTATAATTTATAAATTTCATAGTTTTAATTTGAATTTATTTATTTTATTTATTTATTTATTTAACAATTTATGTACACAGTGAACATATAAAAGAAATAGACATAGAATAGAAATAGTACAAAGGTACTGCTTATTTCTAAATCGAAATCTCTTCCAGCAGACCCGTAGTAGGAGAGTTAGAATGAAGAGAAGTAGGTAGATAGACTGTGTAAAAGGACATAGTAAAGATATATAAACAAAATTAACAAAAAAATCAAAATATTCACTTAAGATTATTATTATTTATTTATTTCTTATCTTTTGTTATGACTATGTAGTAGTCGCCTCCTCGGCGTAGGCCTCCCCCGTTTTTTTCCAATACTGCCTGTCTCTAGCTTTAGTCATCCAAGTAGGTCCTTGTCTATCCAGAAATATATCCGCCCAGCGCTTTCTCTGTCGTCCTCGTGATCTTTTGCAGTCTCTGGGAATCCATTCAGTTATCTTTTTAGTCCATTTATCGTTCGACATTCGACATATGTGCCCCGCCCAATTCCATTTTAAAGACCGTATTCTTGCTGTGACGTCTGTAACCTTGGTGATTTTTCTAATATCCTGGTTTGTTTTCCTGTCTGATAGCCGTATCCCTAGCATGCTTCTTTCCATTTTCCGTTGGCATATTGCAAGCATTTCTTCTTCAGACTTCCTTAACGACCAACACTGACATCCATACGTCAAGCAGGGGAGGATTGCTATATCGGATAGCTTGCTTTTTATTCCGATACTAGCGTCCAAGTATTATTATCAAATAGTGAATCTAATTCATCTTTTATTGCACCTTCCCATTGAAGCCTATCATGCCTATTTTTAATATCATTATATGAAGTAGGTAATTCGCAGCTGACTGACTGTGCACACAACAAAACTTCGTCAATTTCGTTATAAGATATTGGTATACGACCTTTTAGCCTCTCACTCCTTCTCAATTTACAAGAATTTTCGGTATCTACTTCAGTACTACAAGTTTTAGTCGAACTTGCTTGATTGTCAACATTTGCCTCAACCATATCATTTGAATCGTTTAACTTACGATTCTTCCAACCGGGAACCGACTCATCAGATTTCAATGTATCTGATTTTACACTATCAGGTTTCGAACTCTCACAACCTTGAGGCGTTATTGACCCTGACTTTGATGTCAGTTCAGTATTTTGGAAATGTTCCACTTCATTCCCTTCGAGTCTCAACAGAGGCCTAGATTTCAAAAAATTAATTTCATCCACTATAACATCCCTCACTATTTCATATTTTACATGTTCTGCGTTCCATACCCTATAGCCATTCGGTACATATCCTAAAAGAACACCCTTCCATGATTTCTCATCAAACTTAGTTTTTCTGATTTTATTATGCACATAGACGGTAGCACCAAAAACCTTTAACCGTCTTACCACAAAAAGTTTTAAACGTCAGTTTATGCCTTGTCTAAAAAAATGTCAAATTATGACGTTGACATATGGTTCATTTTGCAGCCAAAATTTTATTAGACAAGTGTAAAACAGGGTTTAAAGTTTTTGTAGTAAGGCCATTAATGTTTAATAGCAGGCTTTTTATCATGCCACATTTCATAGGGAGTTTTATTTTGTTGCAATGCGCGGGTAGGCGTTATATTTATCAAATATACAGCGGTTAATACCGCGTCACCCCAAAAACATTTAGGTAATTTTGCACCACTAACCATTGCGCGGGCTTTTTCTACTATTGTTCGAACCATGCGTTCCGAAACTCCATTTTGTTGCGGAGTTCTCGGCACAGTAAAGTGGTATGAAATTCCTCGAGACGCACAATACTCTTTCATTTCACTAGACAAATACTCCCGACCATTATCACAATACAAGTTAACCAATTTCAAATTGAATTTTGCCTCACTTTTTGCAACAAAATCTTTAAAAGCAGAAAACACATCAGATTTATAGGCTATCGGGTATACAACACAGTAGTGAGTAAATTGATCCACAAATAACACAAAATAATTCTTATTATCAATTGTAGAAGGAGTGATTGGCCCACAAACATCAGTATGCACAATAAATAAGGGTCGTTTAATAGGTCGTATGATTTAAGCTGTCACCAATTTAATTCATTTTGTGTTTCTTAAATAATAGGGTTTGCCCTCAAAATAGTAGGTTTGTCACCAAATGTAGTCACCAAACAATATAAAATCAATTCCACAATAAATTACCGAAAATCATGGAGATATGGGGTCAAGTACCAAATAAATGGTTTTGTATGTATTATAATAGTTTTGTCCTAATAGTTTTTAAGCAAACTAATTTAAAGAGATCACCAATAAATCATATATTATATCACTAGAAAATTTCATGAAGGTCTAAAAATGTAGGGTGGTCGTCATCATCCTTTCAACCAAAAGAGTCTACTACTTTACTGGTCATGTGCCTCCCCCAAGGGTCTTAATTTCCACAGGTAGTATAAATATATTTAAATTAAATTTCTAGCTGAATAGTAAATAAAACACTTAATTAAAGTCAAAATAATCAATATTTATTGTTAAAAATAACAATCACTGAATAATCAGCGCTGGTTTGGATTTTCAAGGGCGCCCTCTTTTTTTTCTGGCCGATAAGTAATTTTTTTGCTTCTGGTGGGGGGTTGGCCACCTTTACGCCTATGGCTAATCCGATAATATGCTTGCATCGTATGATCGTACCTACAACCCATTCGTTGAGGCCCTAAAGCGCGCCAATTTGTCTCCCTTCCCTTCCTCTTCCCTTTGATCATATTTTCATTAAAATTATAAACTGATGTATTAAATTGGTAACGAATACATTATTTTAATAACTGAACGAAATAAAATGTAACTACTGTATTGGTGACAAAATAACAAATAAAAAGGAGTCGCAGTCAGGGATCGATTAATCGATTTATTTGGTGACAGATCTACCATTTTGAGCACCAAGCTATTATTTCAGTAATAAAACTATTATTATAAGAACGAAGTTTATATTCATGTAATGCACTACAGTTTTATTGGTAATCCATCTCATATTTTACACATTATATTAACAATAATTTGGTAATTCATACCTGGGAACACTCTTTGTTTATCTGAGAACGAAAATATTTCGTGGCGATAGATCTATTTATTAGGTGATACAACTTGATGACAAATATAAATTTTGGTGACAAAAAATATAGTTCCCCGTTTAATATGCCTTTTATCCTTGCAAGAGTTAAATGGCAACCGACTTTGTTTCCCATTTATGCATGACTCGCATAGTGTTGCGTCAGGTGTCACAGATTCAATTAGGTTACCATCGTCAGTCATACAATTATTTCTTAACTAGCTTTCCGCCCGCGGCTTCGCCCGCTTGGAATTCGGTTATATTGCGTTATAAATCACAACTATAAGAAAACTTCTCATTCCCACGGAAAAATCTAAGAAGCGCGATGTAACGCTGGATACGATTAGTTGTTAAACCAAAACTGAATGGTACACTATATTATACGTTTTCCCTTGTGGAGCAAAAACATGCAGATTTTGGGCACTGGAAACCCGGGAACACGCTACATAGAGCTGACCATGCATGCATTCATGCGTTTGCAATATATAAGTAGATGTAAAAAAAACAGTTTAGACGATTAAACAAATTGTACATCATCCCTCGGGAATTCCTCATTTTCGGGGATTCATTATCGTATCATTTAGCTTCTAAATTTACATGTTTATATTCGTTTGCAATATATTACCTTGTTTTAAACGACACACAGCGCCATCTACAATCCATCCATCAAGCAAACAATATTTTTGTTTTCCCTCGGGAATATCTATTTTTTTCGGGATAAAAAGTACCCTATTATTTAATCCGGACTTCTAACTTTACGTCTGCAAAATTTCAAAGCAATCGGTTCAGTAGTTACGGCGTGAAAGCGGAACAAACAAACAAACAAACAAACAAACAAACAAACAAACTCACTTTCCGATTTATAATACTAGCTTTCCGCCCGCGGCTTCGCCCGCGTGGAATTCGGTTATATTGCATCCCATACAGCCATCCCCAACAGTTAAGACGATAAAACAAATTGTACGTCATCCCTCGGGAATTCCTCATTTTCGAGGATTCATTATCGTATCATTTAGCTTCTAAAGGACAATGGGCACAAATATATGGGACCTGGTATACCCCACCAATAGGAATGTCATATATATCATTGGATAGGCCTTTTTATGTAGAACAATATTTACTATGACAGCTTTGCTGAAATGTTTGTCCGTTCTGAGATATAGATCAAAAACTGTGCAAAAGTTAGAACTAAGTAATCTATTGATACCTCAAGTTTTTAAAGGAAAATCTAAGTACTAATAACTTTAAGTCTTGTAAGTGCCCGTTAGGATCCATAATCGTTACTATTATGTAGCATTTCAACCTTTTATTGTACCAACTGGATGTTGGGCGTAGTGAGAAACCGCACCAATAGGAAAGTCATACATATCATTGGATAGGTCTTTTTAACTGGAACAACATTTACTATGACAGCTTTGTTCTATTGTTTGTCCGTTCTGAGATATAGATAACAAACAATCTTAAAACTGATGCTAATCAATACTATAATCTGATTTTCTTTCATACAAGACCTACACTTAGTAGTTCTTAGATTTTCCTTTAAAAACTTGAGTTATCAATAGATTACTTAGTTCTAACTTTTGCACAGTTTTTGATCTATATCTCAGAACGGACAAACATTTCAACAAAGCTGTCATAGTAAATATTGTTCTACATAAAAAGGCCTATCCAATGATATATATGACATTGCTATTGGTGGGGTATACCAATCTGCCCATTGTCCTTTATATGTTCATATTCGTTTGCAATATATAAGTAGATGTAAAAAAAAACAGTTTAGACGATTAAACAAATTGTACATCATCCCTCGGGAATTCCTCATTTTCGGGGATTCATTATCGTATCATTTAGCTTCTAAATTTACATGTTTATATTTGTTTGCAATATATTACCTTGTTTTAAACGACACACAGCGCCATCTACAATCCATCCATCAAGCAAACAATATTTTTGTTTTCCCTCGGGAATATCTATTTTTTTCGGGATAAAAAGTACCCTATTATTTAATCCGGACTTCTAACGTTACGTCTGCAAAATTTCAAAGCAATCGGTTCAGTAGTTACGGCGTGAAAGCGGAACAAACAAACAAACAAACAAACAAACAAACAAACAAACAAACTCACTTTCCGATTTATAATATTAGTAAGGAAAGGATTGACGGATTTATTTTTCATAATTTCTTTAAAACTCCAGTATTTTTTCCAAGCTATAGCGATCCTGCGACGTACTTCTTTCTCAGTGTGCTGGTCAAAAGAGACGGATTGACCCAGGTAAATATATTCTTTGACGTATTCAATGTGTTGACCTTCAATAATAACTGGATTGTTCGCTTGACTATTTGAAATGATTTTAGTTTTGGAGAAATTTATAGACAGTCCCACATTTTGACTTTCCTGTGTTAAATCACTAAGCATGTTGGCCAAGTCTGTGTCGTTTTCGGCGAAAACAGCAATGTCGTCGGCGAAACGAAGATGGCTTAGGTATTCTCCATTTATTCTCAATCCTTTATTTGACCAATCTAATTTTCTGAAGACACTTTCCAAAACGGCTGTGAAAATTTTTGGTGATAGTGGGTCGCCCTGGCGGACACCCTTTTGTATAAGGAATTTTTCACTTTCTTTTTCTAGTTTGATTTTTGCACGGCTATCTTTATATATGTTTCGCAACACAGTAATATATTGTGATTCCACGCCTTGTTCTTGCAGAGTTTCCCAGATAATATTGTGCCTTAAAGAATCAAACGCTTTTTTATAGTCTACAAAACATATATACAGTGTTTTGTTATATTCCTTGACCTTTTCAATTGCCTGTGTTATTACCTGAATGTGATCCAATGTTGAGTAGCTTTTTCGAAATCCCGCTTGTTCACTGGGTTGATTTTCATCCAAAGTTCTTGTAAGTCTGTTAAGAATCAATTTTGAGAAAAGCTTATATATGTTTGACATCAAACTGATGGGGCGGTAGTTGTTAAGCTCGCCCCTGTCGCCCTTTTTGTGTAACAGTACGATGGTGGATTCAGACCACTGTTGCGGGGTAGTTCCAGTTTTAAATATGTTATCAAACAATACTTTTAGAGCGCTTTGTAACGGTTCTGAAAGAGCTTTTAGCAACTCGTTAGTGATATTATCTTCTCCTGGTGTTTTATTATTTTTTTGTGAATTTATAGCAAGCCTGATCTCCTCGTGGAGTACACTTGTATATAAGGGTTGATCGTGATCTACACTTTGCATATATTGTGATTCAACAGACCGCGTTTCTTCTGATGAATATAAACTTTTGAAGAAATCGGTTGCTACTTTTAATATTTCCGGTCTTTGAGTGACATGCTTTCCAACTTTATTCCTTAAATTGGGCGCCCATTCTGATTTGTTCTTAAGATCTTTTAAAGCTTTCTTTATTGCTCCACTTTTCTGTATGTAAGACTCAAAAATCTGTTGTCTGTGAAGTTGGTCGTCTCTTCGTAAACTTTTATTTATATCTTTACTTATTTGAGTGATTTTATCTCTTATTTGCTTCGTTCTTTTTAATTTATATAGTGATTTACGTTCCTCCAACAATTCTTGAGATTTAGTGCTTATTTGTTTTTTTGTAATAGCTCGTTTTGGTAATTTTTGAATAAAGTCTTTTATCTGTGCTTCTAAGTTATTATATTGGTTTTGGATATCTGAAGAGTTCTGAATGGCTGACATAAATTGATTTTCCCAAAATTTTCCTATTTCTTCTGTTGTAGGTGGCAAGTTTCTGGAGTATTGGTTATTTTGTTTCATGATTTTTCTACTTTTCTTCATATTCAGGCTAAGTGCACAACGTATCATCCGATGGTCGGTCGAAAAGTTCAGATTTTGAATTATATATCGAAGTTGTGAATTTGTCTCGGTTGATTCGTCATTATGTAATCTATTTCGTTGTGGTATTTATGGTTAGGTGAATGCCAAGTCCATCTTTTATGAATTTTCCTATAAAATATACTATTTACTACTTTTAATTGATGTTCAAGCGCGTATTCTACCAGTCTTTTACCGCGTTCATTTCTCTCTCCGGCCGAGTACAGTCCAAAAATCGTTTCCTCACCATGTTGTGCTTTACCTATTTTGGCGTTAAAATCACCCATCAATATTATGTTTCTGGTATTTATTGAATCAGTCGCTTCATTTACGGTCTGATAGAATAAGTTTATTTCTTCATCATTGCAATTTTCTGTGGGTGCGTATACTTGAACAATGGCCCATACTTTGTAGTTGATTTCAATCTCAAGAACCGCAACTCTATCTGAATAACTTGTCATTTTTATTATGCTATCTTTTAGGGATTTTTGTACCAAAAATCCTACGCCGTTTCTGCCATTTTCACAAGATGAATGATATAGGATGAAATCGTCGTATTCTTCTATTAATTCTTCTTTCCTTCTGACTTCGCATAGTCCAACTACATCCCATTTTATATTTATAAGTGCCTGTCTGAGTTCTGTGATTCTCGTTTCGTGTAGCAAGGTTCTAACGTTTAAACTGCAAATGTAAAGATTGTGAGTTCTACTTTTATTTCCACTTTTATTTTTATTTGTATGGCGTATGGTATTTGTAGTCTCCGGGGGGTTTTGGTCTACTTCCTCCACGGCGACCACCCGGATTGGAGGAGGAGGAGGGACTCTTCTTAGTCGTTTTTTGTTGGGTTTACCACAGTCTTATTTATTTCAGCTGTATTATTCAAGGAAGCCGTCATGTAGTGGGTAATATCCTTTGTTTTATTTTTCTTGTGCATTTGTTTGACTTGAACTGAGCTGTTACCATTCATCGTGTTTTGAGATTCAGGAGACTCGGTAAGAAATCTTTTATGTTTACGTGTACTAGTTCTTGAGTTCTTGGGGCTCCCTTTTAAAATTACAATCTTATCGTAGCGTAAAACGGCATTTTTACCAAGCGCGCGCTCTCTTTCTACTTCTTCTTGGAGCTTTTTACGTTGTAACAGGACTTCTTGTGGAAAATCTTCTTTTATGTTTATAGTTGACCCCTTGAGTAGATATTTTTTCTTTAGAATTTCCCACTTTCGGCCCATCGTTGTAAGCGTCACAACTATGGGTCTAGTTTTACTGCCTTTCTTACCTAATCGTCTTACCATTTCTATTTCCGATGGGTGAATTGCGATCTCCATAACCTGTTTTAACGTTGTCAGAAACAGTTCTTGCAAACCTGCATATCCCTGCTCGGTCTCTTCGAGTCCAAAAACAATTAAATTTTTCTTTCTGAGTTGCCTTTCCATTTGATAAATTTTTTCTTGTTGTTGATTTAATTTAATTTCCAAATTATTCGTTCTATTTTCGATATTACCAAACTTTTCATTTATGTTGTTATTTATTTCTTGAGTAATACATTCCTGCATATTTTTCATTTCTTGTTTTTGAGCGGCCAGATCTTCTTGTATTTGTTTTAAAACCTTCATCATTTCTTCCATGTTTTGGTACAAGTGTTGCCCTCTAGTGATCTCTAGCAGAACTACTCAGTAGCAATATGTCTGTCAAGTGCGTATGCGCAACAGCGGCCACTTGTTACTAGATGGCGTTACCAGTCTCAGTAAAGTTGATAACAGTGATTTGCAGTTTTCGTTGTTGGGTTATAATTTTGTATTTTTTCCAAATTTGCTCAGTTTTGTCTGCCACTTTATTAGTTAACACTGACTGACCTCTCAAATGACTCCCAGCCTTATTCCAGGTTGATTATCTTGACCTTTGCACATGAATTGCTTCAAATTCTTCGTGCCGGTTTTATTCTTCGTTTTATATGTTAATTCAGGTTTCCAGCCAAACCCACAATTTTTTCCCCGCTTTACGTGTCACTGTACAGGTTGCAATGCAATATTCGTTAATAGGAGTACGGATTATATTTTAATTACGATACTAAATACGGAGTCGAAGTAAACACGAGCACAGTAGCGCCCTCTCCCAAGATGGATTACAAGACATGTATTACATAAAGGCTAAATAAAATCGGATTGATCTCACCATTTACATACAGGTAGGTACATTACAGGATTCTTCCCGTAACATCTGGAGCATAGTAGGAGCAAGGCATGTTGTTCACGGACACCACAGCAATAGGTACATAGGCAGAAACTCATTCCACCCGAAACACACAAGAGCAGCATCAGCGTACTAAGCTCGAGCAATTCTCGACTCATTACACTGTCATATCCATATGAAAACCAAAGCAATCGTTATTTCGGTTATAACACAAACATTTTGATAATACCTTAACATGTTACTATGACAATAAATTTTGTTAACCAATGATCATAGTTACCAGACCTGTTATTTCCATAAAAATAATAAACACCAATATTCCTTTGCGATTTTTCCAATCCACATTAATGCTATCCTGAAGGATAATAGGATGTATTCTTAAAGTTATTTGGGCACTTGATGCCGCTGAACTCTTCAGAATGGAATAGACCAGAATTGAATGTCCTTGTTCCACAACAAGACATATTTATTGGTATCACTTACGCTACCTGCATAGCATCTTGAATATACCGTTGCGTAGATTGCAACGCACTGCAATCCATTACAAAATAAAATAGAACGGCAAAAACTTCGGTAATGGCGGATATCCTTACACCGCGTCGTACTTAGTAAAAGTGCCAATGAATCCAAACTGAAATCAAAAACTTTATAGTGGGAGTGAGACTATCCTACTTCTGATCTTAAAAACCAGAAGCAGGTTTGTTTAACGAGGAAATTACAAGAAATAGTTTAAACATGAAAATCAACTAAGATTAGTCAAGGAAGCGGCAAAATCGCATTCTGTCAAATTATAACATGTCTTGTCACAATGACGTTCGAAAAAAGAATCCTCCAAGCATAGATGCACGGCTGAATGGCGAGGTGTCTATGGTCGCTCGTCTCTGCTGGCCTCTTTGTAACTACTGGCAGTTAACAATATATTAAAAACAAGAGGCATCCTATTACGCTGCCTTGGGGGATTGATGCATTTATAATTTTTTTATTTGATCTTACTTTTACTATTTGTTTTAGATCATTATCGAAGTGCTCTATTTCAACATATTGTTCCCTATTTTTAAGATACGACTTGAACCACTTGTGTGTCTCACCGCGAACGCCAATTTTGGTATAATTTATCAAGAAGAATGTCAAATTGCACTTTATCATATGCCTTGGTCATATCTAACAGGACACCTACGGCATATTTTTTGTCATTAATTATATTTACTACTTCCTGTATAAATTTGTATACAGCAAGGGTTGTTGACCGCATTTTCCGAAATCCATTTTGTCCTTCGTCAAAAATTTTGTATCTTTCACAGAAACTATATACTCTTAAGCACATGGCCTTTTCATAGACTTTGGAAATCGTGGGTAAAAGAGCAATGGGTCTATAATTGTTCGGGTCTGTTTTTGAATCTTTCTTATAAAGAGGTTTGAGGATAGCCTTTTTTAAGCGGTCTGGAAATGTTCCATCATTAAACGATTGATTTATTAGATTACATAGAGGTAAAGCTAGTTCAGCTGCACATTGCCTAATTAGGCATGGAGGAAGTTCATCTACTCCGTGACTTTTTTTGTTCTTTAAATTTTTTATAATAGTGAATGTTTCTTTACTATCCAATGGTCTGAGAAAAAGGTTATTTTCTGTGGACACAGACGGGCCTTGCCCCTGACTGGTCGATGGGTGATGGCTTTCTGCTCCAATTGATGCGAAAAAGTTATTGAAAACATCTACTACTTTTTTTGGATCAGAGATTAGAGTTTTATCAAGTTTTAATTTAATATTGTTTTTATCTGATAATCTAGTTTTATTAGTGCGTTCATTTACTATCTGCCACATGGCTTTAATTTTTTTTGGGATGTTTTTATCTTTTTTATGTATTGTTGTTTTTTGGATGTATTTACTGCCGCTTTTAATATTTTTTCATATTTTTTGTAATAGATTTTGATAATTGGATTATTTGATTTTAAACATAGTGTTTTTAACAGTCTCTTATTCAGGCATGATAATTTTATACCCTTGGTAAGCCAATATTTTTTTAGCTTGTTTTTATTTTAATTTTACGTTTTGGTATGGTTTGATCGAGTATTTTGATCAATTGTTCTATGAAAGCATTATAGTTCTGGTTGACCTCGTTATTTTCATTTATAATATCGTCCCAATTTATTGAATTGAGTTTAAGTTTAAAAGCTTCTATGTTTTTATTGTTGTAAAGTCTTTTTTCAGTGTACCAAATTGTTCGCTTTTGAGTCTGTAAGGTTTTGAAACTTAGTGTTGTGCCGCAGTGGTCTGAGAAACCAAGTTCTTCTACATATTTACATAGTGGTTTATCATTAAAGTTTGTAAATATTAGGTCTAGGCAGGTGGATGTGGTTTGTGTTACGTATGTGGCATGTTTTATGTGTTGTGTATACTTGTATTCTGACATAAGATCTAAGAATATGCTACTTTTTAAATTACTTTTAAATATATCAATGTTGAAGTCTCCACCAATGATCACATTAAGTTTAGAGTATTTCCTGTTAATGTGGGTGAATATTTGATTGAGTTGGTTATAAAATGTTTGTTCTTCTCTTTTATTCCAATACATTACCACTAGTAAGAGATTCTCTTTTGGTATTTCAATAGCGCAGACCTCCAATATATATTCTAGGGACATGCTGGTTATGTCGCATTTTTCTATGAATTCTTGGTGTTCTTCTAGTAGGATGCAAACAGCGCCACCTTGTCGGTTTTCTCTGCAGAAGGATGCTGCTATCTTATATCCGTTGAAATGAATGATGCTAAGTTTATCTCGAGATAACCAGGTTTCAGTAATACATATAGCTTGGTATGTTCGGTTTTGATCAATAAATGCTTCCATTATATGTTGTTTGTTATATATGCTTTGAATATTCTGGAATAAAACTTTAAAATGTTGGTCTTTGTTTTCGAAATGTCCGGTCATCATTGACTTCTTGAAAGGTGTTATTGTTGTGCAGTTCACTTTTCCTATCAGCTGTAGAACCTAAAGTAGTTTCATTTCCGAGATTGATCAGTTGGCCTTCAATGTAAAGTCTGTTGTTTCTTATTAGGGTCAATTCTCACTGAAAGAGCAGCGGCCGGCAGCGGCCGTAAGAGCACGGACAATGTACGAGCGCGGCGCGGCGCGGCCCGCCGCGCTCGCGCTCAATCACTTGCATTTACGGCCGCTGCCGGCCGCTGCCGGCCGCTGCTCTTTCAGTGGGGATTGACCCTTACTGCATTTTGTCCCATATTCCGTGCTACTAGCATTTTATCCCGCAGAATCTTTCTCTCGGAACGAGCTTCTTCGTCTAAGTATTCGGAAATATAGAGTCCTGTATTGTGGAACCATTGGTAATTTTGTACGATGTATTTTGCCATTTTCTTACTCATTAGTTCAATAACTAGTGGTCTATTTCGCTTGTGGTATCGTCCGATTCTATAGGTCTCCTCAATGTAGTCGTATACATCCACACCCAGTATATCCCAGAAAATAGTTCTTATTCTGTCATGTAGATCTTCTTCAGTTTCTCGATAAAGGACAATGGGCAGATTGGTATACCCCACCAATAGCAATGTCATATATATCATTGGATAGGCCTTTTTATGTAGAACAACATTTACTATGACAGCTTTGCTGAAATGTTTGTCCGTTCTGAGATATAGATCAAAAACTGTGCAAAAGTTAGAACCAAGTAATCTATTCATAACTCAAGTTTTTAAAGGAAAATCTAAGTACTACTAAGTGTATGTCTTGTAAGTACTACCTGTTGTGCCCGTTAGGGTCCATAACTGTTATTGTTATTTAACATTTCAACTTTTTACTGTACCAACTGGATATTGGGCGTAATGAGAAACCGCACCAATAGCAAAGTCATATATATCGTTGGACAGGTCTTTTTAACCCCCGACGCAAAAACGACGGGGTGTTATAAGTTTGACGTGTCTGTGTGTGTGTGTGTGTATGTGGCATCGTAGCTCCCAAACGGATGATCCGATTGTAATGCGGTTTTTTTTGTTTAAAAGGTATGTTAGTCGGGAGTGTTCTTAGCTATGTTTGGTGGAAATCGGTTCAGGTCTTCAAGGTCATCAGCTCGTTTGCTAGATGTGATAGAAATGTTACACGCTCAGTTTACTTGCAAGTATATGTGGGATCTGAAATTTGAAACACTAATGTCTTTTGGAACCACTGAGCTGGTCTGCTGTTAGGGCACGAAGGTAGGAGACGTAACCCTGAACTGCCTTTTAGTAAACCCATCGAGTTTGGGCTCGTTGAATTTGTCTTGACGAGTTCTCTTCATGTTTCTGATTGACGAGAAACTGATGCTGGAAATGGGATGTGGCGGATGAAACCCTGGAATGCCGGAATGAAACGGATAAACCGATTTACATTTTTGCTGAAAATCTAGAATGTCCAAAGGTTAATCTTTATTGTTTCTCAATCTGTGCAATTCTCCCAGAGCCAGTTTGTCATGAGGATTGTTAAACAGCTTCCTTTGGCCGAGATCGCATATAGCGACCCCATCTTAAGATAAAATAAATTAAATGAAAGAAGGAAAAATTAAGGAGCTCCTTTAAAAAGCATGAAATAAAATTAAATTATAAATTTAAAAAAACCCCCGACCCAAAAAAAGTACGCAATGATTATGACAAAAGGTTAAAAACGCTAAACCCTATAAAAAGCAAAAAATAACTTTTAACACTACGTAAACTAAATTTTGACGTGTCGGGGGACCGCTTTTTACCTTCATAAATACTTACATAGATCTAATGATACCTACCTAATTACAACATTCGTTTAAAAAAAAAACACGTATCTAAAGTAATGAATTAGAGCGGTCCCCCGACACGACAAAATTTAGTTTACGTAGTGTTAAAAGTTATTTTTTGCTTTTTATAGGGTTTAGCGTTTTTAACCTTTTGTCATAATCATTGCGTACTTTTTTTGGGTCGGGGGTTTTTTTAAATTTATTTAACCACCAACCTTCTTTTTAACCCAAAATCCAGTTGATACAATAAAAGGTTGAAATGATACATAATAGTAACAATTATGAACCCTAACGGGCACAGCAGGTAGCACTTACAAGACTTACACTTAGTAGTACTTAGATTATCCTTTAAAGACTTGAGTTATCAATAGATTACTTAGTTCTAACTTTTGCACAGTTTTTGATCTATATCTCAGAACGGACAAACATTTCAACAAAGCTGTCATAGTAAATATTGTTCTACATAAAAAGACCTATCCAATGATATGTATGACATTCCTATTGGTGGGGTATACCAGGTCCCATATATTTGTGCCCATTGTCCTTTCTGTAAGGCCATACAATACAATTCTCTTAACATTACTCTCAGACGGTTGTTCTGTCGTTTATTGCGTCGTGATAGCATTTTTAGCATTTGTTAATGCCTTTAGTTCATTCTTCAAGGTTTCTGTTTTAGATTTTAGTTGTTCTATTTGAACGCTTATATTTTCTATTCCTTTCTTCCTTTGCTCGTTCTGTTTAGCCAAGTTATTAGTTTCAGTTTTAAATTCTTCTCGCATATTTAATACGGCTTTATTGATTTCGCCCTGGATAATGGTTTTTATTTCAGATACTATCGATATATTATTTTCTTTCAATTTAAGAGATATCATTTCGCTTAAGGTCTGTAGGGATAGGCCATTTCGTTCGCTTTATATGTTATTTGCTGAAGGTATTGTGTCGCCTATAATACCTATTTCCTCTTCCGATTGAATAGTATCATCGTGACTTTGTTTGCTTGGTTTTCGTCTCAGAGTTACATTTGCTTCTGGAGATATATTGAAAGTAGTAGATACGTCATATTGTGGTCTTGCTGGAATATTTGTATTATTATTTTTAGGTTTTTTACACCTGCATTCTTGGCACTCCCAATGTGACTTTTGCTGACTGTTCATTTGGTCATATTTAATTTTTGGGATGTTTGCGCATTCCAAGTCATAGTTCTTGTCACAATTTGTACAGCGTAAGTTATTATTGTTTAGTATCATTTGCTCACAACCTGCACATAGCGCCATCTTGTGTTTATTAGTGATAACTCGAACTCTTGAAATAATGTTTCGAGAATCACAAAAAGTGGAGCAGTTGTCGGGGTCCGAACTCGCACCGTTATGCACTCGGATAGTCGCGTATTGTAACGAGCCAAGTGACCAATTAGTAAGTATGCCAAAATTGTGATATGTATTCTAATAAAAGTCAATATCACCGTTATTTTTCTTTGGATTTGAATTTTGTTTACATTGTTCAAAATGGTTCTTTGTTTCTACTCAAAGTTCACTGTTTTAGTTTAATCACTTTTATATGCGCTTATTAACTAATTTTATTGTTTCTTTGGAACACTGTGTACACTTTTTCGTAGTTTTTAAGCACTTTTGTTGGGAATAAGTTCGTGAGAAGGAAGAATAATTGTTGTTGCTGTACGTTATATTGAATATTTTGTTTTAATAACACTTGCACTTATGTACGTTACACACTTTATACTTCAGTTTTATGTGATATTTAAGGCAGTTTGTATTCGTTTTTACTATTTTTAATTGTTTAATAACACAAAGCACTTTTTATTTCTTGCGTACCGTCACGCATGCGCCCATGTAATCGTGGTACTTAAACCTCTCCACTAATTTGACTCGCTGACCTCCTATCCAAACTGGTGGGACGTTCTCCGGACCTCTTCCCGATCTAAATATTAGCAATTCAGTCTTCTTAGCATTATACACCAAGTTATGTTTACTAGCATACCTCTCACAGATTGCCAGCAGTTTCCTTAAACTCTTAATTGAGGGGCTAAGTAGGACCATATCATCAGCATAACTCAGGTTGTTGACATACCTGTCTCCAAGCCTAAGCCCCACCGCTGTCCCACTCAGTTCCTCAATCAAATCGTTGATATAAATATTAAACAGGTCTGGAGAGGTTAACCCACCCTGTCTAACACCGCAGGATAGTTTATAACTATCTGACCTAGCTGATTCCCACCTGACGTTGTTCGACTGATTACAATACCAATATCTAATCAGTCCAACACTCTCCCAAAGTAGGTCGTGATTAATAGTGTCAAAAGCACGGCTTAGATCAAGGAAACAAGCATAAACACTTGTTTCCTGCTCCACATATTGCGATACAACTTGTTTCAGAGAGAAAATAGCCATTAGGGTGGAGCGAAAAAAAATTTTTCGCGTTTCCAACTTCTAAGAGTAAAAAGTTTATGCCTTTTAAGCTCAAACATATACCTGTAAAATATTATTTGATAAAAATAAATATAACTACCTCTGAAAGGTTATTGAACTTTTACTAAATTCAGAATTTATGCAGTAGTTAGTGATTTATTTTTTCTATAACATCTTGATCTTTCTTTCTGTATTACTATATTAATTAATTGGAAATATACTGTATTTTAACAATAAAAAATAAAAACCAGATACTGTAAGTACGAACAAGGAGTGCGGGGGGGGGTGCAAACCGGACAATTCGCGCGTGAACCGCGCGGGGCAGTGCACTATTGTCTTTCGATGTGAACTATCGCTCGCGCGCAATTAAAACATAACCTAAAACATTGTTTTTGTTAAATATGGAAAAAATTCAAAGCGCTTCTAAATGCCCACTATATGGTGAATGTTGTGAGTTAAAGAAAAATGTTCTACCTACCTACGAAGATGTTGTGAAACATTACGAATGGACGAGGCAAAGCATGAAAACGAGCAAACAGGAGCCCAAATTTTTAGAAATTTCCGATAAAATTGTGCCTGAAATCGAGAGCATATGGCAAGCGGCATCTTTACCAACAGTGACTAGTACCAGAATCATACAAATGTTAAAAACTTACCACGAGAAGCGGAAAAATCTTCTTAAGTCGATGAAAAAGAATTCCCAGCAAACTTTAGAAAATTTTCTGAAAAATAAAAAGTTACTTTTTGACATATCAGCTTGTAAATGCAAAGATTTTAACTGTTGCACGTGTCCAAGAGAAAAGAAGGTCCCTAAACGTGAACAAGCTTTTTTAATTGACCAAAGAACGGCTCGTAAAATGTTAATTGGCAGAGTTGATGTTACTGTAAGTAAAAAAAATCCAATAAATCAGGAAAGGAAGCAAAAACAACAATATCGCTCTGTTAGCCCGGCGATTGCAAGTACGTCCTCTGTTAATTTAGATATCAGCACCTCTTCTCTTTCTTCCGAAACGGATGAGCTACCGAACGATGCCTGCGCTGAGAAAATTGAACCCGTTTTTCCTCTTAAGAAAAAGAGAAAAGTGTCGTCCATTGACTTGCCTACGGTATCGAAAACGTGTGATAGATACGGAGTGTCTGACAGGGCTGCTGCAGCGATTGTGTCATCAGTATTACATGATATTGGTTCTGAAGTTGAAGTTATAGCTAGAAGTAAGCTACGAAGAGAAAGAAACAAGACTAGACAGGAGTTACAGAAACAGGTAAACCTCAGTGATATTTCTGCGTTATATTTTGATGGCAGAAAAGATAAAACTTTAAAAATTATTAAGAAAGCGAACCGAAACTACAGAAAAATAATTATTGAGGAACATATTTCGCTTGTTCAGGAGCCAGGATCTACTTACTTAGGTTACGTAGTACCTCACATTGGTTCAGCAAAAGGAATAGTATTTTCTATCACAGCATTTTTAAAAAAGCTAAATATTTCTCAAGACGGTCTTATGGCAATTATTTGTGACGGTACTAATGTAAACACTGGAAAGTAGGGGGGCATTATACGGCTGCTCGAAAAACAGCTTAATAAACCCCTTCAGTGGATAATTTGTTTACTGCACATGAATGAGTTACCTTTACGTCATTAATTTTTTCATCTTGATGGTTCAACTTCAGGACCCAAGTCTTACAATGGTCCGTTAGGCAACGCATTAGAAAATTGTGAAGAACTCCCGGTGATAAAATATAAAATAATTGAAGGAGATATGCTACCTGAAATGCCCAACGATCTAAGTACAGACCAGAAGTACTTGCATAGAATTGTTTCAGCAATTATTACAGGCACTTTTCCTGACGATTTAGGACACAAGTCTCCAGGAAAATTGTCTCATGCGCGCTGGCTTTTGCGCCTTTACGTCGCTACCGAAAACCCAACATCTGCCTTGGTTACTTTAACTACATTTATTGTTAAAGTATATGCGCCTTCCTGGTTCGCAATTAAGAGTAAACCTTCTTGTAAAGATGGTTCCCGCCATTTATTCAATATGATATATTCTTCAAGATACTTACCAGATGATTTGAAAGGCATCGTTGACACTGTAATTCAAAGAAACGCATATTTCGCGCATGCTGAGAATGTATTATTGGCTATGATAACCGACGAAAGGAAACATATACGTGAATTGGCTGCCCGGCGTATTTTGAAGGCTCGTAGTAGTGCGGTACAAGCTCCAAGGCTTTTTGCTGTACCAAAAATTAATTTTGATGCATCGAATTATATCGAGATGATAAATTGGCAAAACAAGATAGCTCAAGCACCTTGGCCACAATTCAAAGAACAAATTAAGGCTATTCTTATTCAAAAGGCATATTATACAATTAATGATTATTTGAATGATAAAAATAGTTGGTCGCCATGTTGAACGCAAGACAGCTATATTATAATTGTCTTTTTTTGTGAATGACATCTTAATTTTACAATCAATTATTATTATTATTTTTTTTTTTTTACAATTTTATATTTTTATTATTGACATTACTTAGTTTTACATTATTGACAAGATACATTTAATGTATTTATTATATTTTATTTTAATCATCTATTTATATTTTTTTCCTTTGGATTACAGTAAATAAGGAACACTACTTAGCTATAATTGATCCTGATATTATTTTATTTTATTGTAATATTTTTTTATTGGTCTTGAAGGTATAATTGTTTGTTTGTTCTTAATTATTAATTTTGGTAACCAAACTACTTCCTTTTAATTGTTTTTTTTTTATTCACTATTTAATAACCGTTTTCTTTGCATGTGGTGTTAGCCTTTAAGAAATTGTTACACGTGCTTTTATATGTATTACTCAAGTTTATAAAAATGTAATGTGTAAACAATTGTTGGCTGACCTTAAATAAATAAATAAATAAATAAATAAATAAATATTGAGTTGTGTAGCAGTGAGTACGTCATGCTCCCTTAGACAGCACTGCTTGCGGTAGCGTCGGCGGTCGGGTTGCCTCCCTCCCTCAAAAATGTGCGAGGGGGGCGATGGCTGATCCTCACGTTATGCTCGTGAACGGGTGCTGCTTGTGGTGCCAGGTCGTCTTACTGACTATATAAGTAGTATTATATAATTTTGTAAACTCTTTTCATATACTTCTTTTTTTTTCTGGCTGAGCGGTCCAATTTACTAGATTCATTACTTACCCTTGTTGTATATTACATAGGGTTGCAATAGAATATCACATGAAGGTGGGCACTCCCTCATAAACTATTATAAATATTGGAGGCTATACAAATTTTTTTTTCACATCATATTTATTCAATGCTTGAGTTAGACGAGTTACGTAGGGTGAGTGCTAGCTAGCATGTGGTGGATTTTTATAAATCATTTTTACATGTAATTTTATTTTATGACAATATTGCGTAGGTATTGCATACTGCAATATACTCACTGTACTTTGTTGAAAGGTTCTTTTAATCTACAGACAGACATGTGTTGCTGGGGAGTTTGTTGCGCCACTTCTTCTTAACAGCAAAAATCGGTAAAAAAAACTTTTAAGTTAAACGGTTTTATCTTATGTGTACTGAAAACTAGAAAATAAAAAAATAGTTACTTACCTGTCAACCTACGTAGGTGGTCCCGGTCATATTAGACTAAAATAAAAACGTGGGGCCCATTAACTATTGCTGTAGTACTTTCTTCTAGAGGTATAATAGGTGTGGATTGCATCGACTTACTATAATCGTAACTGGAGATTTTGACAATCAATAATCAGCCGTAGCGGCTTCACCAGCGAACGCCGAGCTCATGATCTACCAAAGTATAACGATATGCTTTGCCATAGGTAGGATTTCACAGGGGCCCCACGTTTTTATTTTAGTTTAATATGACCGGGACCACCTACGTAGGTTGACAGGTAAGTAACTATTTTTTTATTTTCTAGTTTTCAGTACACATAAGATAAAACCGTTTAACTTAAAAGTTTTTTTTACCGATTTTTTATTTTCTAGTTTTTAGTATTTAATGAAAATGCCTACCGAATATTCCTCATTCTATCTAATTCATTTAGTGCATCATTATTACACGGTCTCTTACCTGAAAATTTATTACAATCCAATTCCTCAATACATAGCCCTTCCAGATACTTTTTTTTGTAACGACCCCAAAAATCATCACATGACCTCTCCTGCTGTGGGTCAGCAGCGGTGAGGGAGTGCCAGACTCTTGACTAAAAATCGTTTTGTTCCGTCGTAGGCCTTTTATGTACCAGGGCCGCGGTAACTCTTTCGAACAATCTCGCAGCCCAGGCAGGCCTTGGCCCTGTTGGGCCCCGCTGGAGTTACTGACAGTTTTCTACTTGTGAAGCCCTTTCATTTGATACCCATATTGGTGGGATTGATAAAAAATTGTTATCAGGCATTTGGTAGCGGCGGCCATCTTAGATTTCAATTTTGCATAGTAAATTGTATTCTACTTGTTGAGACCTTTCATTTGATACCCATGTTGATGGGATTTATAATACCTAAGTTATCCGCCATTTTGTAGAGGCCGCCATCTTGGATTTTAATTTTATATAGTACATTGTATTCTACTGGTTGAGAACTTTCATTTGATACCCATATTGATGGGATTGATAAAACCTACGTTGTCCGCCATTTTGTAGCGGCCGCCATCTTGGATTTCAATTTTTTATAGTATATTGTATTCTGCTTGTTGAGCCCTTTCATTTGATACCCATATTGATGGGATTGATAAAATCTACGTTATCCGCCATTTTGTGCCGGCGGCCATATTGGATTTACAATGTTATTGATATTACTATATTGTATTGTCATCGGAATTAAAGGTGTATACAAAATTTCAGATTAATCGGTTGACAGGAAGAGGGTGAAATTTGAATTACTAAATTTGACCCAAGAATAAATAAAACAAACGGGGTGAGCTAAATAAAACCGTTTAAAAAACACATAGGAAGTGGTGAAGGGTGGGCGTTTTGGGGACTGTCTTATGTTATTTTTTTTGACGTTCGAAAAGTGCTGTTTTGCAGCCAAGTTTGAATAAATGAGTTTTGATTTTGATTATAAGCTAAGAATAAAAAGGAACCTAAAATTGAGCCCTACGGCACGCCCATTTTTACTGATGACTGTGGCTGACTTAGTAATTTAGAAGGCAACATACGTTTTTGGGGGCGTAATTTTAGGTGCATCGGCCTAGAAGTCGGTGTCTAATGGATGTTACTAAGTTAATTTTGCCACCGACTTCTAGGCCGATGCACCTAAAATTAGTTTTTTTTTGCTTTTTAGTGTTTTTGGAAGTCGGTTTAATTTTTTTGTAAAAAAGTTTTTTATTTACAGCTTTTCAGTGATACGAATAGTTGTCACTATCCATATAAGTCGAAAGTTCTCATCAATACAAAGACTATAAGCCCAAATACGAGGTATTTTACATATTCAGTTGTCGAGTTCCCTCGACCTTCTCTGGTCTCCATCATTAGATCAGCTCCAAACCTTCACTGTTGCAAAGGTATCGTCAATACAAATAATATGAGCCCAAACACGAGGTAGTTTACATATTCAGTTATCGAGTTCCCTCGACCCTCTCTGGTCTCCATCATCAGGTCAGCTCCAAACCTTCACTGTTAAATAGTGCTTTCAGGCATACACCTGAGTGTCAAGTTTTTACCCTATGTATGCCTACAACTTTCGAAGTTTGCCCTCGATTTCTCAGGGTTTCCATCATTAGATCCGTGACCCAACTGGAAGCTATTCCGCGTCGAACAAAAAAAAGAATTACGTAAATCGGTCTATTAACCTCGGAGCAATCGATGTACATACATATAAAAAAAAAACATACCGGCCGAATTGAGAACCTCCTCCTTTTTGGGAAGTCGGTTAACAAGAAGCCTGTTTAATTAGCACCCCTTTCTAAGTATATTTTTGGACACCAATGACCGGTTTTTGGAGGAGCTGTCATTCCCAGTGTGTCCCAACTGTCAATGAACATCCTTGGCAGTCGTTATGGGTAGTCAGAAGCCAGTAAGTGTGACCAGTTCTACCAAGAGGTATTGGGTTGAGCGGGTAACCGGTGTACGAGACCGAGGGTCGACTTGGGAGGGGATGGCAATTAAATACTGTTATTATTAATTTACAAGTATATTGCCTATTTAAATGCTCGCGTTTCGATCTCACAAAAAAATAATATTCTAACTTTGACAGACTAACCAGTGTTTCAGATTATTAAACTTACAATACAAAAATCACATAAACATTAACTTAAAACACAAACTTAAACTTTATAACATATCTGACTTTACTTGGCCACTGGCAATACACATAACTTAGACACAGGTCTTTTAATAATTGAGGCCTTCGTGCGTAAAGTTACTACCCGCGCAATTCCGTCAGGTCCACAATGCTTCTGCTCAATCCTTCCCAATACCCATTTTCCGGGAGGCATGTCGTCTTCCTTGACTAATACTACCGTTCCAACAGATGGTTCAGGAATTTGGTGAGCCCACTTGCGTCTTTGTAAAAACTGATGTAAATAATCATGTGACCAACGTCGCCAGAACTCCTGCATCATTGGCTGATGAAGTTGCCAGCGTTGTAAACTACTAATATTCGCTTTTTCATAATTGGAGTCCGGAACTAAAACCGCCGGCTCTCCAATCAGAAAATGAGCTGGGGTCAAGATATCGACCTTATCTTCATCCTCAACATATGACAACGGCCTCGAATTGAGGCACGCTTCAACCTGGGCCAGCACCGTAGCCATTTCTTCATACGTCAGAGTTGTGTTACCGATAATCCTCTTTAAGTGGTACTTAGTGGACTTTATTCCTGCCTCCCAAAGACCACCAAAATTTGGTGCATGAGGAGGAATGAAGTGCCATTCAGTGCCATTTGTAGCAAGATACTCTGCTAATTCGGCGTTAAAATTAGATTTTTCGGCATTGTATAAAACAAGTAATTCACGCGCAGCACCTACAAAATTTGTACCGTTGTCGCTGTACAACTCGGCGCAGCGACCACGCCTAGCTACAAATCTTTTGTACGCAGCTAAGAACCCCTTGGTACTCAACTCGCTAACTACTTCTATATGAACTGCTCGAGTAGACATGCATATAAAGAGTGCAATGTAACCCTTATATGAATTGTTCCCACGCCCTTTCGATACTCTTATATTTATGGGTCCTGCATAATCCACTCCTGTACATAAAAAAGGTTTATTTGGTGATACACGTGCTGATGGTAGTTGCCCCATAAGTTGAGTTCGAGTTTTGGCTGCATACCTAATGCATGTAACACAGTTCCTCACATATTTCTTGGCTAGCAATTTAACCCCGATAATCCAATACTTGGATCTTAAATATGTGACAATAAGCTGCGGGCCCCCATGCATGGTTTTTGCATGAGCGTCAGCAACCAGAAGCTGACTCAAAAAAGATTCTTTTGGCAAGAGGATTGGGTGTACGCGATTTTGATCCAATTGAGACATGTCTAGTCTTCCTCCAACTCTTATGATTCCATCAGAATCAATAAAGTTATTTAACGACTTCAGATTACCCTTTTTCTTACTATTCTTTGATTCCTTCAATTCTTCCGAAAAATCCTCTTGGCATTTTTTTATGCAAGTGTTCGTAGCATCGTCCAGCTCCTGTTTTGTTAATTCATTTGTGCTATGTTTATTAGTTGCATTTTTCCTCAGATTCAGAAACCGCTTGCAGTACGCTATGACTCTAATTAATTTTTACAACTTCGAAAACTTATTCCAGATGGTAATTGTATCTAACGCAGTCGTGAGCACCTTGACTTCTTCCAAATGTGTTGCGAGATGCTTCGGTCTTTTATATTCAATCACTTCCTGTCGCAACAGATCCGGACCATTCCACCATATAGCCGTAGATTTTAATTCAGATGGGCACACATCACGGGAAGCGCAATCTGCAGGATTTTCTTTAGATGACACGTGTGACCAGTGGTAAGTATCCACGATGTTTAAAATATCTGGAGCACGATTGGCTACAAACGTCTTCCAGCGGCTAGGATGACTATTGAGCCAAGCCAGTACCACTTCACTATCTGTCCACGCATGCCAATCACATTTCTGGATACCCATTACATCTCCTACTTCAGCCATTAATTTGGCCAGAAGAACGGCCCCACATAGTTCGAGCCTTGGTATAGACACTTGTCTAATTGTTCTGAGATAAATGACAGCTGCATATGCCATTTTGGAAGCATCAGAGAAGCCATGGAGTTCCTGCTTTACGTAAGCGACAATATGCAGCCATCGTGGGATTCTAACCTCGCCCAAGAAAGGTAAGTTGCGATGGTAAGTAGCCCATTCCTGTACTAAATTATTAGGAATTTCTTGATCCCACTCTAAACCTGCTAACCACAATTTCTGAATAAATATTTTGGCTAATACAATACTAGGCGCTAGCCACCCTAATGGGTCAAACAACCTCGCTATTTCGGCGATAATTTTTCTTTTTGTTATAGGTGCAGTGACCGGCAGAAGTTTTACGGCATATTGGAAGACGTCATCGCATGAGTTCCAGGTAAGTCCCAGTATTTTTGTAACCTCGTCAGTTTTTATCTTTAGTTCGTCATCTGTAGTACACTTACCCTCCCTGATTTTATCTAATAATGCCTTGCTATTACTCCACCATTTTTGCAAGTAGAAGCCACCTTTAGCTAAAACTTCGTTCATCTCTGTGTAGATTTTGTATCCTTCTTCTGTAGTATCCGCTCCCGTCATCAAATCATCCATGTAAAAATCATTAAGAATTATCTTCTCCACCTGCTGCTTATCCTTACATTCATCATACGCAACTTGATGTAATGCACGAACCGCTAAGTATGGTGCTGATGCGGTACCAAAAGTGACGGTCATCAACTCGTATTCTTCTATTTCCTTTCCAGGGTCGTCTCTCCAGAGTATCCGTTGATACATTGTATCAGAATTATCAAGCAACACCGCTCTATACATTTTGATGACGTCGCTGACAAGACATATCGGATGGGTTCTCCATCGCATAATCGTATGACGGAGTTCAGCTTGTAACGTCGGACCAATTAAAAAGTTGTCATTAAGTGACATTCCCATTGTTCCTTTGCAGGAAGCATCAAATACGACACGCACTTTCGTCGTTTCCTTATCCTCCCGGATGACGGCGTGATGAGGTAAGTATATTGCTTTACTATTATCCTTTTCCTTTTCTGTAATCTTTCTCATATGCTTCAAATCTAAATATTCTTGCATAACCTTAGCATAATCTTCTCTTAATGTACTGTTCTTCTTTAACCTTGTCTCTAAACTCTTCAGTCTTTTTTCAGCAATACACTTAGGTCCGTATTACAGAAGGCTACTCAAGTCCTGATCTCTGTTTAAAACTAGATTTGAGTTGAGATTTAATTTTAGAACGCTGCTCAAGCATAGATTCGGTGATCATAGTTCAGCCGAGTGTAGATCGTTACTCAGTTGTAGATTACAGTTTAAGTAGAGATTTGAACTATAATCACGCAAGCGTGCTCGACACCGCGCTTGAGCAGAGATTTGCTTTGCTTGTCAGTTGTCAGTTTTGCAAACAATTTGTTGTGGAATTTAATATTAAAATACTAACAAAAATGGATATTTTTGAAGAAATTGATTATTATGATAATCTATATCCTATCGACGATTCAAACAGAAGGTTGAACTTCAGCGTTCCGCTCAGATACCTCAGAGATGTACAGGACCCATATCATTGTGAGAACTTCAAGAAAAGATATAGGTTTTCACAAGATGTGGTAAAATCGGTAATTCTACCCTTAATTGACCAAGATCTGAGAAAGTTGTGCAACCGTGGTCATCCCATAGCCCCGGAGTTACAAATTCTTGTGTGTTTGCGGTTTTATGCTACAGCGTCCTTTCAAGTAAGTTTTTGTCTACTCACTCACATTAAAATAATAAAAAAATACATTATACCTAAAAAATACATTTATTATAAATTAAAAATATATTATTTATTCCGCAAGCTTAATCATAGTAGGTAGGTTTACTCATGCAAAATATTTTCTTATCTTTGCAGATAGTTTGTGGAGATTTGTTATGCGTATCTCAACCAGCCGCTTCAAATATTGTTGCAAATGTGTCGAGATTGATTGCTCTACAACAAAGACAATATATTAAATATCCACAAGATATGGTGTCACACAGGGCGCAGTTTGCGCAGCTGGGCCGGTATCAAGAATACCCAGGCCTAAGAAATGTGGATGGTGCAATCAATTGCACACACGTTAAAATTGTGAATACTCCAGGTGTGGAACATCACGAAGCCTTCAGAAACAGAAAGTCTTACTTTTCTATAAATGTCCAGGTCAGCAAAATAATATTTGAATTACTATTTTCCTTTAAAATTGGTATGTACCCCAAAAACATTAATTTACTGTCTTATTTTAATTTCAGGCAGTTGTTGGACCATTTGGAAATTTTATGGACATTGTGGCACGATGGGCTGGCAGTACACACGATAGCAGAATTTTCCAAATGTGTTTGTTGCGCACCAAATACATGCAGCAACAACATACTGGCTATCTCATTGGAGACAGTGGCTACCCATGCTTAAGATTTCTTTTGACACCAGTAGGTACACCGACAACCCATGCAGAACAAACATACAACAAAGTCCACATTAAAACAAGAAATGTGGTGGAGAGAACATTTGGGAGATGGAAACGGAGATTTCTATGCCTAAGTAGAGGGTTGGGCAACAAACTCATCACAGTTTCCAACATTATTGTTGCATGTGCTGTACTGTTTAACATTTCATTGGTGACAAATGACATGATGCCTTCATATGAAGAAGAGAATGAGGGCATTGAGGAAGAGACAAACAATGAATCGGACAGTCCAGGGACTACTGATGGTTTCGCATTCAGAAACACAATTATAAATAATTATGTCTGATTAAATACACTTGTTTTTCTTTCAATAAAAGACTATGTAAAAATAATCATCTTTTTTTATTAATTATTTATCTTATTTCACAAAACATCTTATATGCTAAGCAACAATTATCTAAAATAACAAAACTTACAACTAATAATAAAGAGGCACATTACACTTTACTATAAAACTACTGAGATAATAACAATTATAATCAACAATAAAATAAACACAAGAAATAAAAGTTGTTCTATAAAACTACTGAGATAATAACAATTATAATCAACAATAAAATAAACACAAGAAATAAAAGTTGTTCTATAAAACTACTGAGATAATAACAATTATAAATCAACAATAAAATAAACACAAGAAATAAAAGTTGCTCTAGGCTCGTCTGCAGAGATCTCTCTTCCATAGAAATACATTTTATTTATTATTAGAGATGATTTTGCTTTGCTAACTCGGCTTTAGCTTCTGCTTCCCTTAATTGTTGTTTTAAAATGTCTATTTCTAATTTGTGTTTTTCCTGGATGAATTTAACTTGTAACTCGTGAAGTTCGGCTGCTCCCTTTTCCCTGTTTAAATGTTCTGCTTTTAAAATTTGCACACGAAGTTTTTTTTCATTTGTTGATAGTTCTGATTCTACTGATTGAATGCTGCTTTGTGGGATGGTGTTTGGTTGGGTGGTCAGATTTTCCAGATTTTGTGATTCCCGTGTTGGAGAATCAACAGCATGGGATAAGGTACTTTCTATTAAACTGTCCACATGCTGAATAGTTTGCAAGTCTGAAATTAAAACAAAAATCTTTTACTTATATTCTAGTCTCATTTTGATTGATGTAAATATTAATTAATAATGAATGAGCTAGTAACTCATGATACATGCAGTAAGGACATAGCAAGAAAGACATTGGCACTGGTCACCTACCAATGTGGTCCGAGTCTAAAGTATCTTGTATTTCTACGAAGAGAGCAGGAGATATCTCAGCTATGTCAGGGTTGATGTCAGCATCAGGGCAGGAACTACCGCCGCCAGTGGCCATTCTATGTTGGCGCTCTCTTGTGAGGGCATCTCTTTGGCGGGTCTTCAAATTTTGCCAAAGGCGCCTTAATTGTTCCCCTGATGCCTGTAACATTCAAATAATGTAAATTTCAAATAATCAATATAGGATAGAAGAAAACAATTGCAAATATAAATAAATATACAAATACTTACCGACTCATTTATAATAGTCGACGCATTAAACATCTCCGCAATACGCGCCTAAGCAGCCTTCTTCTTTGCTGTGCTTATATTATCAGTTTTTTTGCTCTCCACTACATCTTTAATTTTTTTTAATATTTCTATAAGTTTTCTTTCAATTAAACTAAAATTCTTCTTTCTTGAAGTCATTTTGATAAAATTGTAACAGAAGTGTCAAGTGTCTGTCGATCTCCACCACCACAGATACGATACACTCGGGAAACATTCCGTTCTACGAACACGCTTGTATTTGTAATTTTAGATATTACAGCTGATTGCTACTTCCTTCAACACATTTTCAAGGCGTGAATATAGCATTTTTAAATAAAACCTACAATTGAAAACCCTATGTTTTTTCTAAATCATGATTTTATTATTAATTAGATGTTAAACTAAAGTCTTATTTTGCGTAAGTTGAAACAGAGTTGACGTAAAAAATATAATGTAAACGAAAACAGGCTGATGCATAGACAAGCCATATTCTCTGCTTGAGGCGCGATTTGAATCTCGATTCAGCTGAGTGCAGTTTAAGTATTGTTCTGAAATAAGAACAACCCTCAAGTACAGATTCTATATTTAAACTATGATCAGGTGATTCATGATCAAACTGGACTTGAGTAGCCTTCTGTAATACGGACCTTAGACTCGCCAACCTTACTGACCGGGTCAGAATCACGCAGCGGCAGTTTTACAATGTATCTGCCCATGCTGTTCCGCTTTGTGGTAGCCGTAAATATTTTTTCACATTTAATTTCATCCTCCGTGAGTATCTTCTTTGTTCCAGATGGTTCAGCTTCCAACTCCCAAAATCGTTTCAACATGTCATCGGCTTGAACACTGGAGTGCATCACGGCAATGTGTGAATGAACATTTGACTCAGGATCCACTTCACAAGATCCCGACAGTATCCATCCAAAACTGGTATATTGCGCCAATAGAGTTTCAGTTATATTTCTTTTAATGCCCTCCTGGATAATTCGACTGTAAACCTCAGCACCCAACAAAATATCAATTTTATTAGGTCTGTGGTATTCAGGATCAGCCAAATCATCCTCGGTCAAATCTATCCATTCTATCCTGGCTACTCTCCTAAGTCGGTCACTGCCCTTCTTCCAGCTACCTGGAAGAAGGGCAGTGACCGACTTCAGTACGTAAGCATTAACTCCTACTTGGAAATTCGGATCTATTCTTGACCTCAACTTAATATCAACAGTGAACCTAGACGTTACGCTTTTTTCACCCCCTACACCTAACACAGTGTGCCTTGATGGCTTTTTCTTTAATCCTAAATATTGGACTGTGGACTCCGTAACGAAAGAACCCTGTGACCCTTGGTCTAGCAAAGCCCTAATGACCTGATAATTCCCTTCTTTCGACTCAGCTTTAACCAAAGCTGTAGTTAAGAGCACAGTTTTCTGACCTCTTCCTGTCGAAAGACATGACACTATCGGTTTGCTAGACCCCTCCGCTTGAACGGTTATTTCACTACTATTTTTATTTGTATCCTCCTTCACCGACCTACCTGCGGACGATGAGGCTTCCTCGCGAGCATTGTTATTAGTTTTCCCAACACCAGACCCCGAAACACCTGTTGGGTGTAATAACGTGTGGTGGCGGCGTTTGCACACTTGGCATCTAAGAGTGTTTCTACAGGCTTTTGCAGAGTGGTTATTGAGAAGGCAAACAAAACACAACTTATTTTCCAGAGCAAAATTACGACGGGCATCATTAGTTTCTTTACCGAACTTTTTACATAAATATATTTTATGATCTTCAGAACAATATAAACAAGAAGCAGTGGAATCAGCATTTTTTTTAACAATGTGAAAGACTTGGTAACTTTCTTATCACTATTATTTAACTTAGTTTCTATATTTTCTAAACCTCTGAATCGACCTGTTAAGAACTCCGAGAACTGAACAAAAGTTGGTAAATCATCAGATGGCTCTGAGGCTACTTTCAACTCCCAGGCTTTTCGAGTATCTCTATCTAATTTGATACTTATAATATGAATAATCAATATATCCCAGGACGAAACATCAATACCTAGATTTTTTATTGACTCTAAGCAATCTGACGTTGTACTAATTAGTTTCTTAATTTCAGTAGCCGATTCAGACACTAAATTCTTTTGACTTAACAAACGCTTCAAGATGCCGTTAGCTAAAAACCGTTTATTATTGTACATGCTGTCCAACTTTTCCCAAGCAATTTGATAACTGTCGGACGAAATTTCAATATTTGCAATAGTTGTTTAGCTTCTCCTGTCAAATGACCACGGAGATAGTAAAATCTTTGGGCATCATCAAGGGCTTTGTTTTCGTGCACAAGACCTAAAAACAAGTCCCTAAATGTCTGCCACTCCGTATAATTACCCGAAAACATTGGAATTTTTATTTCAGGCAACTTGAAACGTGTAACTGAACTTTGACTTGATGCTACAACACTTTGTTTATTTGAATTTAATTTACATAACATCTCTTTTAAATCAGTCTTATATTCTACGTACAACTCTTCTACATCATCATATATTGCATTTTTGTGGTAGTCTGAACTATACAAATCTGATCTCTTGACTTGACTTATAATTTTAGTATGAGTCTCTGAAAATAGAGACCACTGTTTCTCTAAATTATCTAGCCTTGTTTCCACATAAGAAGTCGTTAATCTTTCCTTTGGGGACTTCTTAAAATTAGACTTAGCCTTTAACATTTTGGCTTTAATATCATCTTGCAGATCACTAAACGCTTCCATTATGTTATAATAAAACGTAAACAACTATTTGAACAACAAAATACTAAACTATAATTTTTAAAATTTTACAAGTCTTCAAACAGAAGTTCACTGCACCCAAAATCGGGCATGGATTCCCCGTCTCAACCACTTTTCACTTAAAACTATTACAAGTCCAAATTACTAAAAAAATTACAAGTTAATTTATAATGGAAATTAATTTCCAATAAACTTTCACTTTTTTGGAATTTTCCAAAACTTCCTGATAATAATTAGAAATAATTGTACTCACGATTTTTCCACTGATTCACTCACTGACACTACTGCTGATGGCCCGTTGTGATGTCTGCGCCATACAAGTGGCGCCCTCTCGTGGCCACGAGCTGCACCTCTTCTCCTCCCTTGCCTCGTCCCTCCGGTTGCTGCTGCCACCAGTAGTGCTGCACCACGCTCCACTGGATGCACCCTGCGCCAACCGGTCTTCCACCTCCAGCTCCTGGCACCTCTCACCTGGTACCCACTGAAGGGGATGCTCTGGACAGCGATCCACTGCCCAGTAACGAAGCGAAGGGTGGTAATCTCTACCACCACCGGAAACCACCACGAAACACTCCCGACCACATCCGGCTCGAAGGACCATGTACGAGACCGAGGGTCGACTTGGGAGGGGATGGCAATTAAATACTGTTATTATTAATTTACAAGTATATTGCCTATTTAAATGCTCGCGTTTCGATCTCACAAAAAAATAATATTCTAACTTACATACGTATTTGCTTGTAACGAAACCATAGCGCGATCTAATTCGACGACAACGCCATCTATCGAGGTATGCGACAATTTTATTGATTTAAATATGAATATGAATATTTCACGCTATGATCTCGTTACCCAAACAACCGGGTTGTGGAGGTCAGATAGGCAGTCGTTTCTTGTAAAACACTGGTACTCAGTTGCATCGAAGCCGACCTTAACATAGTTGGGGAAAAGGCTCTTGACGTAATCTGTAAGTCTGTAATCCCTTCATCTAATTTAATTTTTTCTATTGCTGTATATACCATTTGTTCATTAATTTTTAAAGTGTTTAGGAAAAATTTCTTACAAACAAGAATTTCTACATTATTTAAAGAAAAAAAATATTTTATAGTCTGTGTGCGAGTTCATAGTTAGTAGTGTATTTTTTTTTCCAAAAACTTGAGTTCAAAACTGACAATTATTTATTTAATAATAGATATTATTTTGATTTCAGATCTACCAAAGAAAAAATACGCTGATTGTGATAAAGATGTGAGTGATGCTGATTTTTCTCCAGATTGTTTAGAATATGTGCCAAGTCCAGAAAGAAGTGCAGCCAATAGCCCATCAAGTACGTTTTCGGGTCATAGCGGAAATTCCCAATGCATTGATAGAATTTTGAACACCTCAAAATTAATTGATACTCCCTCTACTATTTCGAATTTGTCGCTACTTTTATCGAACAGCGATTTCATCGCTTCTTCTACCACCATTTATAAAGTAAATAATGAACATAGTTCTACAATTGATGCTGTCCATTACAGTAAAGAAAAGCAATTTGCAAATTTAAGTTTAGTACCTAGTTAGGTATCCTTTAGCCGATAATAATCTGTCAATTGAAGAATTCGAGGGAACATTGCAACCTGAAAGCTCTCCCGAAGTTAATAAAACTGACGTCAACATGTCTGTTGATATCACACTAACTGATAGTTCCCAAAATGAACATCCCAATTATAGAACTGAATTAACACGGCATTCATTAGAATTTGAGCCAAGTAATTCAGACGAACCTTCCACATCACACAATGAAAAAAAAAGAACCAGGAAACGTACAATTAATGAAGAGCAGTGGTCTAGCAAAAAAAATTCATTACTTAAAAATTCTGGTCAGGCTTACGAAGGTTGTCATAATAAGAATAAGTATTCACAAAAGGTCATGTGTTCTTGTAAAATGAACTGTGGCAGCAAATTTACTTCTTCAGAGAGGCAAGACTTATTTGATAAATTTTATAAGCTTTCTGATCGAGAACGCCAATGGATGTATATTATGAAACATACTAAAACCGAAAATATCAAACGAATGACTCTAGAACGGAAATATAATATAAAATATTTTTTTTCTTTAAATAATGTAGAAATTCTTGTTTGTAAGAAACTATTCCTAAACACTTTAAAAATTAATGAACAAATGGTATATACAGCAATAGAAAAATTTAAATTAGATGAAGGGATTACAGACTTAAGAGGTAAGCACACCAATAGACCTCGAAAAAGGAGCTCCAGCACGGAATCGAGTATTGAGAAGCATATTTCATTATTTCCTAAAATAGAGTCTCATTATACAAGAAAAAGCTCAACTCAACAATATTTGTCACAAGACCTCAACATATCCAAAATGTATCGTTTGTACACTGAGTGGTTTCCACGGCAAAATTTTATGTTAAAGTTACGATGGCGACAAAACGTCAATATGAAACAATTTTTACACAAAATTTAACTACTCATTTTTTAAGCCTAAAAAAGATCAATGCTCTACATGTTTTGTATATGAGCAAGCCAGTCCATCAGAAAAAGAGTCTTTAGAAGAAAGCTATAAACGTAGAATAATCATAAAAGTAGAAAAGAGAGTATTCGGCAAATTAAACATGAAGAAAAAATGACAATTGACAAATACGATAGCCTAGCACAATTGCTATCTTCGACCTGCAATAAGTGTTAAGTATTTCACAATCCAATGTAGGCATTTTTCATTACAAACGCAAGTACCCTGTGTACAATTTTACTATTTTTGACGCTCTACGTAAGAAAGGGTATTGCTACGTGTGGCATTACCAAATCGCAAAACGAGGCTGCATAGAAATTGGTAGTTGTTTGTTGCAATTCTTGAAGAGTGAACAGGAGCGAGGTGTTAACAAGATCTATTTGTATTCGGATGGTTGTTATGGCCAAAATAAGAATAGCTACATTTTTGCTTTATACGCGTATGCAGCAAAATCTTTAAATTTATCTATAACGCACAGATTTTTCGAGACTGGACATAGCCAGAACGAGGGAGACTCAATGCATGCCTGTATTGAGAGGAATATGAGAAATAAGTCTATTTACGCACCTGATCAAACTCCAAAACTCCAAAGTCTCGGGAGAAAAATATAGTATTTTCATACTATATTTCTACTTTACTATATTTATTTACTTTCGAATTGGAGCAAACAGATATATTAGACATAAAAAAAATAGTAAACCCTTTTGAATTGGCGTCGCGATGTAGATGGGAATACGATACGTTGGTCTGATGTAATGGAAATTCATGTGTCAGCATCCCAACAGGACAACGTTTTCTTTAAATATGATTTTGATGAGGCATATTCCGAATTAAATACTTCAAATTCAAACCAAACGACGAAAACCTAAGACAGATGCTCTGATAGAAGATACTGTATTGGGACGTGCTTATCATCAAACTTTTCCTATAAGCAAGGCGTTGCATACCGATTTATTGTCCTTGTGCAATCGTGGAGCGATTCCACGGTATTACCATGCATTTTATGAATCCTCAATTTCAGTAGAAAATAGTGATGATCGCGATGATACTGATGATGCCACTGATAATACCGATTAGTTATTAAGATTAGTGTTTTTACTTGGCTACTTTTGTTATACTTTTACTGATTGTAATTTGTGATCTCTATGGGAACTTTGTTCCCAATAAACGTTATAATTTTTATAAGTTTTGTGAGTTTTCTTTAATTATTCCCTCAAAAATACCAACAACAAACTTATTTTACCATTATCGTTTTCAATGATTACCATAATATGACTACAATTTTTTTTTTTAATAAAATACGGGTTACACTACTTTACCCTTTCATATTTATTTAAAATTATACCACAATAAGTCGGTAACTGAACATTACAATCTAACTCTGTTATGAAAAAACACGTTTAATAATCCAGTAAAGCAATATTATGCCTATGATTTTTAAGAAAATAACAAGAATAATTCGGTAAGTAAACATTACTGGAATAATATTGATAAGTCAGGACCGTAAGATATCAATACCTTAAAAGTTATATGAAACCATTTTCGGCAATATGTATTTTGGTGAATAACTAATTCTGTGTATATTTTCCAAAATGGCTATGCATTACCAAGCCTTGAAGCCATCCATCCTCCGAGCCTTTTTCCCAAACTACGTTGGGGTCGGCTTCCAGTCTAACCGGATGTAGCTGAGTACCAGTGCTTTACAAGGAGCGACTGCCCTATCTGACCCCCTCAACCCAGTTACCCGGGCAACCCAATACTCCTTGGTTAGACTGGTGTCAGACTTACTGGCTTCTGACTACCCGTAACGACTGCCAAAGATGTTCAATGACAGCCGGGACCTACAGTTTAACGTGCCATCCGAAACACAGTCATTGGCGTCTAAGATATACTTAGAAAGTACATACAAACTTAGAAAAGTTGCATTGGTACTTGCCTGACCTGGGATCGAACCCGCGCCCTCATACTCGAGAGGTTGGTTCTTTGCCCACTAGGCCACCACGACTCCTTACCAAGCCTGGAAGCAAAGGGCAATTATTGTGAAACATTCCCTGGACTCAATCAGAGAAAAAGAAGATCTTGCTGCGTGCCTTAAAGACTTCCAAAAGTCCATCAAGGAGACTATCAAGGAAAATTGTTCTACACCTGTAGCTCAAAGTGTATCTTTTGCTGATGTACTCAAGACCAACAAATCTACTATCCTGCGACCATCTAATCTGAAGTCCATCGCAATATACCCGAGCGACGCACTAAAATCCAGCGACGAGACCAAAACACTTGTGCAAAAGATCATAAATCCGGAGCAGATGAAATTGCACGTTAGAGGAGTACGGAAAACGAGGAACGGAGGAGTGATTATTAGCAATGACTCAAAAGAGGACATTGAAAAACTCAAAAAATCAACACAACTCAGCAGCTCCGGTTTCAAAGTTGAAGAGCCTTATAAAAAAAGACCACGAATTATAGTGGTAGGTGTATCTGCAGCCCTCCGAGACAGTGAGGTATTGGAATGCATATACGAGCAGAATGTAGCAGATAAGCTCTGTAATATGTCGCGAGAGTCCTTCTTGTCTTGCATTAAATTAAGTCACAAGTCAGGTAAAAAGGATGCACCCACATGCAACTTTATCCTAGAAGTCCCGGCAAATATTAGGAAAGCCCTTATCAACCAGGAATGGGTTTATATCAACTGGACTTCCTGCCCTGTACGAGACTTTACCCTCGTAACCCGGTGCTTTAAATGCCAGCAATACGGACACGCGGCAAAAACCTGTCGCGAAACAACGTCTACATGTGGACATTGCGGCGAACAAGGACATGAGACCAAAGACTGCACCAAGAAGAATGAGCCAAAATGTGCAATATGCTGTCGGTTTAAAAAACCAAGCAGCCACAAAACTGGTGACCTCGAATGCCCGGCAAAGAAGACAGCAGAAACCAGGTACATCAATTCTATAGACTACAATGAAGGCGCCTAAGAGCGCCGCCTAGTGTAATATTAGTAGCACTTGTAGTAATCAATTTTTGTTTTACTTTTACATATTTAATTAATTACTTTAATTAGTTATGGCTAACCATTTAATTAATGATCTTGATGATAGTACAGTATATGTATGTATATGTCGAAAATTGTTGACACTGAGAATTGCAGACATTATCTCGCCGACCTCAACAATCCCTTATCGATACTAACCCAAAATATTCGTAGTATATATAAAAATATAGATAGTTTAAGTATTTTCCTACAAAGACTGAAGACCGAGTGTGACGTGATAATTCTCACAGAATGTTAGCTTTCAAATAAAAATGGGAACATGCCAATTTTACCAGGTTACAATTCTTTTAGCTCTACATTACTTTTTAATCAAAACGATGGGATTGTGGTCTACACAAAAGAAGCTCTACATGTTTCGATAGAAGAGCCTACAGATGTTGAATATAATTGTATTGTTATTAAAATAGGCTCTGAAATCGCAATAGTATCGATTTACTGGTCCCCGTCTATTAGAAATCTAGATAAATTTAATAAATCATTAGATAGTATCTTACAGACATTGTCACCTTTTCCTACTATCATCGTAATTGGCGACCTAAACATTAATATAAATTCTGATAATAATGACGCAGGGACTCAAGAGTACCTAAACATGTGTGCATACCATGGTATTTCACCGTCGCACACATTTCCAACTCATCAAAGTGGGTCATGTTTGGATCATGTCATGCTAAAAACTAGGCTTCCGTGTATAACACTTGTCACTAACTCAACAATAACAGACCATTGTGCAATTTTGCTTACGCTCGAATTAACGCAGACTAAAAATTATTCACGCCCGCAGCAAAGGTCAAAGATCAATATGACAAATCTTGAACGTGATTTGTATAATATTGACTTTAGCCGAGTTTATAATTCCACTGATGCGGATGGGTCAATGTATTATGTTATTATTAATTTGCAAGTAGCTATCTTAAACAATACTAACCCAATAAAATTAAGTAAGAAATATAACAACATTAAACCATGGATAACTCCAGGTCTAATCAAGTGTATAAGACACCGAGATAGACTGCATAGAAAAGCAAAGCAAAATCCTAATAATTTAGTTATTAAGATAACCTATAAAAGATACAGAAACTTCTGCAATAACCTGCTGAAAAGAATAAAAATTGAATACGATAAAGCTCAAATATCTCAATACAGAAATAACACCAAACAATTGTGGAAATACGTTAAGTCAGTGACATTTACGTCGAAGCAAAAGGAATGTGACACGAGCTTATTAAGTACGGACCGAACCCCATCATCATCTGTTGACAACGTAAACAGATTCTTTGCAAACATTGGTGTAAAACTGGCTGAAAATATTCAAAGACAGTGTAGTAATAGTCCTATTAATGTTATACCAACTTGTTCGTCATATATTAATAGCGGTAAATCCTTTGTTTTGCTAGAGCCGGATGAAGTGGAACGTATTATCCTATCATTAAAAAATAGTTCAGTAACAGGGTGGGACAATATCAGCACTAATATACTAAAATCATTTAGGCACATACTAACACCTCCATTAACTCACATTTTTAGAATTTGTTTATCAAATGGTTCTTTTCTCAAATGCCTTAAAAAGGCAGTAGTAATTCCTATACATAAATCTGGTCAAAAGGATATAGTAAATAACTACAGGCCTATCTCTTTATTACCAACTATATCTAAGGTACTTGAGAAAATTATAAATAATAGACTGGTCGCATATCTTGAAAAGAACTCTCTCTTATCTAACAAGCAGTTCGGGTTCAGAGCTAATTTATCTACATCCGATGCAGTGCACTCATTAACTAACTATATCACAGAGGAACTTAGTCAATGTAAACAGGTAATGGGGATCTTCCTTGATCTAGCAAAAGCATTTGACACGGTATCTACCCCACTCCTACTAAACAAATTAGAGGCTCTGGGAATAAGAGGTAAACAGTTAGAACTGTTTGAGGACTACTTACGAGACAGACGACAATGCGTGAAAATAGGTGATGTTATTAGTTCCGAAGTGCTATTGCCACAATATGGGATACCGCAAGGCAGTGTGCTCGGAGGAACTCTATTCCTAGTATACATAAATGAGCTTTGTAACCTCAACCTCCAGTGTGGCACAATTGTATCCTATGCAGATGATACTGCTCTACTCTTCTCAGCAAACTCTATTACAAAAGTTCAAAATTTTGCACAACATGGATTTAGTGTAGTAAATAACTGGCTTAAAATTTTACTAACATTAAATACCGATAAAACTAAATTCATAAACTTTTGTATGCGTAGGTCTCCATCATTAACAAGTGAATTTCACTTATATGCACATAAGCACAACGATTGCGTCACTGTGACTAACGCTTGCACCAGCTGTCCGGAAATTGTAAAATCTAATAACATTAAGTACTTAGGGCTTATACTGGATGAAACCCTTTCATATAAACAGCATTTTGCTGCGTTAACATCTAGAATTCGCAAGCTAATGTTTGTCTTTAAGAAGTTGCGCTATATTGCAGATCAAAAACTAATTATTCAGTTATATAAGGCTTTGTGTCAATCTATAATCCAATACTGCATCACTTCCTGGGGTGGTAATGGAAAAACATTGATACTTCCGATAGAAAGGGCGCAAAGAGCCATCCTGAAAGTCGCTACGCGCCGACCGTATCGTTTCCCTACATTCCTACTGTATGAGTCTAATAAAGTGCTCACAGTGCGACAACTTTTTATATTATTTACAGTATTAAAACAGCATACTGCGCTTACATATGATGCGAACCTTACTAACACTAAGAGACGGAAAGATATTGTCTGTACTTCTCACTCTACATCAAAGTTTGTGTTTACTAACCGATTCTTCGCATTTTTAGGTCCATATTTGTATAATAAAATAAACAAAGTAGTACCTATATATGACCTGAATTATGCCAGAGCAAAACTGCGGACGTCGCAGTATTTACAAACACTGAATTACGACAAAACCGAGGAGTTGCTGACTGTGATCAAATAGACATACTTAGGTATAATTGGGTAGTACGTAGTAATAATGTTAAGTTTTAATGTATTCTTAAATTAAGTATAAATAAAACGTATAATTATGTATAAATTGTGTGTTAGATATATAGAAGTATATAAAATAAATATTGTTAAGGTAGAATCATAGCATAAAGTAACTGAAAGTGACCGTGACGCCTGTGGTACAGATTAATTTCTATACAGGCACCGAAATATTAATTACCTAGAATAATTAAAATGTAAGACCTAATTAAGATACTGTGTACAAAAGATAAATAAATAAATTTGATTGATTCATTGATTGATAGTGAATAGTGACACTTAATACTATAAACTATTCGAGTAAAAATTATCTTTTCCGTCATATAACAATATTGTCAAGATTACCTTTTGTTGAAGAGATATACCCCAAATACACTAAATCATTTTTCCTGTAAAATTTGACCCACCAAAAACATTAAATGTAAAAAAATGCCAAGTCTCTCGATGCAGTCTTTCCATCGTAAAAAGTTTTGAGATCTCATAGAAGCCAAGTCCTATTCAAAATATTTTGTAGTTATAAATCAACATTTAGTAATTGTATCAATAGTTTTCTTTATATTATAATTATAGTGACTTGGCAATGAGCACAAGAAGAAACAAATAAAACGGCATATTTGGAGGAGTTGAAAGTTACACACACCGCATGCGTAAACATTAATATCACAAAATTAATTTTCTTTTGGTTTATCCGTGTCATCCCAACCGAATTTCGGCAACGGCAGTCAGTCTTAGTGTACTCTCGATTCATTTACTTTCATAAAGCGATGGCCCGTAAGGTATTCTTATTTATTGTATTGGAGCATGTAGTCGGTAGTGACCATCATGATTCACACATAACAAATAATCTGATCACTGGTCTCGTCAGTAACATTTGCACATAATTCCAGGCAGCAAGCAGCTTTTAATTTGTGCTCATTGCCAAGTCACTATAATTATAATATAAAGAAAACTATTGATACAATTACTAAATGTTGATTTATAACTACAAAATATTTTGAATAGGACTTGGCTTCTATGAGATCTCAAAACTTTTTACGATGGAAAGACTGCATCGAGAGACTTGGCATTTTTTTACATTTAATGTTTTTGGTGGGATTTCATTTATTTTTTGTAAGTGTATTTCTTTCTTTTTTTTTAGGTGACCTCATAATTTCTTGGCTTTGCTTAGAACCCATTCTCTATCTCTATCTCTTTTGTTTCTTCTCTGAGGCTTCGTTACTTCTAAGGTAGACAAGTCTGGGCGATATATACTTCGGAGTACTAACTAAATAAATATATATCTACTAACTTACAAACTATCATCATCATCATCATCATCATCAGCCTATCGCAGTCCACTGCTGGACATAGGCCTCTCCAAGTGCACGCCACTGAGATCGATTTTCGGCTTCGGCTTTCAAACTATAACTAAACTAAACTAAATAACACGTAAAGTTCTCCGAATATCAATTATCACTACAATATTTTTTAGTTTTGAAATGTATTTTCATAGACAGATGGCGCTATCAAATGAAAATTATCGAATTATTTTGAAGTACTACTTAGACTGCGCTTTGTAACGAAATCATAGCGCGATTCAGACAAGTACAACGCCATCTATCGAGCGCGCATACAATATTTGCAATACAATGGAGTTTTAGCTTTATTAATTTAATGAATTATGAACTTTATGTATTAATTTGTATTAATGATAGTCTATGTATTACATTTATATTATTCTTTTCTATTCTATGTATGTATTCATCCAATTGAATATGTACTTAAACAACGAACAAAGTTAACAATGCAGTCAAAATCCATACATAATGTTCTTGCCAAACCGCAAATATAAAATTGTTTTCTATGGCATATTATTTTTTAATGTTTTTATAATTTTTCCTTTATATGTGGCTAATGACCTATCTTGGTGCAAAATTTGAAGTTTCTAAGTCTGCTAGAAGTACCTTAGATTTTTGATGATCTGTCAGTGAATCAGTGAGTCAGTGAGTGACAAAATGGTGTAACTTTGATCGACCGTAACTCCTAAACTATTAATTCAATTGGCATTTAATTTCGAACTTAAGCTTGTTCTAATGCCTACTATTATTCACCGAAAACCTAAACTCCTAGCTTTGTCCACGTCGAAGATATAGGGGGGGCGAAACAGCCGCGAATCGCTTCGAGAAAAGATGGTACGGCCGTGCCCGTTTTGCTCGAGACTTGGCTGGGGCACTGCCGTGCCCCCAGATTTTTGTGATTACCGGTTTATTCCTCGGGGACGTCGATATTTGCTTTAATTTTCATTTTTACCACTCCTACCCACATATCTTATTTAACATCAGAAGTGGGATAACCAGCGCCATATACTAATTTTATTATGTTTTTTAGGTATTTTGTCACGATCGACATGAAGAACGAAGTTCTTCAAGGGCTGCTGACTGCCATCAAGGACGCGTTCTCCAGTAAAAATCGTCAGGATGATGTAGCACTCCCGATCTTCGATACAGCCACCGCAGACAGCGGAGCAGCATCATGGTGTGATGATGATGGCCTGACCAAAGTTGCAAAGGCAGGTAAGGCCCTCAAGGTCTCTGTTTTGACATGGTACGAATCGTGGCAACCCCAAGAAGGTCGTTCTTGGGAAAATTTCTGTGCTGAGTTCATTTCACTTTACCCGGAAAAGAAAAACCTTTCCCAAAGACTTTATAAAGCTGTTAGTTACTGTTCAGACTCTGCCGACACGTATTGTGAATACGCAAGAGAGAAGATTAGGTTATTGAAAAATACTAAAATTGTCTTTTCGGAGTCTCAATTAATAGAATTCGTTTGTGGAGGTATTCGAGACAACAATGTAAAATGGCATCTTTCAACAATAGTGTCAAGACAACTTCTGAACTAATAGCTCTGTTTTCTGCCTACGTTAAACCTAACAAACGGCCATTAGACCATTCACCTGATGATTCACCCGGGCCAAGTAAACGTTATAAGCCTCTTCCTAAATTTGATGATAAGAAATGTTTCATTTGCGGAGAGAAAGAGCATTTCCGTACACTGTGTACAAAGACTAGCGAGCCTAATCCCACCCCCATCATAAAAAAATGTACCGTCTGTAAGAAGGTAGGACATGAGGCGACGACTTGGTTTTTTAATCATGTGAATTCGGTTAAAAATCGAACAGACTCGGAAAAACTATGACTAGATTCTCAGGTAGTTAATACCTTCTGTAGTTTTTCAAATTTAAAGTTTACTAGCGTCACCATTCGTAACATTCCTATTGATTCAATAGGGTAGTGTCCAGGGTCGAAATAATGAAATAATATTTAGTCCGCTTTTTAGATAATCAAAAAATATTGGATACGTATTTTTTCTTTTTTTAATTAAACATAAAATGACAAAGATACACAATACACAAGACACTTCAAAAATTAGGAGTGGGGGCCTTTTACGTCACAGTGTCCTGAAAATTGTAGCAACTTGTGACGTCACACTCAACTTTAACACGCTATATCTTAACAAGTTCTGATCCAATTTAAAAAAGAAAAAATACGTATCGCTTAATTTTGGACAATCTACAAGACGGACTAATTATTATTTTTTAGGAAACTAGCCTATACAGGAGCGAGTTGTAGTATTATACGAGAGTATTGCTAAAAGACTAAATTTTAAATTTACACCTTGTTCAAAATATATTAACGGAATAGGTAACGGCAAAATACATATATTTGCAATAATTACAGTCCCAGTTAAATTTGCCGACGTTTGTATTGAGCTAGATTTACAGGTACATAGTTCGTGATCAGGACTTTCCATATGATCTTCTTTTTGGTAGAAATGTGGTCAGTCACTCTGACATACAAATTATTGTCGATTCTGATGGTTGTAAGCTAGCTCGGAAAGAATTGCCTCCGGTCGCCGCTGTTTACTTAGCCAATGATTACCCACTTGATACGTTTAATGAACTTAAAAGAGAATGCCAAGATTCCCTACAAGACTCGGCCAGAACCGACAAAGATGAATTACACTGGTCAACAAATTATTTTTTATTTTTTGGTGCAAAGGTGAAATATAAAAACGCGTTTTTGGTACTTTAGGAGGGGTATATCTCTAAATCCCTACGTGCAAATGCAACTTTATGTTCTAGAGTTCTATAGTTATGTATCAAATATTCTACAAGAAATTGTATATTTCACCTTTGCACCAAAAATGCTGTTGACCAGTGTTATACATATGTCATAAAAAAGGAAAGAAATCATAGAATTTAATAGTATAATTCGTTTTTTATTAGAAGTACACCAAAAAAAGTTATAGTTCTTTAAAGTCGACCACTTACTTAATCCTTCTGATTTTAAATAGTAAATGATTAATTAAATTAATGACTTGTCAAATTATCTTTGCATACCTACATGTCTTTTATAGTAAAAACACACACAAAACAACAATACCTAACTACATTGTTTTAAAATGTATCGAAAAAAAAACCACATGTCATACTTTTTAACAATTTATTATTCATCAAATAGTATATCGTCATACTTAATTAATAAATCGTCTAAAAACTGGGCTGGAGGGGTTATATTTGTTTCATGCCTTGCCCAGCCAAGGTACCATAATATTGTCATTGCATGGGCACAGCAACCTACGGTTCTTCGTCCAACTATGCAATTACAACAGTAGTGTTCAACTGCCTCTCTCCCACTTACATTATTGTTAATTATGATATAAACATAATCCGTCTTACCACAAAAACTTTTAAACGTCAGTTTATGCCTTGTTTAAAAAAATGTCAAATTATGACGTTGACATATGGTTCATTTTGCAGCCAAAATTTTATTAGACAAGTGTAAAACAGGGTTTAAAGTTTTTGTAGTAAGGCCAAATATATTTTTCGACTTATATGTCTGCTTTGAATTTTGCCTCTGAGAAGCCAGTGATTTTGGGAGAGTGACAATTCATCCCGCAGGTTGCTAAGATGAGCCTCTCTACACACTTCAACAGTATAGGAACCATTGTATCGAATATGTTCGCCATAATAAGACCGTGCTTGTTTTATCTGATAAGTACCACAAGCAATTAATATCAAGTCTTCCTATGTGAGTTGAGGGAAGTTACTTATATTTTGTGAATCAACATTTATGTTTGTGAAATGTGCTCTCCTTCTATTGTAATTATTATTATTTATAAAATCAGCTAAAACATTATTTTGGTACATTTTTTGATTAACTACTTCTAGAATCTGTGCTGCATCAGTTCTGTCTGTATAACGACAATGAAACCGGTTTATCAATGCAGCAGCAATAGAAAAATCTACCATCAAATGAGATGATGCTCTATTAAAAAAATCATGGCGGAATATTTTAAATAGTTCTTTAAATATACCATTTACTGTTTCCACTACCCAACGGCACATGGTTACTGCCCTTGATCTATTTGCTGCTAACGTTGACAACTGTGTTTCATTCTCTTCTAATGAAAGTGGCATATGAACACTATAGTTACTATTTTCTAGAACTGATACTGCATCTCTAAAACCCCTATCCAGAATAAAAACATCACCATCTCGAAAATACTGCCTTAGCGGTAGAGACTCATTTATAAATTCATTTTGCATAATGTCACCATCTGATGTAGTTGCTGGATAGGGGCCAAGAACCTCTAAAATATACCGATCACAACACACAAACATAAATGGTTTCACAAGGTTCCTCTACTTATGTAGAGAGTATGTATCCTTTTGAAATTTATAATTTGAGCTTTTCTGGCAATATATTATATAAGTACCATCAACAATGACAATTGGTAATGTCTCCCCATTCTCATTAATACCTCCAAACCATTAGGGATTAAAATATTTCTATTAGCAATCTCTGCCCTCGTCATATGGCTTAACCCTAAATGCATTGGCACAAAATCTTGTTGAAGCAACTCTCTTGCTTTGGACATTAAATTCTCCAAAGTACTGCGAGGCATTTGGAATAAACTGGCAATTCGCTCATTAGAGTCTCCATTTCTTAATTTCAATTATAATGCAGCTAGAGCAGTAGACCCTCTATGCATAACCTAGTGACTTCTGCCAACAATGTACGGAACTGCTCTTTGCTTATACCAAACCAATAATGTACTAAATGATTATCCATCATGTCAATATTTTCAAAATCAATTGATGTCTCTTTACTTAATAATGACACAAAATCATATATATATGCCTCTGTAAAGGTATGGTTCACTTCAATTTCATTTAATTGGTGCCATAAATTACCTCTTAAATGATAATTGCAGATGCGACAGTCAGCTGGAACATAAAATTTAAAATCTACAAAAAGTCTTATTCTTATAGATAATGGCACTACAAGTCTTTCAGCATGGTGACAACCGGGAAAAAAACAGCGGGCCTGCGAGTTTGATGCTCTCCCATACTGAGACAAAACAATTGTTGATACTTCTTGAGGGAGGGATGGAGAAGATTCAATTTGAACATGTTGTGTTACTTGCTCAGATGATGTACCCGGAATATCAGCAATAGATTCTTCAGATGTGGATGGTAGAGGTGGAACTGCAGATGATGTGGATGGTTCTGTGTAATGTTCAGCCAAACTATCACACCTCTGCCAACAAGGGTGACAAATCCGATCAGATGTACGTAGCTGCAATAAAATACAAAATAAATTATTAAATGAAATAAACAGCTATATGCCTTACCCTTCAGAGGGAACACAGGCATGATGATCTATTTAAAAAATATAGTTTTAATAAAATTCAAACTCCAGATAAACTTTCAAGAATTCGTTTTATTATAAATTCCAGTTACAAAAGTACTTAATAATTATATTACAAAATGACGTGGACAAGGTGCTGCCAAAGCAACTGATCACTTTTACCGCCTCGAGCGAACTGACTCGTCCGTCGTTAATTTTTGCCTCGTTTCTTTTCTCCCGCCACAGGTGAGGGGTAAACGGTTCCCATTGGCTGATTATTCTGATTGGCTGATTATTCTGATTGGTTGATAATATGGTAGTTGACGCAAGCAGTGTTGTCATATTTAAAAAATGAACTACTAAAGGACACAAATATTATATTGAAAATAAATTGAATTATGAATCACGACATTCGGCCGTCCTAATATGTGCAACTCCCGGTGCACACCATCAAATAACGAGTCAGTTCACCTATTAACATTAATACTAGATAAAGGCTAGGTAGGTATATAAACAAAAATCTCTTAACTTCCTACATAACTTAATTACTAAGAATATGAAACAATTATTCCTCCAGGCTGGAATCCATTATCCATGGATGTTCCGCACCGAGAAAAGAAAAATAGTATCTGTTATTTACAATTTAATATTACACACATACAAATATACCGTAGTGCAGTCTATACATAGATTTATTCAAATATAATACATAATTATGTTTTAGTTTGCAAGTGTGTTCGCAATTCTGAAAGAGGGACATCATCGTCGCTGTCATTTTCTGAGTTTGAACTATCCGAAGACAGATTTGAATCAGGATCCAATGAATTTATATTAATCCAGGGTCTTATTCGATCAGCTGCGACCACGCTTTCAAACTTTCTGTTGTTACGCTGATAACCAGGTATATCTGCTATTTTATACCTATCATTTCCTAGAATTTGTACGATTTTAAAAGGTCCAATAAATTTTGATAGTAATTTAGTGCTGTTTCCTTGATTATAGTAATTGCTTCTAGCAAGTTTTACAAGATCACCTTCCTTATAAACGGCGGCAGGGGCTCGAGTGGAATCGTAGGTTCGTTTTTGTTTCTCTTGGTTAATTTTAATGTTCGATTTTACTTCATTCCTAATGTCATTTAAATTCTTTGGTAATCCAATTTCAACATCAAGCTTGTTAGAAAGAATATCGCGGAACTTGATCCCAAACAAAACCTCCGTTGCCGTTTTTTTTTGTAGAAGCATTAACAGTGTTGTTAATGCCCCACTGTATTTTGCCTAAATGAGAGTCCCAGGTACGTTCGTCATTGCCTACATTATATTTAGATAAAGCACTCAAAATTGTCTGGTTAAATCTTTCGGCTTGTCCGTTCGCCCTGGGGCAGGCAACGGCATTTAACACATGCCTTATACCGTGAAGAACACAAAAGTTTTTAAATGCAGTGGAAGTGAAAGATGTGCCACGGTCAGAAACAATTCTAGATGGCATAACAAAGTCATAAAAGATTTGTTCAAGAGTCTTTAATGTAGTTTTTGTTTTTGTGTTCTTCACTGGTTTTACAAATAAATACTTCGTAAAACCATCGACTACAGTTAGGATATAACAATTATTATTTCGACTCTTTACAAAAGGACCGAGATGATCAATATGGATCGTGTGAAACGGAATATCAATTTTTTCTATTGGATACAAATATCCAGATTTATTTTTGTTAACATTGTCCTTGTTATAAGCGCACTCAATACACGATTCCACATATTTTTTGACAAAACGTCTAAGCTTTGGGAACCAGTAAAGGCTTTGAATTCTCTCAATTGTCTTTGCGACACCTAAATGACCCATCTCGTCATGGTTGGACCTACAAATTTGAAATCTTGCACTACGTGGGACAACAAGACGTAAATGATCATCTACTTTACGGTATACTTTGTGGTCTTTGATGCAGTAATGTGTCTTTATATCTTTGGATTCTTCGTCATTTTCTGGCTTAAGAATTTTAAAAATACGTGATATATCAGGATCTGCTACCTGTAAGGACAACAACCAGTTATCCTTTTCAATACTGTATACAGTAGAAAGGTGCTCTTCCATCAGTTCTGATGATTTCGTGTTACGGCTTAATGCGTCAACATGACCCATTTGAGTACCGGGTCGGTATTCTATGTTGAACGTGAATTCACTAATCTGCAACCACCATCTAGCTATGCGAGGAACTAAATCGCGTTTGCTGAGAGTGGTACGGATTGCATTACAGTCTGTGACAACTTTAAAATTTATTCCTAGCAAATAAACACGAAATTTTCTTAATGAGCACACTATGGCTAACGTTTCGAGCTCATAAGAATGTAAATGTCGTTCTTCTGTCGTAGTTTGCCTGCTGAAGTAAGCAACAGGCTTCAAAACACGTGGACTACTCTGCCATTGCAAAAGTATGCCTCCAATTCCGAGAGAGCTCGCATCGGTGTGGAGTTCAGTTTCGAGTTTCGGGTCATAAAGAGCCAGTATTGGTCGATCTATCAATTTTTCTTTTAAATTAGTAAATGCGCGTGACTCATTATCAGTCCAACAAAATGGAGTATCCTTTTTTAGTAAACTGGTAAGAGGTCTAGCTATTTCTCCAAATCCTCTGATGAATCGTCGAAAATAACTGGCAAGACCCAAAAATTGGCGGATCTCGTGTACGGTTCGTGGAACAGGGAAGTGTTTTACCGCCAAGATCTTCTGCTCGTTAGGTCTGATACCATTGGCAGAGATTTCATAGCCGAGATAGCTAATTGTATCGTCAAAGAAACGGCATCTGGACAATTTAAGTGTCAGACCATTCTCACGAAGCAATATCAGTACATCCTCCAATCTTTTGAATCCCTCATCTAAATCCACGGATGGCACAAGTATGTCGTCTAAATATGCCAGTGCTGATTCGAAGCGTCTCGAACCAAGCATCCGGTTTATTAAACGTTGAAAAACAGCTGGAGCGTTGGCTAGACCAAACGGCATCCTTCTGAATTCAAAGTGACCATCTGGTGTCACAAATCCCGTATAACGTTGACTTTCTTGCGCCATGGGCACCTGATAATACCCTGAAGCCAAGTCCAGAGTAGAGAAAAACCGATTTCCACTAAGATTAGCCAGTTGGTCATCGATCAAGGGGAGAGGAAAACAATCTTTTTGAGTTTTGTTATTTAGGGCTCTGAAGTCGATACAAAGTCGCGGTTCGCCATTCTTTTTTTTTACTAATAGAATTGGGCTTGCATAATCGGAATCCGATTCCTGTATTATGCCGTTCTGCAAAAGGTCATCTATAATAGCGCGTACTTGTTCCCTTTCTGAATGCGATAACCTATATGGGCGGTAAACCACTGGCCTATCGTCAGTTAAATGAATTTTCATCTCCACTCCTTTAGCACAACCTACCTCGCAGAGGTTTAACGCGAAACAATCGCGATATGATTGCAAAAGTGTATACAATTTATCAAAAGAGGTTTCATCGACTTGGCTTCCAACCTTTATATCGGACTTAGCGAGAGGTTCCAACATGGATATGTCTTTTGTGATTCTATTAACTTGAAGAGTCTGTTTTTCAATAAAAGGCATTCCTCTGGCTAATATGGTTTGTGGTTCTAATACCAATTGAGAGTTTGTCAAGTTTGAAAGCACAAGGTGACCTTTACCATTCGATATCTTGTATACTCCCTGGTGGAGATGATATTCTTTTCCTGGTTCACCGTTACTATAACCCTCGACGTAAACATCGCCCGTAAAAAGAGAATTTTCCGTGCAAACTTCTACCAAATTTATTTTTTTCAGTTTGACTGACGTCAAAACTGTCAATTTCACATTTTTGTCGAAATTGGTACATTCAGTATCGGGGCTCTTATAGAAAAGTAATTTGTTGCTATCCTTGAGAATAGTTACAAATGGAAGTTCTGTGAAATCTTGTCCAATCAATAATGAAGTTTGTAAAAATTCGTCTTTTACTACCAAAACTTCTAATTCGGCGTCAATTTCGTCGATTTTTAAGGAAATAAAACTTTTATAAAGTGGAGTAACACAAGAATTTCCAAACCCCTTTATAGCAGGTAAGTAATTAAAGTTTCTCGTCAAATTCAACATTTGAGCATCAGTTTCACGCATCAGGCTACACTCGCTTCCAAAATCTATGTAAGCCACAAAATTAAATTCTCCAATGTTAACCTTTTTGAAAAACTTGTCATTACTATTACTGGAAGTAGAGATTATCAAAGTTTTGCGTTCCTCATTATTGGTGGGCTTAATTTCTGAGCGTGAAGTTAAAGGCTCTAATCTGCAAGTTATGCTATCATGCCCTACCCTTCTGCATTTCTGGCACTTCACGAGTGGACTAGGACATTTCCAGAAAGTATGTCCTTTAGTTCGACAGTTAAAACAAACCGTGTTTTCATTCAAACTCGATGAAGTATTAGTAGTTGATCGTTTGAATGAGTCGTCATGTCTTTTTTTAATGAAAGGAGAATCTAGTAGAGGCTTCTGAGAATTGAGAAAATTCAATAAGCCCTCCGGTTCGTCACAATTCAAAGCTTGTGCACAGTTTCGGATCGATTTGTCAGTGATACCGTGGATTACACAATCCACAGCTTTTTTACCTACAATATCACACCTGTTTAATAATGTCAACTTGTCATAAAAGTACTCACGAAAGTTTTCGTTACTACGAGTCGTTCGGGCCAGCATCTCCCCGAGAAGTCGACCATAATTCTGCTCATTAGGAAACGCCTTTGTCAACTTATCTTGCCACTCAGTCCAGCTAAAAACGAGGGTGGGTAAAGCCTCAAACCACTTTTTGCCAGACCAGACAATTTCTGAAGAGCAAAATGTATGGTCTGCTTCACGTCCCATTCGTAAATACTAGCACATTCGTTTACTTTCCTAAGCCAACAGTCAATGCTTTGAGTTTTGCTTGCCGGGTCGAACTCGGGGACAACGTTATTGAGTTGATTATTATTAAGAAGATGCGCCTTATCCTTTTTATTTTGTACCGAAGTAAGAAGCTTCATAACCTCATCAGTACTAAACCCTATAGATTGTTCTTTGTTGCGTACGGGTGAAGAATTAGGCGTTGTAACAGAACACTTGTAACTGACCTCTTCAACGACCCAAGGCGTCGTTGACGATTCTCTCTTCGCTCTGCTTCGCCGATGCTGTAATCCAGGAGACGTTGACGGTCCTCGCTTTCGCCTACGCAGTGGAGGCCGCCCTCGTACGTTTTCCTCGGGATCTTCCATCACCTCGTAAAATAAAACAAGCATTAATCATTATGTTCTTCCTCTCCTCTAAAGCGGTTAAAGCATGAAAGCGTAATTAACATTCATTAAGATTTATGACTATGCATAGTAAAGTAATTGCAAAACTGCAAAGTAACAGTAAACTGCAAATTTAAATATTTTACGTTCTCTTTACAATATAATTTTCTCGAATAAACACCTGTTCCATAAATAAAAATAAGGAATCAAAAACTTGAATTCTGCCGGGATTTGAACCCTAAACCATTTTTAAACGACGCACATGGCCGCTTGGGCATACTTAGCCAGTTACTATGGACACACTTGGCCCACACGCACAATGGACACACTTGGCCCACATGTACAATGGACACACTTGGCCCACACGTACAGTGTACACACTTGGCCCATATGCACGACACACTTGGTCATGTGGCATACTTAGCCACCTACTATGGACACACTTGGCCCATATGCACGACACACTTGGTCATGTGGCATACTTAGCCACCTACTATGGACATACTTGGCCCATATGCACGACACACTTGGTCATGCACTACATTCTAGAACACACTTGATCCACTAATTACACATTTCTATATTATTAATAGTAGTAAGATTAACCACTTTGATATTAAGTAATTTCATCTTTATGTCATTTATGTGCAGAGTTTATAGGTGAAAAGAAAGAAAAATATATATTTATTATTATACCAATATAATCGCCAGACAACATTATCGAGGAGTAGCCCCGACCAAATGGTCCAAGCGAAAAATTAGCACAATAAATTAAAATAACAATTGTAATGAACTATTTAAATTAAATCAAAATCAATTGTACTAATATCATCGCCGGAAAACATTATCAGGGAGTAGCCCCGACCCAATGATTCCAACGAAAATTCAGTACAACAGTTAAAATAATATTTGCTTCGAGCACATCTCAAACCAAATACTATTCTAATATATTCTAAATTAAAAATTATACCAATATAATCGCCAGACAACATTATCGAGGAGTAGCCCCGACCAAATGGTCCAAGCGAAAAATTAGTACAATAAATTAAAATAACATTTGCTTCGAACGCGGCTCGAATCAAATGCAATTGTAATGAAGTATTTAAATTAAATCAAAATCAATTGTACTAATATCATCGCCGGAAAACATTATCAGGGAGTAGCCCCGACCCAATGATTCCAACGAAAATTCAGTACAACAGTTAAAATAATATTTGCTTCGAGCACATCTCAAATCAAATACCATTCTATTATATTCTAAATAAAGCAAAATCAAAACCGTAGAGAAACTCTGCCAAGACGTATCCCGGCCAGAATTATCTCTTCGCCCTTTAATCAGATTAACATTGTTCAAGAGTGGCCTGACCGCAATGTTAATCTAACCGTTTTGCTATTTAAAATTTTTCCTATCTTTTTTTTTTTTTTTTTTACTCATAAATGACACAAAGAAATATGTATTAGTATTAATATTAAATATCAATAAATAAGAATCTTACCTTTTGTGAGCTGCGGATATCTCGTACCACTTCTGAAGTTTAATAAAATTCAAACTCCAGATAAACTTTCAAGAATTCGTTTTATTATAAATTCCAGTTACAAAAGTACTTAATAATTATATTACAAAATGACGTGGACAAGGTGCTGCCAAAGCAACTGATCACTTTTACCGCCTCGAGCGAACTGACTCGTCCGTCGTTAATTTTTGCCTCGTTTCTTTTCTCCCGCCACAGGTGAGGGGTAAACGGTTCCCATTGGCTGATTATTCTGATTGGCTGATTATTCTGATTGGTTGATAATATGGTAGTTGACGCAAGCAGTGTTGTCATATTTAAAAAATGAACTACTAAAGGACACAAATATTATATTGAAAATAAATTGAATTATGAATCACGACATAGTGTAATTAAAAATATTGTTTTACATAAGTAAGAGATAATGAAAGATTTGCTTAACATTTTATAGCATTTTGATAAAACATTAACATGAACATGTCGGAGACTGTCAATAGACGGACACTAAACGTCACGCAAGCGCGCCCTCTAGCGGCGTTTCCGGTGAAACAACATTTTGGCGCGCTTGGCAGAGTCGTGGCGGTCAGCGTGGCGTCCGCGGAGTTCAGTCTTGATCGAGTCTTGGTCGAGGCTTCGTCGAGTCTTCGTGGAGTTGTCGCGTTACTGCCTTTCGTTACGTGTAGTGCACCTAGTGTTATTGCCTAGCGTTGTAGTATCTGAACTAATTGTAGTGTCTTATGATTTTTGTATTGTAATGGTTCTTCTAACCAAACAGACAGACATGTGTTGCTGGGGAGTTTGTTCCGCCATTTCTTCTCCCCAGCCAAAACACATAGGAAGTGGCGAAGGGCGGGCGTTTTGGGGGCTGTCTTTTGTTCTGACTAATTTGAATAAACGTTTGACTTTTGAGTTTGTTTGAGTTTTGAGTTTCTTTGAGTTATCTCTTTGCTTGATTACCCTAACTGATGTCGGACGATAGTGCCATCCTGATGACGCCTCCGACATCAGAAGTGGGATGCAATCCGAATGCCCGCATGCGTTTCGGGTTCGCCATGCTAGGATAAATTTCTACCCACTAACAAAAAAAAAGGAGGAATGTAACGTCGATAATTTCAAATGGAATTTGTAGTAGAAGATTTGTTAAGAATTTCAGCGAAGGTACAAGTATAGTAACTACGGTTGTGGTAATGGTATCGGCTTCCATTGTTACATGTCAAGCTACTTATTGAGGGTATGCTAGAAAATTAACCGAATCTGTCTTTTCTCATGTTTCAACAATGACGGTGGTTATTGTGCAATATGGCGACAAAATTACTGCGGAGCATCCCAGCCGCCTGCCAGGAGCCCAACGTGTCATCGTGAGTTCGGAGTGTTGGTGCTCGTGCATCTCCGTGGCTGGCTTCACGTTCGCGAAAGTCGCTGTACTGCGCGCTATAGCGATGTGCGCATCGTCACGCACGTTGAGTGGAAACCCGGTGAGACCGATCCATTTTTGGTTTACTTTTGTGATTATTTGTCATACGACACTAATAACCTTGAGAGGCAGTCGGTCTCGTTGATAAGTGGTGGTTATGAACCGCTTAGTTTAGCTTCCTTATAAAGCTGCTGTTAGATTTGTTTTGATCCGAATGTGTCAAAGAGCTGACAAAATGTTGACATGACCTTCATGAATTACATTGTTGGGAGAATCGTCAGTCAGTGAAACTAGGTTTTTGCCATGATGACAATATTGTGTCATAGTTGTTATGAAAATTTTGTGATAAAATTAACCGATTTCCGATTTCTTTTGCACGTGATAATCCCGTGAGCCTCTCCTGCTTCGAGTGAAAGGAGTCTAGTCTGCTAGTTCGTCGCTATGGTGTCCGCGAGCGCGACGCCTGGATTCTACTGCGCGCCGGATTTTAGCATGAACATACACGAGACGCTATGCACAGAGATGTTAAGAGACTCCTGAATGATAAACCTGGTGAGATCAATCCAATTTTATTGTAGCTTGTCATTGTACAATAATAGAACGGTATACTGTTTGACTGACTCGTTGGCCTAGTGGCCGCAAGCGTGACTGCTATACATGAGGTCTTTGGTTCGATTCCCGGGTTGGGACGAAATCGCTTTGTGAGTTTTAGAAACTTTCACAAAGCAGCCCTTATTCAGGATGTTGGTGATTGATTCACTCGTGTGTATTCAAATGTGTGTAAACACACAAGCAGTGTGTTGCGTTTCAATCACAGGGTTGATTGACTGTTAAGTTGAAAGTCACAGAGATGACTGCCGTTGAACACTTGTCACAGGGATGACTGAAGTGTTTATCTTATGTTTGGTCACAGGAATGACCTGGTTTCTGTTTATCAATTAAAACCTCAAGTTAGAAAATTTCTGTTTTGCGTCATTTGATTAAATTGTGCATCAGATTATAGATTTTTTGATAAGGTGTTACACACACCGACTCAGTGATTTCACCGTGTTAATTTGTACCAATGATGGGTATCGGGGTGACCTGAAAGAGACTCGTTGGCCTGTGTGACGGCATCGGAGTGACCAGGAAGAGACCCGTATACATCTGTGGTACAGTTGGTGTCATGTCACTGTGGTTATGGTTGTGGTCCCTAGGAAGCCAGGATAAGGGACACGACGGTTATGTGAAGCCTATCAAGTAGAAGGCGTAGATATGAATGACAACCGTAGCTGTAATGATTTTGTAATTAACAAGTTGAGTCTGACTAGCAATTCAATCTTTCTTTGATTACGTGGTTAGAATTTAATGTAACTAGTTTCTTCATTTAAATGGTAATTGCTATTCTTAAAACCCATAACGTGTTTAGGTCTTACCATCGAGAAGGTTTGTTGCTGACCCATATTTTGTCAATATTTGATGCCTAAGCACTTTCCATTTCTGACTTAACAGATAACATCTAAGGTGAACCGAGCCTGGAGAACAGGACGAGGTTTACTAGTCGAGCGGTGGGCGAGGTGCGCTGCAGTTGCTGTTTGGAGCGTCGTCCTCCCCCGGATTCGTCGTGGAGACCGTATGAGTTGCGGCAGGCCAGGACATCGCATGTCATCGCACAAGGTGAAAGCATTCTATTCCATTGAAAATGTTTAGATTGATCAGACGTATGCCAAGTGGTCAGGTACCAAATGAAGTTAATGAGGATGAGTCAAATTGTGAGATGTAATCTGTTCCAAGCTAGATGCTCCAGTTGCAGACCGGGTCAAGTGTGACCGTATGTATTGACCGCACCAGTAGTGTCATTGTAGCCGTAATTCGTTGAAATCGGTATGTACGCTTAGCCTTTGGGTAGTACACCGTGAGCCCGCGGTATTGCAGTGAACACTGGCGGGGGTCGGGTCTAAACGGGTAGACCGTAGAGTCATGGGAAGACTCGGTGATCCTGGTAGATGGATTGCATAAGCATGAGTTTCTGGGCTAGCAGAGCCGTATAGGTCTAATTGGTGTGTGTGCTTAGATACAGATTACCTAAAAGTTTGTTGTTACGATACTGGCCTTTGTTACCTGATCAATTGGGTTATACATGAACTGAACTGGTATTTGATTGATTTTTAGAAATAATATAGAGCCGGTACTCAATTCTATGTCTTTATGATGAGATGTAATTTTGTGTAGACAGAATTAATGTTAAGGTCAGGATCGACCGAACGATAAATACTGCGCTTGGTTTTCTTGTTTCAGACTAACACACGAGGACGCGTGTCCTGTCAGAATGGCCGTGTCGGAGACTGTCAATAGTACGGACACTAAACGTCACGCAAGCGCGCCCTCTAGCGGCGTTTCCGGTGAAACAACATTTTGGCGCGCTTGGCAGAGTCGTGGCGGTCAGCGTGGCGTCCGCGGAGTTCAGTCTTGATCGAGTCTTGGTCGAGGCTTCGTCGAGTCTTCGTGGAGTTGTCGCGTTACTGCCTTTCGTTACGTGTAGTGCACCTAGTGTTATTGCCTAGCGTTGTAGTATCTGAACTAATTGTAGTGTCTTATGATTTTTGTATTGTAATGGTTCTTCTAACCAAACAGACAGACATGTGTTGCTGGGGAGTTTGTTCCGCCATTTCTTCTCCCCAGCCAAAACACACAATCGATTTTTATTTATTTACAATAAAAATATGATTATATTCAGAAACATAACTTATTATTATATTATTCATTATAATAGGGATTACTAAGTAATAAATTCACTTGCGCATCTTCTCGTAATGATATTGTTATTCTAATCGATTGGCAAGTGCAATTTCGTTTCGATATTGTTATTTTGGTCTTGGTAACATTTCAATTAGTGAAATCGTTGTGACATGTGTTGATAAATTAAATTACTATTTAAAATAACTTTTCAACGGTGTACTTCTACAGATTTTGATTATGTTGTATAATTCTTTTTTAATACGAATGATCATAATTATAGAAAATCTGTCGGTCTTTATATGATTCGGGCCTATTCTTGGCATTGTCCTTTGCTATAAATAATTTGGACCCTAAGTTACAAGACCGTATTCTAGAAATTTTCAAAAAATACCCCAATGTATTGCCTACACCTATTAATATTGGTAATGTCCAAACAGGCCAATTAAATTTGAGACTAAAGAACACTGAAGTAGTAACTTACAGGCCGTATAGGTTAGCCCCCAATGAAAGACAAAAAGTAAGCATAATAATTAAAGATTTGCTCGATAAACAGATTATTCGGGAAAGTCACTCTGTATATGCTAGCCCGATTTTACTAGTTTAGAAAAAGGGTGGTGATGATCGTTTATGTGTTGACTACCGCTCATTAAATAAATTATTAGAAAAAGATAGGTACCCTCTACCATTAATTGAAGACCAAATCGACCGTTTAGGTAATGCAAAATACTTTATATCTATAGATATGACGTGTGGTGGCCTAGTGGACAAAGAACCAACCTCTCGAGTATGAGGGCGCGGGTTCGATTCCAGGTCAGGCAAGTACCAATGCAACTTTTCTAAGTTTGTATGTACTTTCTAAGTATATCTTAGACACCAATGACTGTGTTTCGGATGGCACGTTAAACTGTAGGTCCCGGCTGTCATTGAACATCCTTGGCAGTCGTTACGGGTAGTCAGAAGCCAGTAAGTCTGACACCAGTCTAACCAAGGGGTATCGGGTTGCCCAGGTAACTGGGTTGAGGAGGTCAGATAGGCAGTCGCTTCTTGTAAAGCACTGGTACTCAGCTGAATCCGGTTAGACTGGAAGTCGACCCCAACATAGTTTGGGAAAAGGCTCGGAGGATGGATGGATATGAAAAATGGCTTTTACCAGATACCTGTAGCCCCTGATTCAATTAAATATACTGCTTTTATTACTCCCGATGGACATTATGAGTTTTTAAAAATGCCATTTGGTATTTGTAACGGTCGAGCTGTTTTTCAACGGGCAATATCAAAAGCAGTTTAACATTTAAAGTTCTTACTTACATACATCAACACCTTGAATAACCATGCCAAGGCAAATAATAAACAAGACCTTCAAGCAGGAATTGTTGGGGACTCCGAATTACCTGACTGGCAACGAGTTCCAGTCAACAGAAACCCAAATAAGAAAAGAAAATTGACAAATCAACAATCCCCTGAAAAAGTTCCAACATCAAATATGTTCACCGGGTTACCTTTAAATGACAAAAATCAAGGAGTGAAACAACCCAAGGAAAAAAAGCTGAGCAAACCCCCACCAATAATTCTATATGGAATCGACGATGTTAACAAACTCACAGAATTTTTAGAATCACTTGTTGATAAATCATCATTCAATTATAAAATAATAAATAAAAATCAAATAAGAATCGTGAGCGAAAACGTAACAGTATACAAAACCCTGATGACATCCATTAGGGAGAAGGGTCTTATAGGCCACACCTTCAACAGGAAAGAGGAAAGGAGCTGTAGACTCATTATAAGAAACTTACATCACACAACTCCACATGATGATATCAGAGCTGCATTCGAAGGAACCGGTAACATCGTGACTGGGGAAATTATCAATGCCAGATTTGGCCCCGATAAAAAGCCAACTTCAACTTTCTTCATCAACCTACTACCAGGACCTGATAACAAAGAAGCAAAAAAAATAAGACACATCTACCATCAAATTGTTACTATCGGAGACCCTAAAAAAAGAAGCACCATAGTTCAGTGCCAGAGGTGCCAGCAGTATGGCCATACAAAAAACTACTGCATGAGGCCATTTCGATGCCTCAAGTGTGCGGATTCACACCCAACCAAAAGCTGTCCTAAAGTTGATCGAAACACCAGCCACCTGTGCTTTGTGCCTAGGGCCACACCCATCAAATTACAAAGGATGCGAGGTATATAGAGAAATCTTGAGTAGAAAAACACAACAACGCAAATTGAAAAAAGTTGATAAAACCGCATCACCACCTAATACTAATAATACCAAGAACTCTCAACCAGACGAGCAATATGAAAACCAGTCCAACAGATACCCAGTAACTGGAAAAGAATATAGTGAAGTCGTGAAAGGTCAGTCACAGGATAAAGCTTCTAAACACGATTATCCAGATGTACAATCCCACGAGCAAGCACCATTCATTTGCAGAATAGAAGAAATCTTCATAAAGCAATCAGAAAAAATCGACATTATCTTACAACAAATGAGCAACCTACCTGATGAGGTACATAGTCATGTACCTCAGGGCATAAGAGCCATGATTCTTGAGAAGAGAAGATTGCGGAGAGTCTGGCATACTAGTCGACACCCTGATGATAAAAGAGTATTGAAAAACTATACAAAATTATTGAAACAGACTATTAAAGATAATAACGATGCAACACTGGAGGCCAACATTCTCTCACTGTCCGCTTCTGCCAATACAAATTACTCATTATGGAAAACTTGCAAAAATATGAATCAGCCCACAAATCCGAAGCCACTCCTACAACTGGCAAGAAACAAATGGGCCAGATCTAAACAAGAAAAGGCAGATGCATTTGCTGATCACCTCGCCAAAGTTTTTGTAGCCAATGAACCTAGCTCTGATTCAAACGAAGCGGAAATTGACGAAATTCTCCAACAAGATTTTCAACTTGACCTTCCTCTAAAATCAGTACATCCACGGGAAATAAAGAGAATTATTAAACACTTAGAAAACAAAAAAGCACCGGGTTTTGACCTGATAGACAAAAAACCCTCACTGAATTACCTCAAAAAGCAGTATTATTCTTGACAACATTGTTCAACTGTATCATCAGTACAGGGTACTTCCCTGCACTGTGGAAGGTATCGCAAGTGATCATGATTCACAAGCCAGGTAAACCACCACACATAACGTCATCCTACAGACCCATATGTCTGCTTCCAATCATGTGGAAGATCCTGGAAAAAGTCTTATTGAATAGACTCTCGCTAGCGATGCAAGAAAACTCAGTGACTCCGGACCACCAGTTCGGATTCAGACCAGAACATGCGACTACAGAACAAACCCACAGGATATGTAGAATTGTAGATATATCAGCGATAGTCTCGAACGGAAAGAATACTGCTCCTCAGCATTCATAGATGTGCAACAAGCTTTCGATCGGGTGTGGCACAAAGGCCTACTATGTAAGATTAAATTACTCTTACCCCACACATTCTATCAAATACTGGAATCGTACCTTGCGGACAGAATCTTCCAAGTGAAAGAGATGAATTGCACCTCTGCCTTCAAAGATATATCAGCTGGAGTTCCACAAGGCTCAGTTCTTGGCCCGCTCTTATATAAAATTTTTACAGCAGACTTACCGGTAACTCCTGATGTCACCATCGCAACTTATGCAGATGATACTGCAATACTATCATCTAGCAAACACCCAGCTGAAGCGTCAGCAAAACTACAACGGAGCCTCACAGAAATCAACAAGTGGTTCAACAAATAGAGGATCAAGGCGAGTGCCAGTAAATCAATCCAGGTCACATTCACACTCAGAAGAGAAACATGTCCTCCGTACACCTGGGAGGCAGAGAGTTACCACACAGTAATTCTGTAAAATACCTAGGTCTGCACTTAGACCGCCGACTAACATGGCAAAAACACATAGAGACCAAACGTGATGAAATTAACCTAAAATACAAAGGGCTTTACTGGCTATTGGGCAGAAACTCAAAACTGTCCCTGGACAATAAAATTTTAATTTATAAGGCTGTTATAAAACCAGTGTGGACTTACGGAATACAACTATGGGGAGCCACATGTGTCCATCCTCCGAGCCTTTTTCCCAATCATGTTGGGGTCGGCTTCCAGTCTAACCGGATTCAGCTGAGTACCAGTGCTTTACAAGAAGCGACTGCCTATCTGACCTCCTCAACCCAGTAACCCGGGCAACCCGATACCCTTTGGTTAGACTGGTGTCAGACTTACTGGCTTCTGACTACCCGTAACGACTGCCAAGGATGTTCAATGACAGCCGGGACCCACAGTTTAACGTGCCATCCGAAACACAGCCAATGGTGTCTAAGATATACTTAGAAAGTACATACAAACTTAGAAAAGTTGCATTGGTACTTGCCTGACCTGGGATCGAACCCGCGCCCTCGTACTTGAGGGTGGTCCTTTACCCACTCTAGGCCACCACGACTTTTTTCCACGACGATGTGTATCCAACATAAATAAAATCCAAAGATCACAGAACTACATACTTAAACAAATTAGCAACGCATCATGCTTCATAAGAAACTCAGAAATACACAAATACCTACATATGCCAACCGTAAAGGAAGAAATAGAGACATTTGCCGGGAAATATAAAACCAGACTGGAGAACCACCCGAATCAGCTAGGTGTCCAGCTCGCGTTGCCATCCTCCACAAACAGACTGAAACGTCAACGGACATTGAAACTCGGCAGCACTGATTGAGCCATTATATTGATACGGACGATGTTCCTAATGGGGGACATTTCCACCCGACCGCTATCCTACACCCTATCTGCTCATAGTCAGAAAGACTGATCGCATGATAAAAAAAAAAAAAAAAACTTACATACATCGATGACCTGTTGATTCCGTTTACTAGTATTGAGGAAGGTCTTTCATATTTAGAACTTACAATTGAAGCACTTTCTAAAGCCGGATTTACCATAAACTTAAAGAAATGTAAATTTTTTGTAAACGAAATCCAATATCTAGGCAGACATATTTCTGAGGAGGGAGTAAGACCAAGCGACGATAAAGTTTTAGCTCTAGTAAATTCTCCTGTACCTAAATCCGTTAAGCAAGTGCGCCAGTTTATGGGCCTTGCCAGCTATTTTCGTAAATTTATTCCTGAATTTGCTTACCGTACTGCCTGTATCACAAAATTAACTAGTCACAGTCAAAAATGGGAATGGGGGTCTGAACAGGAGGCTGCCAGAAATTATGTAATTCAATGTTTAACGTCTAACCCCCTTCTAAGCATTTATAATCCCGATTTACCAACCGAATTACATACGGACGCTAGTTCCTTAGGATACGGTGCCATTCTATTGCAGAAAGATACTAATAATACCAGTAAAGTTATAGCTTATTTTAGTAAACGCACTTATGCCATTGAATCTAAATATAGTTCGTATGACTTGGAAACATTGGCCATTTACAACTCGTTAAACAGTTCAGAGTTTACCTGCTAGGTATTAAATTTAAAATCGTAACCGATTGCAATGCTATTAAGTCTACGGCAAGTAAGAAAGATTTATCCCCTCGAGTAGCACGTTGGTGGACGTATCTGCAAGACTTTGATTTTGAGATAATCTATAGAAAGGGCAAATTCATTAGTCATGTGGACTTTCTGAGTAGAAACCCTGTTGAGGTACCCACCACCTCTACCTCTGACTGTGCATCCCATTCGGTGAACCTGATTTCAAATGATTCTCGATCTTGGCTAGAAATAGCTCAGCAGAATGACCCAGAAACCCTTTCCTTGATACAAAGGGTTGAGGTAGGAGACTTAGATGAAAATCAATACGTTGTATCAAATAATTTGCTGTATTACAAAGCGAACCCAAATGCTTCGCCTAAATTATTTGTTCCCAAAAATAGTAGAATCCCTTTATTAAGATTATTTCATGACGAAAACTGCCATGTGGGTTTTTATAAAACTATATATAAAATAAAAGAAAATTTTTGGTTTCCATCTATGGCAGAATTCGTCAAGAAATATTTATACCATTTTTTAAATTGTGTAGAGCGAAAAGGTCATTCAGGCCCAAAAGAAGGACTACTACATCCAATATACACTCGGCGTCACAAAAATCGCACCTCTTTATAAATTCCCTTCAAAGTCATTTTTACCCTATTAATCAATGGTAGACATATGATTATGAGGTGTCATTGGAAAGGCAATTTATTTAAATTTCAGAATGAATCAATGGATGCGGTTATTTGTTTACATGGATATAAAAAAAAACATACCGGCCGAATTGAGAACCTCCTCCTTTTTGGGAAGTCGGTTAAAAAAAGCAAGCTAATGCAAATGATTAAAAAGTAATTTTTTATTTTATCAGTAAAAATTAAAACAAAGTCCTTTAAAACAACTTAAAACCTAGTGTTACCCCCCTGGCCCTGATTACTGCTTCCATGCGTTCTCTGATGGACCTGATTAACGTGACAACAGTTTCTTGCGGAATGTTGTCCCATTCTGCAACCACGGCGTCTTGGAGGTCTTGAAGAGTGGTAGGGGCAGGATCACGTGCCCGTACTCGCCGTTTCAGTTCATCCCAAAGATGCTCAATAGGGTTCAGGTCTGGAATTCGCACAAGGTTCGTTTTGCCGTCGATTGACATGCCGCCCCAGAACATACACGAGCCACCCCCATATTCCATTGTCTCTTGAATACAGGCTTGTGCGAATCGTTCCCCTTGCCTCCTATGCACTCTTCGACGCCTGTCGTTGCAGAAAAGACACACCCTTGTCTCATCCGAGAAGAGCACAGCCCTCCATTGATCTATTGTCCAATCCACATGGTCACGGGCAAATTGTAACCGGTCTCTCCTATGCTGTGCAGTCAATTTTGGCCCTGCAGCAGCCCTATGAGCTCCAATTTTCTTCTCCTGCAGCCTTCTTCTAATCGTGGAGACGCTTACTCAAGTTCTGCGAGCTGATTGCAGTTGTTGTTGCAGCTCAACAGCATTGGAGAACCGATTACCTACGTAAAGACGTCATAACAATGAAGCGATTGTCTCTTCCGGATGTGCACCGTTGTCTTCCAGATCCACACGTCTTCGGATATAGCCACCAGTCTCTTGGAAGCGTTGGAGCACTCGTCGAACGGCAAAACGACTCAAGTTCAGCTGCCGAGCAACATCACACTGCCGCATCCCTGATTGCAGTAGTGCAATGACTTGAGAGGCTTCAGCTGCAGTAGTATCCATCTTCTGGGGTACTTTTCTTGCTGTAACTGTTGTTCACTTCAAAGGCTGAATAGCGAATGACCCACATTTATTTATTTTTATTTTTTTAATATGGCATCTCGCAGTTCAGCCTAGGAGGCCGTGTACTGCTGAACCGGACTTTTCCCTGTGGATGCCTAGAATTTAAGGCCTGCGACTGCGCTAAGGGTACCCCCTGTAGGGTCGGACCTCGGCTTAGGGCGTCGCTGGGGAGGCAGCAAGAGGACAGGCTGGATCATATGATCATTATTATTAAATAGGGAATTTAAAGCTACTGGCTCAGCTCGCGGGCTGGCTCGATGAGCAAGGGTCGGGAGGACAGAGAACGGGACGTCGCGGCGGACCTCGGCGGCGAGGTTTGTACGAACTGTTATAAACCGACTTTGTAATGCATCAAATGCTGACTTAGGTGAAAACCCCGCCGCTTCCATATTGTCACCGATATTATAAAAAGCCATTTTCCATGTGCTAGAGTAGTCAGTCATAGCCATTTCGCAGTACATACTGTACATTCCGTGTCGGGAGTTCAGTTCTTGTGTTGTGTAACCAGTGTGTCTTGTGTAGTGTAACCTTTCTTAATAAACATTATTTTAGTAGTAATAAGTGTTTTTTTTAAAAAGGACCCACGGATCGCCATCCTAACAAATTGGTGTCAGAAGTGGGATCCCAGGAAAATCGTTAAGTACTGGGATCCATTAGGTGTAGGCGTCGCGAATATTTCCACGTGTCTGCACCATTATTGTTTGGTCCGTGGTCGAAAGTCCTTTGTGTCGTGGTCGACGGTAAACCTTAGGCTCCCTAAAAACGCCTAAGTCCGCGCTGCTGCTACTGTGATCGATGATAAGCCTCCGCTGTGTAGCGTGAGCCCGCATCACCCCCGAACACATCTGCTACCACGTGGTCGACGGTCAGCCTCCACTTTCGAGTGTGAGCCCGCATCACCCGGTTATCACAAGACCTCTGTACTGCTTCAACATCTCTCGCATGGGATTTGTGGCTGTCTCTCCATCCATCATTAGCCACGGGGGGGGATGTAGCAAGCCTTCTCGTAGAGCGCCACCTATGCTCGGGCCCTCCCCGTGAGTAGCGGCATACTCGTATGCCGTGAAACCGATTGCTACACCACCACCACGATGACAAGTCAGAGAATTCGCAGCTTTGGCAGTCCACTCTCAAAGTCCGCTCTGCGCGTCATCTCGATCAATATAGAAGGTTTCTCACAGGAGAAGGCGGATATACTCTCCGACCTATGCCGAAACACGCAGTGTGACATCTTATGCGTGCAAGAAACCCATCGAGATGCCAACCAGAGCCGATCACACATACTCGGACTGTCACTTATCGCCGAGATCTGTCACCCGAAGCACGGTAACGCAGTGTTTGCTGCTCCCGGCATAAGCATTACATCAGCTCAGTGCGTCTCAACCGATAGCGGTGTTGAAATCATCACAGTGGTTACTGGAGTTTGCTCAGTCGCCTCCGTTTACAAGCCGCCAGGCTCACCTTTCCTTTTCGAGGCTCCCGCTAATTTCACCTGTCAGCAAATTAAAGTGGTCGTTGGAGATTTCAACAGCCACAGTATAAACTGGGGCTATCGAAGTACCAATGCGGATGGTCAGGCGGTCGAGGACTGGGCAGAACTGAACGACTTGACTCTGATCCATAGCCCAAAAGACCCACCTTCATTTAACAGTGGACGTTGGAAAAGAGGCTACAATCCGGACCAAATCTACGTCAGTTCCAACATCAGTTCTCAGTGCAAGAAACTCGTCTGCCAACCCATTCCTCGCACCCAACATAGACCCATAATGTGCACTATCGAGCCTATTGTTCGTCCCATTATAGTACCTTTTAAGCGCCGCTTTAACTACGGGAAAGCTAACTGGGAACAATACTCGGAGTCCATCGATAGTGCACTTTTAAATCTTCCGCCAATGCCACAAAATTACGACCGATTTGTGGACATTGTAACGACCACAGCGAGAAAATACATCCCTAGAGGCTGCCGCACATCTTACATCCCTGGGCTGTCGAAGGAGTCCACAGAGCTCTTAAAGCTATACGAGCAATCGTTCGACAGAGACCCTGTCTCTGAAGACACTCTGGAACTGGGTGAGAATCTCCTTTTGGTGATCAGCGAAGCCCGGCATGATAAGTGGATGGAAACCGTTACCAACATCAACATGACACACAACACCAAAAAAGCGTGGACTACTATCCGGAAGCTCTGAAATGAATCTGTCGCTCGGTGGCGCCACTGTGCCATTGTTTACATCGTGTCCGCGTAATTTTGAGTTCTAAAAATAGTAAACGTGTTTAAATGTACCGTAACTGTGCTAAATATTGTGTGTAAAACTGACCTATATACGAACAAGGTGAAGTACAAAGTGGAAAGTGCGTAACATTTGAAATATTACAAAAAACAAAAAATAACGGCAACTAGTGATATTTGAAATTGTGCTCCAAAACAAGAGAAAACTCTATTGTGTGGTAAAACTATTATAGCTTACTGCATAACAATAGTCCAAAGTGTCTAAAACAGTGATATAAGTGACAATATTTAAAACATTAATATCAAAATTAGCAAATCATTGTTTCATTCAGTGAATACAACGCCATCTATTATGAGTACATGTGTTTAGCTAAACCGCCACAATATATAACTAACGACATCTATTGAATAAAAACATAAGTGCGCTACAGTTCTAGTGGTTCGCAATTTGAGTGCTCCATAACATCGTGGCATTAGCCCAGTGGAAGAGACCTCCGACCGAGAAACATTGAGTCGACGGTTCGAACCTTGCCAAACCCTAAATACTTTTTGAATCCGAAAAAAGTTTGCATCCTTAATCTATTTAAATATGGAGAGCTTGAATAACATTAATACACAACAGCGACGAAGACTAAATTTCAATGTAAGCGAAATCGACATGGACGTCTCATACCTTACTCCGACTGATTCGTCACCACTTCCTTCAAGCCAACAACTGTCCACGACTATAGACGGCACTATGATTAACACTGAAACAAACTCAGAAATGCAAGACAGAATCTCAACACTAATTCAAGAGCGTGATACTATACGGGGCGAATTAGAAAACGTCATATTAGAAAATAATGATTTGCGAACTCAAAATGAAAATCTTGTTACACAAATCTCTGCTCTAAAATCACTATGCCATTCCACGACGACTCCCGTAAAGTTAAATAGTCTGAAAAAAAACATCAAAACGTTTTGTCCTTACTCCAAAAAGCGACGTGTCCTTTTTACCTTCATCACCAACATCGACGCCTTATACTAAAAATGATACACTTGCTAGCCTACATAAAAACATAAATGAATTGCAGAAACAGAGGCCTATCAGCGGCTCTTGTATTGATAACATTTTACACAACGTGCGTGGCGCTAAATCTAATCTTTTTGAACTGAGTTTATCTGATCACACAGCCCAGTACTTGACTTGTCCAGTAAAAAAGACATGTTTATTTGACTTCTGGTATACGTTTAAACGAGATTATTCAAATGATAATTTATTGAAATTTAAAGAATGTCTGCAGGAGATTAAATTCACAGAAGTATACGAGACTAAGAATGCTGAACATGCTTTTACTTTATTCTACAATGAATTTAAAATATTTTACGATTTATGCTTTCCAACAATTAGAATAAAACGTACTGTTAAAATGCGACCAAAATGGCTTTCAAATGGTATAAAAAGATGTAGTAAGCATAAACGCTCCCTTTTATGGAAATATCGACTATCCAAGAGCCCGGCAGATAAAATCAAATTTAAAGCATACTCCCTGAGATACAAAAAAATTATAAATTTGACGCAAAAATCTCAAAATAATTATTATATTTTCAACTCTTCTAATAAGTCTAAAGCAACGTGGTCAATAATTAAAAGTAACACACCTAAGTTCCCAGCTGATAATATCAAAGAACTGATAAAAGATACGATTAAAATCACTAATCCTATTAAAATAACAGAATCATTCAATAACTACTATGTTGACTTAGTTCAACTTGAGCAAACTAATAGTTCCCTTAAAAAACAAACTTGCACATATAATTCTCCTAATTCTTTCTTTCTTAGTCCAGTTGACCCTTCTGACATTCTTTCCATAATAAATAACTTAAAAAATACAAAAAGCACTGGCTATGATGATATATCAATACCTGTGATGATTTAATTTCACCCGTACTCAGTAACATTATAAATCTCTGTTTTGAACAAGGTACTTTTCCATCACCTCTTAAAATGACTATAATAAAACCAATCCATAAAAAAGATACTAAATCAGATATGAAAAATTACAGACCGATTGCCCTTATACCCATATTTGCAAAAATATTTGAAAAAGCTATTTATATTAATCTCTATAACTATAATAATGTCGGGACACCTTTTCACACACGGTCGGTTAGCCCCATGGTAAGTTATTTATTAACTTGTGTTATGGGTGCTAACACAACTGATAAACTACATATACCTACATATATACATATTTATAAATACATATTGTAACACCCAGACCACGGCCAACAAGCATGCTCATCACACAAATGTCGACCGAACCGGGAATCGAACCCGGGACCTCAGGTTCGGCGGTCCGGCATGATGACCATTGCGCCATCGAGGTCGTCGATAACTATTTTGATAAGTATCGTATTTTCTCTGATAAGCAAAAAGGTTTTAGGAAGAATATGTCCACAAACCTGGCTATATATGATTTTTTAAGTATGATATATCCTAGAGTAGATGCTAGGCAGCCTTCATTCGCTTTATTTATGGATATGACAAAGGCCTTCGACTTTGTTGACCACTCAATTTTATTAAACAAACTAGAGATGTATGGAATTAGGGGAAACGCTCTTGATTTATTAAAATCTTACCTAACTAACAGAACTCAAGTCACACTAATAACCAAAATCTCTACCAATACTAAAAATGAAACAGAATATAGATCAAGTCCTAGAACAGTTAAATTCGGAGTCCCACAGGGCAGTGTTCTAGGTCCATTGCTCTTTCTAATTTATATTAACGACCTTCCTAAGTCAACCAATGATAGAATGGTCCTATTTGCAGATGACTGTACAGTCGTTTATAATGATGAAAATGAAATCAATAACAGCTTATCTTCCATAATTGAATGGCTAAATAATAATAATTTATTAATAAACCTGGATAAAACTAAATTAATGCAATTCAAACAGAAAACTAATAATACATTAAATACAAAAATAGAGTATTCGGGAAAAGAAGTAAAACTGACCCCATCTACAAAATTTCTTGGAGTTCACATTGACAGCAATTTAAAATGGCAAACTCATATTGATTTTATATGCAAAAAACTATCACAATCCTCTTACAGCCTTTACCTCCTCTCCAAGAAAGTAAGCCTCCCTACTCTTCTGGTTGCATACCATGGATATGTTGTTTCCAGATTAAAATATGCAATAATCTTTTGGGGCAACGATACTAATTGGGAAAGAGTTTTTAAATGTCAAAAGAAATGCATTCGTGCCATGTGTGGTTTGAAAAAGACAGACAGTTGTAAAGAATACTTTAAGAAATTAAACTTACTTACAGTTCCATCGATATATATATTAGAATTGGCTCTATTTATAAAACAAAATCCTACATTATTTACTTTACAATCTGGATCACGCAATAGAAGTAGATTATATAATAATGTCAGCAGAACATTCAAGACAACTCTGTATGAAAAAAGTGTGTTTATTATGGCAACTAAAGTTTATAACAATTTACCTAAAGATATAAGGGATTGTGATAATGTTAACATCTCTAAACATAAATTGTCCAACTTTTTGATAACCAACTGTTATTATTGTATTAGTGATTTTCTATCAAAATAATTAGTGCTTATTATCATAGATATTTAGAATTTGTAACATGCTTATGTAATTTAGATAAATCTATACAATTATAGTTAGCTAGTAAGTACCAAATTTGTATGCCCCATGTGGCAGATCACGGCATGAACAATTGTGTATATATATTTTTTTTTTAAGATCTTTGTACCATACCCGTGTTTCACAAATAAACCATTTGATTTGATTTACCTTGGTTGGCCGTTACCTTACTCCGAGTAAGGTAACGGCCAACCAAGTTGCTCATCAGCTTATAGTGAACGGCAAGCCAGAATATCGGCTTCGCAGAGTCCCAAAAGTGAGATATCCAGAGAACACTAGTGACTCAACCATCTGTCAGCCTTTTAATCTTGCTGACATCACTAGTGGAATAAGGGAGCTTAAGCGCGGCAAAGCCTCTGGAATGGACAACATTTCAGTGGAGCAAATCCAACACCTAGGCCCTGTTGCGGTGTCGTGGCTACTGGAGCTTTTCAACAGCTGCATGACATCCGTAGGGATCCCCCGCCTGTGGAGGAAAGCCAAAATCATTGCGATTCTGAAACCGGGGAAACCTACTGATGATGCTAGAAGCTTCAGGCCAATTTCTCTTCTGTGCCACACCTTCAAACTATTTGAAAGGTTAATTTTAAACCGCCTTGCTAGCCTGGTCGATCCTAAACTGATCCCGGAACAGGCTGGATTCCGACCTGGAAAATCATGCTGTAGTCAGACCCTCAACCTTACCCAGCACATAGAGGACGGCTTTGAAACCGGCAAGGTGGCGGGCACTGTATTCGTCGACCTTACTGCGGCTTACGACACCGTCAACATTAAACGCCTTCTGTGGAAGGTTGGCGAACTTACTGGGGACCGTAACTTTGTCGGGGTCCTTGGTGAACTCCTCCAGAACCGTCGCTTCCAGGTACACCTCAGCTCCGATAAAAGTCGTTGGCGAGCCCAAAGAAATGGCCTACCCCAAGGCAGTGTCCTGGCTCCGTTGCTGTTCAACATTTACACCAACGACCAACCATCTACCTCAAACACGACTCGCTTCCTGTACGCTGATGATTTGGCCCTGACATCACAGGGATCCTTTGAGGAGGTAGAGGAAAACCTCAATAAGGCACTTGAAGATCTGAGTATCTATTACCAGGAGAACGCCCTAAAACCAAACCCCTCAAAAACTCAGTCGTGCGCATTCCACCTGCGCAACAGAGAAGCGAGTCGAACCCTTAACATCCAGTGGCGAGGTGTACCTATCAGCCATTGCAAGCTTCCAAAATACCTGGGTGTAACTCTCGACAGGTCGCTCACTTTTAGGAAACACTGCGAGAATACTAAGCAGAAAGTTGCCTCCCGCAACAACCTGTTGCGAAGGCTGACGAGCACGACCTGGGGAGCCTCTCCATCGGTGTTGCGAACCACTGGCCTGGCACTGTGCTACTCCGCGGGCGAATATGCATGTCCCGTGTGGAGTCGTTCCGCTCACGCCGGGCAGGTGGATGTAGCACTGAACGAAACGTGCCGCATTATAACTGGCTGCCTCAAGCCGACCCCGGTACAGATGCTGTATCCACTGGCCGGCATTGCCCCACCAGATGTTCGCAGAAGCGTGGCTTCTGGCATCGAGAGAGCCAAACTCGAAGCAGACCAACGACACCCCATGCACAATTACACCCCCGTGCCACAGCGGCTCAAAAGTCGCAGGGGTTTTTACAAGATCGTTGCTCCTGTCGATGATGAGGCCTCTCTAGCCAGACGGGAACTTTGGCGGTCGAGGATTTCACTGCCCACTCCGTTTGTCCCGCTCTTGGAAAGACTCCCTCCTGGACACGATCTCCCGAGAATAGTTTGGCAGTCCTTAAACAGACTCCGAACGCAGGTCGGCCGAAGCAAAGACAATCGGTCCAGGTGGGGTTTCACGGGCTGGGCGGACCTTGGGTGCGAGTGCGGGGCTGCTATGCAGACCATGTCCCACCTCATCGCATGTCCGCTGTGCCCTGAAACTTGCTCGCGGCAGGACCTCATGAGCGCATCCGGCCGTGCTCTCGCTGTGGCGGCATATTGGGCTGACAAAGTGTAGTCTCACTATAAGACATGTCATCGACACGAAAGAAGAAGAATTAGCCACTTGTTCTGAGCACACCACGTGCAGGAACTTCCTGCAATACGACTCTCTGGGTCGCCAGGCGCCAGCGCCGCGTGCATCGTGACGTCACCTTTCCAGAATGTTCACGTGTGCGAGTGCTGTTCATCTGCTAATGTGAGTTTTTTCAAATATTATAAAAGTGCTTTAGTGTAGTGAAGTGCTGTTTCCTAAATATTCAAAATCACTCGTGTGTTATTGAAACAAAACGATTTTTTTTTTACTGTGCATGCTTTGTTTTTATCTGATGTTCTGTAAGTGCTCTAAATAATAATCATATTATTATTTCAATGCCTCCAAAGACAGAACAATCTGAGGAAATCGCATCTTCATCCAGTTCAGAATCGGAGAACATTTCAGTAAAACATAAAACTAAGAAAATGTCGGATAAAATCACCCTCAATATTCTCACTAAATTCATTAAACCCTATAACGGGGATCGCGAGTATTTACCCGCATTCTTAACAAACTGCGAGAGTGCGATATCTTTAGCAACTACAGAACAACAGAACTTTTTATGTAAATATATCATCTCGCAATTAGAAGGCAAAGCTCAGTTAGCAGCCTGTTTAAAGAAATTTGAGGATTGGGCTGATATTAAACAATTTCTTAAGACTACCTTCGGGGAGAAAAAACACTCCATACATTTATTAGTTAATTTACAACAGTGTAAGCAATTGCCTTCTGAAGACGCGATGCAGTATGCTGTGCGAGTTGAATCATTCGTTCGTTCGTTCGTTACGAGCGCATACGCACTGAGGTCAACGCGCTTTTAAAATTGAAATATAGTATATTTTATGAGTATTCGTGATTAGTTTGGTGTTAAATCGATAGTATTGGGAATAGGATATGGGCGCAAAGAAAAATACAATTTCAGAAATCGTACCTGTAATTGATATTTCTTCAAGGAAGGTATAACGTCTGCCTCCTAACACAGATGAAAAGAAAAAGGGACGAAATAATAACCGTTCACGGCTTTTATACTAAAAGTATTTGGTGTTGCCATGTTAAACATTACCAGAGACAATATACAAAATTAATTTTTGTTTTATACCAACACGCCCCCTCAAAAATTAATTACTTATAAACTATTTACAATCATAGTTTTCTGACTAACCAGAACATTAAAACCTTCCAAGTATTGCCTGGGAAAAATTACATCAAATCATGGTCCAACATTCGTTGCAAGGATTAGGAAAACCCAGTAAAACCTAATCAGACCATAAAATAATCAATCATAAATATCAAAATAAAATAACATGAATTCAACATAAAATACAACACAACAATACAACAATAACTCAAAAACATTATAAACATAAATTCAACATAAAATACAACACAACAATTCAACAATAACTCAAAAAAAACATTATTAACATAAACCCATCTTATCTCTGAACTGTCTAAAAACAACAGCAGGCAGTGGCTTGGTTAATACATCGGCTATCTGTTCACCTGTGGAGAGATACAACAATTTAATAACATTGTTTTGTACTTGTTCTCTAGAAAAATGGTACTTAATGTCAATGTGCTTAGACCTCTTGTGGCTTGTGGGATTGTTTGCTATACTGATACAACCATTATTGTCTTCAAAAATAGGTATAGGACTGACAATATTAATTTTTAAAACTAATTATTAGAGACTTCAACCATAATGCCTCTTTTACAGCTTCAAACAATGCCATATACTCGCCCTCAGTTGAAGAAGCCGCCACAGTTAATTGTCTTTTTGTATTCCAGGTTACTGTACAGCTTTCAAACAATTTAAATAAGTAGCCTGAGGTACTTTTTCTATCATTAACATCGTTACCACCCCAGTCTGAATCTACATATCCACACAAAACATGTTCAAAATTATTACACCTTACATACGTTAGTTTTAATTCTAAAGTACCTTTCAAATACCTAAGCACTCTTTTAAGACTTTGCCACAACTCCTTATTATTTTTGTTAGTGTATCTGCTCAATATATTAACACTAATACTCAAATCAGGGCGTGTACACAACATAACATACATTACACAACCAATCAGGTTACGGCAAGGTGCATTATATTCACTATCTATGTTAAGAGCGTCATAGTTAGGTTTATTCTCCATAGGTGTGCCGATTTCAAAGTCAAAGTCAAAGTCAAAGTCATTTATTATTTGCAAACATGGGTACAGGTACAGGTGTTAGGTTATAAAAGTAAAAGTTCTCCATATTCTACCGTCACATGGGCATGCAAATTATATAAAACAGTTTCAGAATTAATAGAAAAAAAATAGAAACATATTATTCAAATAAAGTAATAATAAAAATTAATATAGTGATAAATAATTGACAACATACTGCAGAAATAATAATAAAAAGAGAAATAATTACAAATTATAATGTCAAATGGAATTAAATGTCAAAATATAGGTAACGTTAATTAGTCAATGATTTATCATTCAGGAAGTCGTCAATTGCGTAGTAACATTTTTCAATCAGAATATTTTTTAACATCTTTTTAAATTTTAATACAGGTAATTGTTTTATAGCATTAGGTATTTTATTATAAATGCGTGGGGCAATTCCAAAAAAGCTTTTTTTCATTAGTGCAGTATTACATTTCGGTTGACATAATTTATCGACATACTGAGATCGTGTTGGATTTTTTCTAGTTTCTGACAATTTCTGAAATAAGTTTCATTACAGTCAGTCATGCCGAATTTCTCTAAAATGGTTTTTATATAAGAGCTCTGATCTAAAGTTATAGTGTCATTACTTCGAGTTATTTTAATATCAAGAAATAGTTTAATCTCATTAAAGTCAACCATTTTAAATCTACTCTTTAAATAACTCTTAAAACTGTCTAGTAGTGACCTATCTGCACAAGCTAGGACCAAATCGTCGGCATACAAAAGCACATATATGTATATTCCTATTAATATCACCGTTATCTATACATATAATAAATCTGTAAAAAAACTGTGTCTGTACATTGAATATATTTAAAAAATAATAATTGGGTGGGGTTTAGAAACAGTAATGGAGCACAAATCCAAAAAAAAATCTGTCTGTATGTCTGTATGTCTGTTTGTTTGTACACGCTAATCTTCGGAACTACTGAACCGATTTCAATGATTTTTTCTTTGTTGTGTCAGTATTAAGCCTGGTCAACATATAGGCTATAATTTATCTTCGAAACTTGAAGACCTGATGCAGAACACCAACAGACCAACAAAACTATAAGAGATACAAAAATGGTGCCATGGCAAAAATTGTTTCATATGATGAGCATTTTCAGCTGAGATAATAAATTTTAAGATCTGGAACACCTGATGTGGAACCCCAAGAGCCCAGCTTCTCTGTACCATACACAGGTATGACGTTTTAGCAAAAGTTGTTCAATTTGATAAGCACTTTCTATTGAATTATACAAATTGAAGATCTAAAACACCTGATGTGGAACTCCAGGAGCCCAGCTAGACAATAGCATATAAAGATATGACGTTTTAGCAAAAGTGGTTCAACTTGATAAGCACTCTCTATTGACGTATATACATCGAAGATCTGGAACACCTGATGTGGAACTTCAAGAGCAATAATACACTTGAAATGTATAGAAATGAATGTTATGAAATAGGTGGTATGGTGAATCAAAAAAGTAATTAGTCCGTCTTTTAGATAATCCTAAAATAATGGACACGTATTTTTTCTTTTCTCCTTCTCACAAACAAATAATAACGAAGATATAACTTGAATTTTGTGTTAAGTCACTGCTTAGTAGGTACAAATTTTACATACCTAGACGTGGCGTCACGAGCCCCCACTCTCCGAATTTGTTGCGTTATATCTCATTATTATTTTGTATGTCTCTTCCAGACCTCGGGACTACAGAGTTCCGAATTTTTGGGAGGCAAACGTGGGGCCGAAGCCAACACTCTGAAGCCCTTTTGAGACACCTTTAGTGAAATGGTGAAACAAAACCGACGATTATTCCTTTATACACTATAGAAATGAACCCGAGGACAATCCCCGGTGGACGTCGTTAAAAAAAAGACAATCCCCGGTTCTGTGCTATACCATTGCTAATTGTTGATGAAAACTACTTGGGATATGAGCGGCTGAAGTGTGAGGATACCTCGGCGGATTTTAAACGCAGATTACGCGCTCCCTGTGGGTCACTTACCACGAGGCACCTATCCTCCGAGCAGGGCTACTAACCCTGCTCTAGCGACTCCACTCTGGACGGCCAAGCCAAGCCAGAGGCGTGAGACCTACCCCCGTCATGGTTCACTCCGACCGGCCGGAGATGGGGGACAGTATACCCTCCCTGGAGAACTCAGTATATATAGCCCACCGGGGTCGCTACTCCCCGTCATCAGCCTCAGATATCCTGCGGTGCTTATATCTCATTATTATTGTCGTTATTATCTCAATTATGTTAGAGTCGACTTCCAGTCACGATGCAACTGAGTACCAGTGTTTTACAAGGAGCGACTGCCTATCTGAGCTCCACAACCCAGTTACCCGCTCAACCCAATACCCCTTGGTAAAACTGGTCAGACTTACTGGCATCTGACTACCCATAACGACTGCCAAGAATGTTCAATGACAGCCGGAACCTACAGTTTAAGGATACCAATGACCGTTATTTGGAGGCATCCCCTCCAAATAACGGTCATTCGTCAAAAGTCGTGGTGGCCTAGTGGGCAAAGAACCAACCTCTCGAGTATGAGGGCGCGGGTTCGATTCCAGGTCAGGCAAGTACCAATGCAACTTTTCTAAGTTTGTATGTACTTTCTAAGTATATCTTAGACGCCAATGACTGTGTTTCGGATGGCACGTTAAACTGTAGGTCCCGGCTGTCATTGAACATCCTTGGCAGTCGTTACGGGTAGTCAGAAGCCAGTAAGTCTGACACCAGTCTAACTAAGGGGTATCGGGTTGCCCGGGTAACTGGGTTGAGGAGGTCAGATAGGCAGTCGCTTCTTGTAAAGCACTGGTACTCAGCTGAATCCGGTTAGACTGGAAGCCGACCCCAACATAGTTTGGGAAAAGGCTCGGAGGATGAGGATGATCCCCTCCAAATAACGGTCATTGGTATCCAAAATATACGTAGAAAGTACATACGAACTTAGAAAAGTTGCATTGGCAGGTACTTGCCAGACCTGGAATCAAAGACGTACGCTCATACTTGAGAGATTGGTTCTCTACCCACTAAACCACCACGACTTCCACTAAGTCATCACGACTTTGTTATCTCAGTAACATTTAATGTTTTTTAACGTATTAATACGTGTAATATTTTTGCCACACACAACTTAAATGCGGACTAATTAGAATCACTACTTTTATCCCTATCTTTTGCGGTTCAGTTCTCAGCGTTTTGTTTAGTCTGCTGTGCTTTTGCCGTTGAAGTACAAAAATTAAATATATGAAACGTTTCTAATGGCTATGCGTATTCCGTTGTTTTCAAGTCAACGGGCCCTAAAAATTCAATATCAGACAGTTCAGATCTTTGATTTTGCTGACCCCGTAGTCGCTGGCATAAGGGACTTTATCCGCGCACGAAGTCGCGGGCAGAAGCTAGTTTAAAATATAAATACACCTATCTACCGATGAGTTAACGAAACCTTTTTCTTTCAGACATTGGTCAAATAATTCAAACCAACACCTGGCAGCCTGTTTAAGCCCGTATAAAGCTTTATTTAATTTACACACATAACCTTCTTTACTAACAATACCATCTGGTACTTTCATATAAATTTCTTCCTTCAAAATTCCATTTAAAAATGCTGTTTTAACATCCATATGATGTATTAATAAATTAAATTGATTTGCAAAACTAATCATAAATCTAAAACTGGCTATACGAGCAACTGGGGCAAAAGTTTCATTGTAATCACTCAAGTATTCCTGACTAAAGCCCCTGGCAACAAGACGTGCCTTATATTTTAATGGATTACCAAACTCATCCCTTTTAATATTAAAAACCCATTTACTGTCAACTATGTTTTTATTATCAGGCTTAGGCACTAGCGTCCAAGTATTATTATCAAATAGTGAATCTAATTCATCTTTTATTGCACCTTCCCATTGAAGCCTATCATGCCTATTTTTAATATCATTATATGAAGTAGGTAATTCGCAGCTGACTGACTGTGCACACAACAAAACTTCGTCAATTTCGTTATAAGATACTGGTATACGACCTTTTAGCCTCTCACTCCTTCTCAATTTACAAGAATTTTCGGTATCTACTTCAGTACTACAAGTTTTAGTCGAACTTGCTTGATTGTCAACATTTGCCTCAACCATATCATTTGAATCGTTTAACTTACGATTCTTCCAACCGGGAACAGACTCATCAGATTTCAATGTATCTGATTTTAAACTACCTGATTTTACACTATCAGGTTTCGAACTCTCACAACCTTGAGGCGTTATTGACCCTGACTTTGATGTCAGTTCAGTATTTTGGAAATGTTCCACTTCATTCCCTTCGAGTCTCAACAGAGGCCTAGATTTCAAAAAAATAATTTCATCCACTATAACATCCCTCACTATTTCATATTTTGCATGTTCTGCGTTCCATACCCTATAGCCATTCGGTACATATCCTAAAAGAACACCCTTCCATGATTTCTCATCAAACTTAGTTTTTCTGATTTTATTATGCACATAGACGGTAGCACCAAAAACCTTTAAATGTTTAATAGCAGGCTTTTTATCATGCCACATTTCATAGGGAGTTTTATTTTGTTGCAATGCGCGGGTAGGCGTTATATTTATCAAATATACAGCGGTTAATACCGCGTCACCCCAAAAACATTTAGGTAATTTTGCACCACTAACCATTGCGCGGGCTTTTTCTACTATTGTTCGAACCATGCGTTCCGAAACTCCATTTTGTTGCGGAGTTCTCGGCACAGTAAAGTGGTATGAAATTCCTCGAGACGCACAATACTCTTTCATTTCACTAGACAAATACTCCCGACCATTATCACAATACAAGTTAACCAATTTCAAATTGAATTTTGCCTCACTTTTTGCAACAAAATCTTTAAAAGCAGAAAACACATCAGATTTATAGGCTATCGGGTATACAACACAGTAGTGAGTAAATTGATCCACAAATAACACAAAATAATTCTTATTATCAATTGTAGAAGGAGTGATTGGCCCACAAACATCAGTATGCACAATAAATAAGGGTCGTTTAATATGCCTTTTATCCTTGCACGAGTTAAATGGCAACCGACTTTGTTTCCCATTTATGCATGACTCGCATAGTGTTGCGTCAGGTGTCACAGATTCAATTAGGTTACCATCGTCAGTCATACAATTATTTCTTAATTCTAAAAACTTTTGTTTACTAATGTGACCTAATCTTTGATGCCACAAGTCGTAATTATTTTTATCACTATTACACAACTGGGAAATAGACCGATTGACACAAATTTTAAAATCTATCGATATTAAATTATTAATTGCCTTACCTCGCATCAGTATTTTATCGTCCTTACTGATATACGTTCCACGCTGATCGAAGGTGATGGTCAGCCCAGCACGTTGCATCCTCGACACCGATAGCAGGTTGTGTGGCGCCTCAGGACAGAACAGCACGTCCTCCAAAGTGCCCTGGATGCCTGTGTTGCTCATCACTTCCAGTGTTCCACGTTTGGTGGCTGAAATAAATTCACCGTGTTTAGCAATTGAAATCTTAAACGGTGTGGGTAAAGTCGTATGATTACTGAAAAGATCTTCCCTGTTAACGATGTGGTCGGATGCTCCGGAATCCAATAGGAATGTTATTTGTCTCACATCGTCGTTCGTTTCATGATTACCAGACATGAATGCAAAACCGGTGGCTTCACTTGAGTTGGATGCCCCCTCAGTCAGCTCTACCGCTTGAATCGTTCGGGGCCGGTCCGCCGGTTTTCGCTGTAGGTTAGGTTGATTCGTCCGATCAAATTTATGTTGGTAGTTACGGCGCTTGAAGTAAAAACAGTCCCTCTTGAGGTGGCCCTTTCGCCCACAGTGGTGGCACTTGGAAAGCTTCTTCGTATCCTTAAAACTCTGCTGGTTTGATCTCGTATCGAATCGCCTTCCATTGAACTCGGTGCGGGCGTGAAGTACTTTTGACGAAGTGTCACTACCCTCATTTTTAAGTTTTACTTCATGGTCCAGCAATCTTGTTTTCACAAAACTCAACGTTAAATTATCCTCTGATAATGTTTCGATTGCCGTGATGACGCCATCGTATGAAGTTGGGAGGGAAAGAAGTAAATGAGAAACCTTGTCAGTTTCTTCGAGCTTCGCTCCAGCAGACAATAACTCCGTCATTAAGTCGTCGAAAATCGTGAAGTGTTTGACTAGTGGAGTGTCACCTTGCAGTTTCAAGCTCAGCAACTTCTTTCGTATCGCCAACTGCGTTGCTAAACTTTTTCTCTCGTACAAAGCGTCGAGGTTCTGGAAGATTTCTCTGGCGGTCAGTTCTTCTTTAGCAAAACTAAGAAAGGAGTCTGCCAAATACTCGACGATCACACTCTTCGCAGTTCGGTTTTGCTTCTCCCAAGCCTCGAGCCGTATCACAGGTACCTCATCGACGACCCTGATGACGTCTAACTCGGTTAGCAGCGCTCGAATTCGGAACTTCCACACGCTGTATTTTTCTCCGTTGAATGGCTGGATGTTTCTCTTCGTTTTAAGGTGGTCCATGATAAATATTGGAACAACAGCACAATACCTATTTCAAACAAGCAGTATGGCTGGGCCCATAACCTATTGGGAATAGGATATGGGCGCAAAGAAAAATACAATTTCAGAAATCGTACCTGTAATTGATATTTCTTCAAGGAAGGTATAACGTCTGCCTCCTAACACAGATGAAAAGAAAAAGGGACGAAATAATAACCGTTCACGGCTTTTATACTAAAAGTATTTGGTGTTGCCATGTTAAACATTACCAGAGACAATATACAAAATTAATTTTTGTTTTATACCAACAGATAGTGTACAATAAAAGCAACAACATAAACTATAAACCAGTTAATAAACCTCAGCACTGTGGTAATTAATACAAATTACAAATAAACAATACAAAACTTTTGTGAATTGTGAGAACATAGAACGATTGGGTGTTGAAACGCGTAAGTGACGGCTAATGCACGGCGCTTAAGACCTTTTGGCCGCGACGTTTACTACGGAGACGAATAATTATTGGCGGTGGTGTGGGTACGTAATACAATTACCATTTACCCAAATACCTACATAGTGTTACATACAATAATATAATGCCGAAGTGCGATATTTGCAACAAAACATATAAACATAACAACTAAAAGCCCGGGATTAGAATGCAGCAAATGTGGCAAAATTGTGCATGCAAATATAACATGCAGCGGTCTCACGCAAAAGCAATTAATAGCTATTCATAACTCTGAAAGTTTGGAATGGAAGTGCAGCGAATGTCACCGTCATTCTCCTGCTAGGAAATCATTTATCGTCCCAGAGGAAGACGATGATGAGGATATACTAACTTCAAAGCCGTCCACCTCAACTAACTTTCCGATAAATATGAACACATTATTGTCTAATATCTCAAACGAGGTTCAAAAAATTGATCAAAAAGAACTGGAGCCATTACAAGCTTCTATTGAATTCTGCACGGGAAAAATTGATGATTTTGTGGAAGCAATTAAAATGATGAAACAGAAGCTAAAAGAAATGGAAAATAAAAATAACTATCTTTGCAACAAAATCACACACTACGAAACTAAAATCACATCTTTAGAACAACGTTTGAATGAGATAGACCAGGACAAATTGAACAACTGTATTGAAATTACCGGAATACCGTACGTAAAAAATGAAGAACCGCTGCAAATCACAAGTATTATTGCTGAAAAAATGGGAATTGACAAACAAAAGATAAAAAGCGTGAAACGGACTAATACGAACCAGAACATAGGCATTCTACAGGTTGAACTAGGACACCACAGGGACGTGGAATGTTGGACACGTGCCGCCAAGCAAATTAACTTGACATCAGCTGATATATTGTCTGATTCCTATAATGAAGCGCCTACAAAATTATACGTACGGTTCGCGTTATCACAAGTAAATAGAAAACTTATGTGGATGGCTAAACAACAGCTACGACAGGAATATAAATACATTTGGTTCCAAAATGGAAAAGTATTAGTGAAGAAAGGCGAAGTCGACAGTACTGGAAAAGACAAAATCTTTGTGATTAGATGTGAAGAAGACATACGAAATCTTCACAACAAGAAGACGAGTAGCTCATAAGATAAACAAGCATAAAAATATTTTTCTTGTATTTAAATTATTATAATGGCTGCCTTTAGTAATATCAGGGAAATCTTTGATTGCATTAATTTACCTACATATATTAGCAAACTACCGAAAAACACAACAAATATAAATGTAGTACATACTAACATACGATCATTAATAAAAAATTTTGATACTCTAGTAGATTGCATAATCTCAGTAAATTCACAAATTGACATGTTAGTTCTCACGGAGGTGGGGATATCTGAACAAATTGTATCAATGTATCAATTAGCAGGATTTGCATTATATAGCATTTTACGTAAAAGTAGGACAGGTGGTGGGATTATTTTATATGTTAATAATAAGCATAAATTTCAGCTGATAAAGAATAAATCTAGGCACAGTGAATGTATATTAGGTAAATTAACAACGCAGCAAAATCATAATATTCACATCTGTGCAGTGTATAGACCACCAAAAGAAAGCAAACACCTGTTTATTGACGAACTGTACAGTGCAATTAATACTGATGATGTAAAGAAAACTGATCTTATATTGTTAGGAGACATTAATATAGATATAAAAACTATAAATAACATAAGCAACCACTATCTAAGTAAACTAGCTGAGAGTGGACTTGAATGTGCGATCTCAGATTTTACACGAATTGAAACAAAAGGCAATATTGTCACAAAAACTTGTATTGACCACATTTTCGTGAGATCATGCATTCATGTCCTTTATTCGGCTGCTCTGGGGACTGTCTTAGCAGATCATCGAATGACGATTGTCACTATTGCATCTATACCTAAAGTTAAAGATCCAAAGTTCATTGAGTCTATTAACAACAAGAAATTAACATCACTATTAGAGTGTACTGATTGGGAAATGACAGGTGAGATAAACTGTGCAAATGACATATATAATTACATAAAAAATAATTTTATAAAATGCTACGATGAATGCAAATACTATAAAAAGATAAATAATTCGAGCAAAAGAGATTGTGAAAAATGGGTTAATAATAAAATAAGGATAAGTTGCGCTAAAAGAGACAAAACGTTTATTAAATGGAAAAGTGACCCCGGTAATAAAACACTTAGGTTAGAATACAATAAAATTAGAAACAAGGTTAATAAAACTATATTCAACACAAGAAATAATTATTACAGAAAAGAAATAACTAATAACAAAAATAACCTCAAAAAATTATGGGAAATATTAAATAAACTTACGGGCAAAATAGTAAAGTCTGTAGACGAGGTGATTACGAACGCCTTTTTAAATGGATCCAATAATGAATTGAGTGTCGCTAATGACTTTGCAACGGAATTTGAAAATAGTGTATCTGGTATTGTGCAAGGGTGTGACAGACCCTTGCTGAATAATTTTGAATTTATGAAATCTCAAGATAGATCAATGTTATTTAAAAAAGCTACACCTAATAGAATTATTAAAATCATCAAAAACTTAAATATTAACAAATCAGCTGGTTGTGACTCCATAAGAGTACTGGATATCAAAAGAATAGGAGATACAATTGTAAATGCAATAGTAAAGTTAATTAATGCGAGTGTTCAACAAGGGAAATATCCATCAGATCTAAAAACAGGAATAGTAAGGCCCATTCATAAAAAAGGTAAAATCAATGACTTGTCAAATTATAGACCCATAACGATATTGCCTGTAATAAACAAAATAATAGAGAAATACATATGCGACCAAATACACACCTACTATCGAGAGAACGACATAATTTCCAAGGCACAGTATGGTTTCCAAAGTAAAAAATCTACGGCTCAGCTACTTTCTAATTTTACTGATGAAGTAAACAAGTACTTAAACGACAAACAGCATGTGATACTTGTGTTCATTGATTTCAGCAAGGCCTTTGATACTCTCAGACACAATATCTTACTAAAAACACTCGGTGCAAAGAATATCTGCGCAACCGAAGTTATTGCGTGAAAGTTGGTCATAACCTTAGTAGACATGTAAACGTGACAAAAGGAACAGCTCAGGGATCGGTGTCTGGACCGCTTCACTACTTGGCATATGTCAATGACCTTGAAAATGTAATAACACACTGTTCCCTTTATCAATATGCTGATGACACCTGCTTACTTTCCGCTAGCAAAAACCTTAATTTGGCCGTAGATAACTTGCAAAAAGACTTTACCATCATGGCGATGTGGGCCCATGATATGGGACTTGTTCTGAATCCTCAAAAAACCAAAGTTATACATGTACACTCAAGCCATATAAGCAACTGTCATCCTTTTCGAATAATAGCACATAGTCACGATTGTCTGCATAATAACTTACCGGAATGCCAATGCTCTTCGATAGATCAAGTCCCTTATCATACCTATCTGGGTTTAATTATTGATAACCGATTTAACTGGGGTTACCATGGGGATTCTGTCTGTAACAGGCTACGTGCAATACTCGCAAAGTTTTCAATTATAAAGCGCAAAATACCGTACAGAATCCTACTACAAATGTACACAGCTCTCGCAGAATCAATAATATCATATGGCCTCACAAGTTATGGACGCACATTTAAAACATATCTTGATAAAATATTCTTAAAAACCAGAAGCAGGTTTGTTTAACGAGGAAATTACAAGAAATAGCTTTAACATGAAAATCAACTAAGATTAGTCAAGAACGCGGCAAAATCCTATTCTGTCAAACGATAACATGTCTTGTCACAATGACGTTCGAAAAAAGAATCCTCCAAGCATAGATGAACGGCTGAATGGCGAGGTGTCTATGGTCGCTCGTCTCTGCTGCCCTCTTTGTAACTACTGGCAGCTAACACGGCCTCTCCTGACACCCTGACGTCCTCGGCAGGATCTGGGTGAGCCTGGTTGAGTCTCGGAACACCTGCACATTCAATAAGCGAGTTGGACCTGGCTCAATTTCGTCATATTTAAATCACGATTGGTTAACGTGGTCATCATCGGTTTTCTGAGCACATGACACTTTCAGAATAAAAATTATTCGAGGACTTACAAACCTCAAACAAAATACTAATCCATTTAAAGAAAGAAAAATAAGTAACATCAACTTTAAATCAAATAACAAGTGCAAAATGAATAACAGAACACTGGTATACCACCCAGTGACTCGCAAATAAATAACGTCAACTTTAAATCAAATAACAGGTACAAAATTAATAACAGAACACTGGTATACCACCCAGCGACTCGAAAATAAATAACGTCAACTTTAAATCAATTAACAGATACAAAATTAATAACAGAACACTGGTATACCACCCAGTGTAAGTGTGTCGAGTGTAAGGCTGAAACATATTAGTTGTACACATATAAACATACAACATACAAAGAAATCATGTAAATTATTAACCTGGTTTGGAGTGTAAAGCTGAAACATATTAGTTGTAAGAAGAAATACGATTACTTTTACTTATTAGTTAAACCGTGAGCGCAAGCGTGCACTCAAGCGCAAGAAATATGTTATCAAGAACAAATACTCGAACTATACGGAAGTCATAGTCAAATCAAGTCATAGTCAAGCCAGGGGCTCAAAATATACGGAAGTCATGGTCAAGGCAAGTCATAGTCAAGCCAGTTGTTCAGACTATACGGAAGCCATAAGCCAGGGGCTCAGACTATACGGAAGCCATAAGCCAGGGGCTCAGACTATACGGAAGCCATAAGCCAGAGGCTCAGACTATACGGAAGCCATAAGCCAGAGGCTCAGACTATTCGGAAGGCATAAGCCAACAGAACCAGCAGGAGCACCAGCACAGCAGCGCTCGTGCCAGGATCAAGAGCACCAGCACAGCAACGCTTGTGCCGCGACCAGGAGCACCGGCAGAGCAGCGCTCGTGCCGCAATCAGCAGCACCAGCACAGCAACGCTTGTGCCGCGACCAGGAGCACCGGCAGAGCAGCGCTCGTGCCGCAATCAGCAGCACCAGCACAGAAGCGCTTGGGCCAGGACACGGCCGTTACACATTCTCGTGTATAAGTCTGCGAACAAGCACTTACAACATACATTTCGTTCGGCCACTTCTGACCATCAAAATCTGGAAAGCTTTTCGCTCTCAAAGAAATAAATTCAAGGCATAACTTTGAAACTATGTCTCAGAAATATCATTATTACTAATCATGTATCAGCAACGCTGAAAACACAACTACCATTACGGTTTGATAAGTTACGTGTAGTTAACTTCACTTCAGCTTTTGCTACACAGAATTCTCATAGGTGACAATACCAATGGTTGGTACATTATTACACATTTTTTCACTTAATACAGCTAAGAGCATAATTACTTCCGATGTGTAATCAAAACAATAGAACAGATCACCTGACCTCAAAGCATGATATGCCAGGTCTACTATCCACTGGCTTTCATTACCGGAGTATGCCAAACGAGATACTGGCCGTCAGCACTCCGTACAGCATGCAAAGCTTGTACAGCAGCACAGCACCCGGGGAGCATGAAGTGTCACAGCTTACTATGTCAAATGACACAGCACCTGGAGCGCTTACACCATCACCTCACATGGCTTAGGCTTATCCTTAACACCTGTAGTCAAAAGACAAGCAAGCAAGCATCTGGCTAAGGTAACCAAACATTCAATTGACAGACTCTCAAGCATTGTCATGTTACAGATTTGAACATTAGTTAACATCAACAATTAATGCACCCAAATTACATAATCAGTAAAAGAAAATAAAAACTAAGGTCTGTAAACAGACTTTCAATTTGTAAAATGTGATTTACGTCATCGCCTCCCATTCAACAGGGTTTACTTGTTGTTTGTATCCCTTTCTTGAGCTCTCCAGGCCTTCGAGGGCAAAAATCTCAAGCCTGATGCACAATTTGTACTATTCTATTTCAATTAAAAACAAATTGAGTAAGTCAAAATCAAAACAGTGTGCATTTATATCACAAAAGCAGTAAACTTATATTCTGTGTAGGTACTTGTTGAAACTCTCATGAGCAGAATGTTTAGAAATACATATTATTGAGCTCATATACATAGTAAGCATGTTAGTTATCTAACTCAAGTTCTCATACACTTTCAGTATGTCTTTAACTAATAACCCAACAACATGGATTACAAGTCATGTATTACATAAAGGCTAAATAAAACCGGATCGATCTCACCATTTACATACAGGTAGGTACATTACAGGATCCTTCCCGTAACATCTCGAGCATAGTAGGAGCAAGGCATGTTGTTCACGGACACCACAGCAATACATAGGCAGAAACTCATTCCACCCAAAACACACGAGAGCAGTATCAGCGTACTAAGCTCGAGCAATTCTCGACTTATTACACTGTCATATCCATATGAAAACCAAAGCAATCGTTATTTCGGTTATAACACAAACATTTTGATATTACCTTAACATGTTACTATGACAATAAATTTTGTTAACCAATGATCATAGTTCCTAGACCTGTTTTTTTCCATAAGAATAATAAAAACCAATATTCCTTTTTCGATTTTTCCAATAATGCAATCCACATTAATGCTATCCTGAAGGATAATAGGATGTATTCTTAAAGTTATTTGGGCACTTGATGCCGCTGAACTCTTCAGAATGGAATAGACCAGAATTGAATGTCCTTGTTCCACAACAAGACATATTTATTGGTATCACTTACGCTGCCTGCATAGCATCTTGAATATACCGTTGCGTAGATTGCAACGCACTGCAATCCATTACAAAATTAAAATAGAACGGCAAAAACTTCGGTAATGGCGGATATCCTTACACCGCGTCGTACTCGGTAAAAGTGCCAATGAATCTGAAACTGAAATCAAAAACTTTATAGTGGGAGTGAGACTATCCCACTTCTGATCTTAAAAACCAGAAGCAGGTTTGTTTAACGAGGAAATTACAAGAAATAGCTTTAACATGAAAATCAACTAAGATTAGTCAAGAACGCGGCAAAATCCTATTCTGTCAAACGATAAAATGTCTTGTCACAATGACGTTCGAAAAAAGAATCCTCCAAGCATAGATGAACGGCTGAATGGCGAGGTGTCTATGGTCGCTCGTCTCTGCTGCCCTCTTTGTAACTACTGGCAGCTAACAATATATAATTTGCAAATACGACTGTTGAAACTTGTGGTACCAAGCAGTATAAAAAATAAATACCGAGACAATTATGCAGGGTTGTTTAAGTACTGCAGGATATTACCTGTACAGGTGCGAGCTGAGTATCTATTCCTCATGGATCACTTTGACAACAAGAACATACAAAATCCAGTGAAATATAACGTAAACACACGTCAAGCCAAATCAAAATTGCTACAAGTGCCACGTAAAAATAATTTTTATGGTAGACGCACCGCTTCGTTCATGATACCTACTATACTTAACCAGATTCCAGTTGACTTTAGAGACTCACTGAACAATAAAAGTATTAAACGTAAACTAAAAGATTATTTAATTGACCTTATCAATACATAATTGTAATGAGCGCGTTGATCCAATTACTGGCCATGGCATGCTAAGACAGACCTTAGAGGTCTAATTGCATGCCTAGTTTAAGGTAAATGTGTAGTTTTATGTGAAAGAAACAAATAAAAAAAAAAAAAAAAAAATCATGTTTAACAAGATTGCAATCAGACATCCATTATAGCTGCGATAATGATAAAGAACTTATAGGTCGATTAGCCGCTATGGAGGATCTCGCTCTCAATACTTTCTTGTTAGGGTTGAACTCAAATTACTCTCATATAGTGCGGTGTAGGAATCCTAAATCATTATCCGAAGCAATAACGCATGCCGTTGAAGAGGAGAAAATATTTAATTTATCGAAATTAACCACGCGCTCTAATAAACATTGCACACATTGCAACAAAAGTGGTCATGCCGCATCCGAATGTTATAAAAATAAGCGGTCTTCTCCAAATTTCCATCATGTAGATTCATCAGATAATTCCCATAATACTACTACTTCCAAGTTTGACTCCGAGAAATCATGCAAATATTGCAAAAAACGCGGTCATTTGATAAGCGAGTGTTGGAAACTTAAGGCAAAGACCTCACATCCTAGCAACTCTACACCACCAGGTGCAAGTGCACCGAATAACAATGATAATCGCTCTAATGTGCATCAAGTAGACATTGATAATTCCGATGATTTAAACTAAATAAGGTTACGGTTTCGTGTCTACCGGAACCTTCAAATCCAAAAAAAGACACGCAAAGTTCTAAACAATGTGTTCCCACATTTTCTCTAATACGTGAGCAAACGCTTAACATAAATTGTAAAGATTCCTTACCTCACATCTATCTTAAAACAAATTATAATAACAAGCCTTTATGCTTTTTAATTGACACTGGTTCTTCAGTTTCTATTGTTAAACCTTCGAGTTTACTTAATAAACCAGTGTTGGGCCCCGAAATTATAAAACTTAGAGGTTTAAGCGATAATAACTCATATTGTGAATCTCTTGGGTCCATCAAACTAATTTTTGAATATGGCATTTCGTCGGAAAATAAGATAATGTTTGAGTATTTATTTCATACTATTAACGATGTGATCAACTTAAATTACGATGGTATTATTGGTAGTAATTTTATCCAACATTTTAAAATAGATATTCATTACTCTACCAATACTCTTAATTTAGAAAATTACAAAATACCTATTTTCCTTAGTAATTAAGCCATCATATGTTATACCTCCGCGGTCAGAAACTGTCATAGAGTGTCCTGTTTCCAATCTCTCCGAGGTTGCTAATCGAAAAGAAGGTTTGATCTTAGATCATAAAATCCGTGACGGTGTTTTCTTAGCAAACTGTATAGTGAGCTTAAAACCTAACAATAGAGTTAATGTCTCTATTCTAAACACCACGGAACATGAGGTCCCAATTGATAACTACGAAGTCAAATTAACTCCAATTGACCAACTACCTTCTAATTTAGATAACACTCATGAGAAATCTATTCACCAATTAGATTTCTCAAAAACTGACCGGCATAAAAGGGTTCCTGAACAAATAAGGTGTTCTCATTTAAATCCGCAAGAACATAAGGCTTTGATGAACTGTATTTCTAAATATACGGATATATTTCATCTTGATGGCGAAAACCTATCTCATACAGACGTAATCAAACATTCAATCAATACTGGGGACGCACCCCCAATTCACGTCAAATCATATCGTTTCCCTGAAGTGCATAAAAATGAAGTTGAAAAACAAATTACAAAAATGCTCGACCAGAACATTATTCGCCCCTCAACATCTCCTTGGAATGCACCTGTGCGGGTGGTTCCGAAAAAAATAGATGCATCAGGTAAACAAAAGTGGCTTATTGTAATTGACTATCGACGCTTGAACGACGTTACTGTATCCGAGGTTTATCCTCTTCCTCTTATAACAGACATCTTGGATCAATTAGGCCATTCAAAATATTTCAGTACCCTCGATTTATCTTCAGGGTTCCACCAGGTCTTATTACATCCCAAGGATACAGAAAAAACAGCCTTCAGCGTAACGACCAACAGTATATCAGGTCAATTTGAATTTACCAGAATGCCGTTCGGGCTCAAAAATACAGCGACATTTCAAAGAATGATGAATATTGTGCTCTCGGGACTTCAAGGTCTTCATTGTTATATATACCTTGATGACTGCATTATTTACTCACATAACCTTGAAACTCACATACAGAAATTGGAATCTGTATTTACTAAATTTAGAGAGGCAAACTTAAAATTACAGCCCTTATCGGGCTGTAATTTTAAGTTTGCCTGAATGTGTTTGTGTGAATTTTTAAGACGAGAAGTGGCTTATTTAGGGCATATTATTACGGACAACGGTGTTTCGCCTAATCCAGATAAGGTAAAGGCCTGTAGCCACTCACACTCACACATAAAAATCCTTTTCACATAAAATATATATTTACAATATACATTACTTATATACACTACACTAAAATTATATTTAAATACTATTTACAAGAATTATATACAACACCTACTATTCTGCCTATCTCCTTAAATCTATTTTATTTACTAATTACAATATCGTGCATTGGAAACAAACGGCTCAGTCGCGCGGTCGCCTGTCAAACAGGTTTTAGGAACTTGCCACGGCGTATGCGCCTGCGGCGCCGCGCCGTCCAACACTCCGCGCCAGTCGAGATTTCGTCATCGGCCGCGAAGCCCATGTCGCTTGCTTTACCGCTCGCAAAACTTTTGCTATCGCACGTACTCGCTATCTAGTTTAATATTTCCAATCCTGTACTTATTTCTACTCCTTCTATTCTGTGTGGTGTATTCTATAATCTGTTAACTGTCTATCTTCCGTGTGTGAACTATTGCCTGTGCTTACGCAATTACACGTGCTACACTACTGGACTTGGAACTTTTTCTTCACACCCTTAACACACGACGACCAACGGAGCAGGTAGTACCATACTACGCAATCACCCACAACTGGTGACCCCGATAAGGACACTACAGGTACTCTTAAAAACAATAAGTGACAATGAGTGATAGCAGTGATTCCGGTAATACCGTTAACTCGCGTGCTAGCGCGAACGTGGCCACGCGGCAAAAACCAAAACCGATGCGCGTTTCCACTGACCGCGGAAAATCGGATGCGGTAAAATCAAAAATCAAGGTTCCTGCATTCTCAGCCGAGGACCCCGAGCTTTGGTTCGCACTGATAGAAGGCCAATTTTCCATGCATGACGTGACGGACGACTTTGAAAAATTCACGCACGTCACCAACAACTTGGATCTGCAGTATGCGAAGGCCGTGAAAGATATTATCGTCCACCCGCCGCCTAAGCATCGTTACGAGAAACTGAAATCCGAGTTGGTCAAGCGACTTTCAGCATCTCACGAGAAGAAGGTTAGACAGTTGCTGACCCATGAGGAGCTCGGCGACAGGAAACCTTCACAGTTCCTGCGACACCTGCAAGATTTGGCCGGCCCTGCAGTGCCTGAGGATTTTATTAGGTCGATCTGGAGCAACCGTCTGCCACACAACATCCAGACCGTCTTGGCTTCGCAGCCTACTCACTCTCTGGAGTAGCTTGCGGATCTGGCTGACCGCATTCAGGAGCTCACTGCACCCTGCACTGTCCCCGCTGCAACTTCTACCAGCGCTCAGAGACACAGTGCTTCCGAGGAGATCGCGGAGCTGAAGAAAATGGTGCAGCAACTTACGCTGAAGCTGGATGAGCATACGCGCGCGTCATGCTGTTCTGCGGGGCGTCCTTCTAGAGCACAGGAACGACGCCGCTCATCGCCGCGACATCGAAGCCGATCGAGGTCCAGCTACCAGAAGTACCCAGTGTGCTGGTACCACGCGAAGTTTGGGCCTCAGGCGCACAAATGCGACAAACCCTGCGACTACCACAAGGCGGGAAACGCGACGGGCAGTCGCTAGTGGCGACAAACGATTGCCCTTCATCGACGGGTCGCCTGTTCGTCACTGACCGCAGCTCGAATACGCAGTTCCTGGTAGATACTAGCAGTGACCTTTGCGTCTACCCTCGCTCTGCACTTCGGGAGCGTCGAGCCAAGACAGATTACGAACTCAGCGCGGCTAACGGAAGCGTCATCGAGACTTACGGCTTTATAGACCTTACGCTAAACTTAGGACTGAGACGTAATTTTGCTTGGCGTTTTATAGTAGCAAACGTAACTAAGCCAATAATAGGCGTTGATTTTCTTAGCTTTTATAATTTAATTGTAGATTGTCGCAATCAACGCCTAATAGATAATACTACAACTTTGTCAGCTAGTGCTTCTGTTGCTAATTCGAATATATATTCTGTTAAGGTTTCTGCAGGCGACACGCGTTTCCACGCCATACTGAGTAAGTTTCCGGAGATCACACGCCCTTCAGGCACACCAGTCGTTCCAATGCACAGCACAGTACACCACATTAGGACCACACCCGGACCACCTATCTCATGTACCCCTCGTAGACTGGCACCGGACAAACTTAGAATTGCTAAGCGGGAGTTTGAGCTCATGCTTAACAATGGCACGACGCGTCCTTCCGAGAGCCCCTGGGCTTCTCCCCTTCACCTTGCGCCTAAAAAAGATAACGGCTGGCGACCTTGCGGCGACTATCGCATGCTTAACACACGCACTATTCCAGACCGTTATCCTATTAGGCACATTCATGATTTCTCCCACTCTATTTCTGGTTGTACTATCTTTTCCACCATCGATTTAACGAAGGCGTATAATCAGATCCCTGTTTTTGAGGAGGACATACAGAAGATGGCTATTACCACACCGTTTGGCTTATACGAATTCCCCTTTATGACGTTCGGCCTGAGGAATGCAGGCCAAACATTCCAGAGATTTGTTGACGAGATGACGCGAGGCCTCGACTTTTGTTACGCATATCTTGACGATTTCCTAATTTTCTCCAAAGACGAGGTCGAGCACGAAACACACCTTCATCAACTTTTCACCCGTATGAAGGAGTACGGTGTACTTGTTAACACTTCTAAGTGTGTCTTCGGTGTTCCCGAAATAACATTTCTAGGTTACCGTATATCGGCATCCGGCACCAAACCTCTGGAATCTAAGGTTGAGGCCATCAATGACTTCCCTTTGCCTAAAACGGTTAGGCAACTCAGAAGATTTTTGGGGATGCTAAACTTTTACATGCGGTTTCTACCCCATTCTGCCTCAATCCAAGCTCCGTTGAATGCCTTACTTTCAGGTAGCGTCAAAGCATCACAGCCAATAGACCTGACCGGCGACGCATTACTGGCATTCAACAAGTGCAGGGTAAGTCTAGCTAATGCTGCATTACTCGCACACCCAGACAGCGAGGCTGAACTCGCTCTGGTAACGGACGCGTCTGACCACGCAATGGGTGCAGTTTTGCAGCAGCTGAAGGACAATGCTTGGCAACCTCTAGCATTCTTCTCGCGGAGGCTGAGTCCCTCTCAGCAAAAGTACTCAACGTACGACCGCGAGCTGTTAGCCGTATACGAAAGTATAAGATACTTTCGTCATATGGTTGAGGCTAGGCACTTCGTGGTATATACCGACCACAAGCCGCTCACGCATGCTTTTGCTGAGAGGAAAGCAAATTGCTCACCTCGGCAATACCGACACCTAGACTACATCGCGCAGTTCACAACCGACATTAGACACATAGCGGGCAAAGACAATGTCGTCGCTGACCCTTTGTCAGGTGTCGAAGAACTGCAGCTGCCTGTAGATCTAGATGTTCTGGCTTCGTCTCAAACTGCTGACGAGGAGCTGTCTCGGCTTCTGAGAGGAGAATCTTCACTCCGCCTGGAGAAGTTAAGGGTCCCCAACTGCCGAACAGAGCTCTATTGTGACGTCAGCACTCCTTCTCCGAGACCTTTTGTTCCCAAGTCATTGAGGAGACAAATTTTCGACAGCCTGCATAGCCTTAGCCACCCTGGCGCAAACGCTAGTACTAAGTTAGTTGCAGAGCGTTACGTCTGGCCCGGCGTACGCAAAGACTGTCGACAGTGGTCTCGTCAATGCTTGGCTTGTCAACGCGCCAAGGTTAACCGTCACGTGTCGTCTCCACTGGGCACGTTCGGTCTTCCTCGCGCCAGATTCGCTTTTGTCCATGTGGACATTATAGGCCCCCTGCCTGTGTCACAGGGGTACCGCTACTGTTTTACTGCGGTGGACCGCTTCACACGCTGGCCAGAAGTCACGCCAATGGTGGACATGACAGCCGAAACAGTGGGTAAGGCATTGATATCGTGGATATCCAGATTTGGATGTCCAACTGATATTGTCACCGATCGCGGGCGACAGTTTGAATCTTCTCTTTTCCAGTACCTTGGAAAAGTTGTCGGATTCAAACATCGCAGAACAACCGCGTATCACCCAGCTTGCAACGGGCTGGTGGAACGGTTCCACCGTCAGTTGAAGGCGGCTATAATGTGCCATGCGGATAAAAATTGGGTGGACACTTTACCTTTAGTTCTCTTAGGTATAAGGAGCGCGTTAAAAGACGACCTTCAGACGTCATCCGCCGAGTTGGTGTACGGCGAGCCGTTGCGTTTGCCAGGAGATTTTTTCCAGCCCACGGAAACCGGTTCGACTGACATTTCAGATTTTACGACACGTTTGCGCAAATTCGCATCTGAATTGCAACCGGCACCTGCTGCGCGTCACAACAGGGCCAAAATCTTTGTTTACAAGGATCTAGCTTCTTCGACCCATGTCTTTCTAAGGGATGATACCTTGCGTGGTTCCTTGCAGCCCCCTTACACTGGTCCTTACCCTGTACTTGAGCGTAATGACAAGACTTTTAAAATACTGGTAAAGGGTAATAGCGTCACTGTATCCATAGACCGCCTAAAGCCGGCCTATATGCAGACTGACTTGTCTTCCAACCCCACCCCAACTCCTACCCCTTCCAATAATCCTATCCCCGGTCCCAGTCCTATCCCTGTAGGCCAAAGCGACCTTCCCCAGGATGGGCTCGGATTAACGCGCTCGGGCCGTACGGTTCGTTTTCCCGATTTCTATCGCCCGTAGTGACGGTCTCCGGGGGGGAGTGATGTAGCCACTCACACTCACACATAAAAATCCTTTTCACATAAAATATATATTTACAATATATATTACTTATATACACTACACTAAAATTATATTTAAATACTATTTACAAGAATTATATACAACACCTACTATTCTGCCTATCTCCTTAAATCTATTTTATTTACTAATTACAATATCGTGCATTGGAAACAAACGGCTCAGTCGCGCGGTCGCCTGTCAAACAGGTTTTAGGAACTTGCCACGGCGTATGCGCCTGCGGCGCCGCGCCGTCCAACACTCCGCGCCAGTCGAGATTTCGTCATCGGCCGCGAAGCCCATGTCGCTTGCTTTACCGCTCGCAAAACTTTTGCTATCGCACGTACTCGCTATCTAGTTTAATATTTCCAATCCTGTACTTATTTCTACTCCTTCTATTCTGTGTGGTGTATTCTATAATCTGTTAACTGTCTATCTTCCGTGTGTGAACTATTGCCTGTGCTTACGCAATTACACGTGCTACACTACTGGACTTGGGACTTTTTCTTCACACCCTTAACACACGACGACCAACGGAGCAGGTAGTACCATACTACGCAATCACCCACAGGCCATATCTCAATTCCCCACATCGAAAACCCTGAAAGATGTGAAATCTTTCCTTGGATTAACCGGTTATTACCGCCGCTTTATCGAGAATTTCTCTCACATAACTAAACCTCTCACATCTTTACTAAAAAAAGATGTTAAGGCGCCGAATTGGTCAACAATAATTCCATAACCGGTACGCGCATCTAAGGCGCCAAAAGGGGTCGGAGCGTCTGAGCGGGGCGAGGATAACAATACGCGCGTTAGCTTATAACTAAAAGTCGTAAGCGACAAAATGGTTTTGTAATTTTATTATTTAGAAATGATAATTTGATAAAAATTCCTTCTACAATTCTAAAGAGTATGTATATACTCAACTACTAAAAAAGTTAACAGGCTTAAATCGGTCCCGTTTGCCCATAATATGTGAATCTCTTTTTAAAAAGAGGTATGTTTGATATATTTTTCTCTGTTATAAAAGTTATCTAATCATGTTTCTACGTCTAACAAATAAGGTTTATATCTTTATTTATGTTTATGTCTTAACTTTCAGGTAACCAAGTTGTATTTTGATCCGTTTTGTATTTACTGAGAAAAATTGAGATCCTTGGCGCCAAAAATTCCAATTCGTCCTCTTAACTTTCATTGGTCTCACGAACAAGAGCAAGCTTTCAGCATGCTTAAAGAAAAGCTCATCTCAGCTCCTCTATTACAATACCCTGATTTTTCTCAACCTTTTATTGTGACGACGGATTCTTCAAATTATGCCGTCGGAGCAGTTTTATTACAGGGTGAGATAGGCAAAGATAAGCCCATAGCATATGCGTCCCGCACCTTAAATAAACAAGAAGGTAATTATTCAACAACTGAGAAAGAGTTTCTTGCTATACTTTTCGCCGTTAACACATTTAGGCCTTATATTTACGGTTATAAATTCAAAATCGTGACTGATCATCGCCCTTTAACGTGGTTATTTAACGCTAAAGATCCGGGCGGACGTTTGTTAAGATGGCGATTAAAACTCGAAGAATACGAGTATGAGATTGTGTATAAACCCGGTCGAGTTAATAGTAACGCTGATGCGCTATCGCGTTATCCAGTCAATGCTGTGACTACCCGAAGTTCCAACATCAACTCGACTACGTATGAGGAATACTTTAAAAAACAATTCACAAAAACCATTTCGGTCTGCGACACAAAAATCGTAGAACATAACGAGAGTTTACACAAAACAAAACAAAAGTGTATTGCCTGTCCAGTTTCTTTAGATCTAGACAACTCAATGCCGCATATTGAGCAATTATTAGCGTTGCTTGACAACCCACAGGAATTTCGTGCAGGCGAACGCGAACCTGACACCTTACAAACGGTTGTCTGTAAAAACAATAAGATATTCTATTTCTTATACACTAAGGTCCATCATTTCGATGAAACAACTTATAAAACTATTTATAACTTACTACTTAAATTACGTGATGATATTATTTCTAAAAATGATTATGAAAAGGAGTTAGCTTTGCCTGATTTTACCGAACCATTTTCTAAACTAGTTTACGTTAAAATATATAATATAATATCTGATATTTTTCATGGCACTAAAATTGAGGTCCATATTTATAAAAATCAAATACTTTATCCAACTCCTGCCGAGATCGGTAATATCCTTAAAGAAAACCACGGGACGACTATAGCGGGTCACCCAGGCGTTAAACGCATGTTCAGTAGAATCAAAGCCTCATACTATTGGAAAGGAATGCGTTCAGATATTGAACGATTTGTTAAAGACTGTAAGTTATGCCAAGTAAATAAACCTTTAAGAGCATCAGATAAGGCACCTATGGTAATAACATCAACGAGTACTAGGCCCTTTGAAAGATTAGCCCTCGATATCGTTGGTCCTTTACCCGAGGCAGGCCTTCAGAAATTGAAATATATTTTAACGCTTCAGGATGATTTAACAAAATTTTCATGTGCCTATCCTATGATAACCTGTACGACTGATGAAGTTGCACGCAGCCTCGTACATTTCTTTTCTTTATTTGGTTTTCCCAAAATGTTGTTGACGGATCAAGGTACAACCTTTACGTCAGATCTATTTAAGCAGTTAACTGAAATTCTTAAAATAAAAAGTCTATTTTCTACTCCATATCATCCTCAGACAAATGGCGCACTAGAACGAAGCCATGCTACTCTCAAGGAGTACTTAAGGTCTTTTGTTAATGACAATCAGAACGACTGGCATTGCTATCTAGCAACAGCGATTCTGTCATATAATACAACCCCTCATTGCACTACCGAATTCTCGCCTTTCGAACTTCTATACGGTTATAAGCCGTCAATTCCTAGTAGTGTTTACGAGTCGAACGATAACGTTACCTATCAAGAATATATTCGTGCTTTACAATATAGGATGAGATACTCTCGCGAAAAAGCTATTGAAAATATGAATAAAAGTAAAGAATCCTCAAAAACATATTATGATTCGACAGCCCGAGAGGAAACATACAAAACTGGTGATTTAGTTTATTTAAAGCACCATCACAGGCTCCGTAAGGCTCTGTCCCCTGTGTGGAAGGGACCATTTAAGATTTTAAAAACACACGGTAAAAATAACGTCACTCTATGCGTTAATAGAAAACATGTAAAATAATCATGTTAACGAAATTAAACCGGCGTGAATATTTGTTTCAGATGTTTCGTGTGTTCAAGTTTCTCCGAGCCAATTGAAATAATAGAACATAGTGCAGGAATCTATTTTGACCCAACATCAATAGTTTATTTCCAAACCGATAACTGGAATGTTATCACATATGTAGACATCATTAATATTAGACCTTTTTTTTTTTTTCCCGACGTCAAAAATCATCAAATGACCCCTCCTGCTGTGGGTTAGCAGCGGTGAGGGAGTGTCAGACTCTTACTGACTAAAAACCGTCGTGTTCCGTCATGGGCCTTTTATGCACCAGGGTCGCGGTATCTCTTTCGAACAACCCGCAGCCCCGGCAGGCCTTGGTCTTGCTGGGCCCCGCTGGGGTTGCTGACATCTGTTTGAGGAGCGCGTGGAACAACGCGCGCCGTCGACACGGGTCTGTCGTCTAAGTAGACAGAGGGACGATGAGCCACCCGAACTCACCGCCCACAGACCCACGCCTACGGTGGCCGGGAGTCATCTCGCGACACCCGGCGCCCATGGTGTCTACCTGGTCCAGCGCGGCGGCCGGGATGAGAGGTGCGAACTCTCTGGCGTTCCGCCTCCTCCTTCTCGAGCATGACCAGACATGATGACACAGAAGGAGGCGACGGCATCCCATTCCCTCTCGCCCCGGACCATGGCCTGAACCAGGGCCGGATGCGAGAGGTCGCCGTCGCCCAAAGCCTCGACGAGGACCCGGCGGTGCCCTTCCCATGCGGGGCAAACCTGGACTGTGTGTTCCACCGTGTCCTCGGGGCTGTCCGCACAATGGTGACACCCGGGCGCCTCCTCACGACCGATGCGGTGCAGGTACCTCCCGAAACAACCGTGTCCGGTGAGGACCTGCGTCATGCGGTACGTGAGGGCGCCGTGACTCCTCCCGAGCCACTCCTCAAAAAGGGGACTTACCGCCACGATGGTGGCGTGCCCTGCACTGGGTTGCGACAGTCGCTCCCTCCAGGCCACCATGAGATCCCGCCGGAGCTCCGCCCGCTGCGCGACAACTTGCCGCGGCAACGGGGTTTCCCCACGGCGCTGAGCCTCCTCGCGCCAGTCGTACAGGCGCAAGAAGACCCTCGCCTCCAGATCCCACGGTGGCAGTCCAGCAAGTAGGCCAGCTGCTTCGCGGGAGATCGTGCGGTACCCCCGGATTAGCCTAATGGCTATCACCCTTTGGGGCACGTTCACCGAACGTGCCCATACCGGGGCCCCGTAAAGGGCCATGGACCGCATGACCCCCGCGTAGAGTTTACGGCAGGGGGCGTTTGGGCCTCCCAGGTTGGGCAGGAGCCGCTTGAATGCAGCACCTGCCTTCTCCAGTTTGGGGCCCAAACGTCGGAAATGCTCGACGAAGTTCCACCGGCCGTCGAGGACGAGTCCCAGGTATTTCATCGCCCTCTCGACGCCGATGGTAACCCCCCCCACCGTGACTTGGGAGCCTGAAGGTGGCGCGATCCGAAGCCCATGAAAGCACATGGCCTCGGATTTGTGCAAGGCCACCTCCAGGCCCAGCAGCTGGATCCTCTCGATGACTGTCGCAACCCCGCGCGTCATTATGTCGGCCACCTCCTGGTGCGACCTCCCTTGTGCCAGAACCAGCGTGTCGTCAGCGTAGCAGACCACGCTGACGCCACTAGGGAGGTCGGCGCGCAGCACCCAGTCGTAGCCGATGTTCCACAAAAGCGGCCCCAGAACCGACCCCTGCAGAACACCGCACGACATCTCTCGCCGGTTCCATTCCCCGTTGTGACCAGGATAGATGATGGACCTATCCGACAGATAGGCCTCGACCACGCCACGAAGGTAGGTCGGCACCCGGTGATACCGGAGTGCCTCCCTAATGCAACTCCAGGGAAGGGTGTTGAAGGCGTTGGCGATGTCAAGAGACATCGCCAAAACGACCCCCCCCCCCCCCCCCCGGGACACAGCATCCCCCGTCGCGAGAGCTCTCACGCGCATGATGGCGTCCACCGTTGAGCGCCCCTTGCGGAAACCGAACTGGTGGTCCGCAAGGTCCGGCCCTATCCCCCCAAGGTGCGCGACGAGGTGGTGTGCAACAACTCGCTCAAAGAGCTTGCCCACCTCGTCGAGCAACACGATGGGCCGATATGCGGACAGAGAGTCCGCAGGGCGCCCCGGCTTCCGTATGAGGACCAGTTTCCGTCTTCCAACGAAGTGGGAACTGGCCCCTCTCCAAGCATGCGCTGAGAAGCCCCCTAAGTCGAGGCCCGAGAGCCTCAAGGGCCAGGACCCAGGCCTTGCCAGGCAGGCCGTCAGGCCCTGGGGCGGTGTTTTTGGCTTTCAGCCTAGCCACCGCCACTCTCAGGTCCACCCCAGTCACCTCGGGGACATCGTCGTCGTCGGAAGTGTGGTCCGTAGTTGACACCGCGGGTTGCAGAGACATGGGCGGGGGAGAGTGTTCCCCGCGCGAAGGGAACAGAGCGCTCACCACCTCCTCCACCAACTGAGGCCGAAGGCTCTGGGTCAGCGGGGGGGCCCATGGGCGGAGCTTGCCCCGCACCATATTAATATTAGACCTTATATGGAAAATATAGAAAAGTCTATTGAAAACATATCGACTTTAAAAAAAAAAAAAAAAAAAAAAAAAATTTTTTCAGGCGTTGTGCCCATAATGGATTAAATGAAAAATTAACGATAATTAAAATGAAATTACGATTAAAATTTAAATCAAATTACAATCAAAATTAAAATCAAATTACAATCAACATTAAAATTAGTATAAACGTACAAACAAAACTAAAAAAAAACAATAGTAAAATAAAATAAAAAAATAAATTACAAAAACAAAAAAAAAATATAGCCTACTTAATTTAAACAATTTAATTTAGGTATTTACCACCCACTTGAGCCCCGAGCACATGCACTTGTGCTTGAACCCAGTGCCCCAGAAGGGGACTATCCACCTTGTGGCTGAGCACGTTCAGGATGGTGTTGGCGCTCCCACGCGTACGAAACATTAGCGAAGCAATGCGTCGCCGCAGCACCGTGTGAAAACCGTCTGTGTGCGCATGCGCAAACATTGCAGAGGCACTACAATAGCGTGGGAGCCCCACCAGCACCCTGAACGCGTTGTTGTACTGTACCCGGAGAGCGTTGATGGCCCGCTGAGAGTAGCTGACCCACAGATTGCAGGTGTAGAGAGTTTGGCAGAACGCTTTAAACAAAGTGATTTTTACGTCTACACTACACCGCGCAAATCTGCGTGCCAACATATTACAGCGGACCGCCATCGCCCTTTTTTCTCTTTAAATGTCCCTATCATCTCTTAAATCCTCGGTGACAACATGGCCGAGGTACCTAAACTCATACACTCTTCGAAGAGGTACAGCATTAAGCAGCACGGGAGCCACATACTCTAGTTTACGACCCCTGGCTTTAAATACCAGGAGCTCGCTTTTCTTAACATTATACAGGAGGCCGTGCACCTTCGCATACTCCTCACACACACCTAACAGCTTCCTAAGCGCGGCTATTGATGGGCTGAGCAACACCATATCATCTGCATAACTAATACTGTTGATGCAGTGACCATCAATCGAGCATCCTACTCCACTTCCGCTCAGCTCATCAATCAGCCCGTTCATGTATAAATTGAAGAGTGACGGAGATGTTAACCCCCCCTGTCTCACCCCACACTCCAACCTATACTCGTCAGAAAGTTCACCAAGCCATTTGACCCGATTAGTTTGATGTTCATACCAATATTTAAAAATATTAATCAGCTCACCTGGCATGCCAGTACTGCTCAATTTACGCCAGAGAATATCATACCTAACCAGGTCAAATGCCTTGGAGAGATCGAGGAAGGCTGCATACACGGGCGTGCTCCTATCTGTATAATACCTGACGGTCTGCTTGAGAGACATAATCGCACATTCTGTCGAAAGCCCTGGTCTAAAACCGAACTGTGCATCATTTAAATTTAGATGTTCTTTAAGCTGTCTCTCAAGCAGGCTATCAAGTATCTTAGCTGATGTTGTAGCTAATGATATCGGGCGGTAGTTACACTTGTCTGAGTTATCTCCAGTCTTGTTTTTAATTATAGGCACTACCACCGTCTTCATCAATTCACTTGGCAGGTAAGAATGCCTAATACATAGCGTAAACAGCAGTCCCAAAAGCCTCGGGAGGTGTGGCCCCGCATGCCGAAAATGTTCGACGCTGAGGCCGTCATGTCCGGGCGACTTTCCTCGAGTCATGCCTTTTATTATTATAGAAACTTGTTTCGCTGTGACACGCTCAGGCACCGCAGACACGACGACCTCCGCATCCCTAGTCTGATCGCCTTTAAGCGGGGAGTCTACTTGAAAGTGACACCGGAACAAGTCAGCAATCGCTTTTGGTTCATTGACGCCGTCAACGCTCACAGGAACGCCAGGCCTTGGATTTAACTTTTTTGTTTGTTGCCAAAATCCTTTAAAATCTTTATTTTTGTGTTTGGTGGCCAAAATATTCATTTTTATCAACTCTTGATTTTTCTGACAATAGTGTAATTTGCTTTTAAAAGTTTTCCTTGATTCGGACATTTCTTTATAAATATTACCACTGCTAGGTCGACCAAAAGATACCCAGGTTAAAAATTTCTGCCTAGCTTCCCTGTGAGCGTCACGAACATACTTGTTCCAACCTACAATATGTCGAGCACGGTGCCGTCCGCCCCTGCCCCCATAGCTATTAACAGCAGCCTCCTGTAACGCTTTTACTATATCCCCATAAAGAGTGTCCATCGCTAACAAGTGGTCCTTGTCACTATTACTACACATACCATCACAACACTGGTGGAATTCATGAGGGAGGCCAAATTCTCATAATTTATCATTACAAAATTTAGTATAGCTCTCTATTTGGCTTAAATCTCTGTCTCCCCATACAACTTTATTTGTTTTACTCAGCTGTGGCTTAATTATTCGACCTACTGATTTTAAGTTGCACTGAATCTCAACTGGATAGTGGTCCGACCAGAAAATGTCATAGCATACCTTTACTGAAGAAACCGTACTTAATGCAGCATCAGTAACAATGCAGTGATCCAACCACCTGCGGCTGCCATGCACTTCACTCACGAAAGTATGAGTATTTGTAATCAAGCCCAACATCTTTAGGTCGACACATGTCCAGTTTTGTTCATTACAAAAATTTTGTAGTTCATTTCCAAAGAATTCCCCCGGATGAGCATTGAAGTCACCCATAATAAATACATTTTCAATGTTATTACTCTCAACTATTGACGTAATTTCACCTAAACACTGTACAAATTCTAAAAGATTGTCAGAAGAGTCGGTAGGCATATAAACAGAAAAAACGAGTATCGATCGGTCCGAGACACACATCTTAATTGCACATACTCGGTCACTTTCACACGGAATCACAGACACATCATAACACTTACTGTTTCTCCATAAAAGCGCTACGCCGCCATACGGCCGCCCGCGTAGTATACCGCTTGTTAGATCAACCGCTGATTTACCGGAGAATCCAAAGTCGTTGCTTATTGTACCGAGTTCCGGTATCTCGTGCGGCAAGAGCCAAGTTTCTTGCAGTGCAATTATATCAGCAGTCAGGCACAGCCGTCTTACACACTCTGACGATCTTTTAAAAGACTTACAATTGAAACTGATGACTTTTAAACTTTCATTGTTGGTTGTACTATCCATTCAAATTTGTTTTCGCACTAATATCAGATTTCTGACTTCTGTCTATATCTCGTCTACTAAAATCCACAAAACGCCTAAATGAAATGCCGTCTGGCCATAAACTGCAGTCCATGAACAAACTTAGTTTCTCCTTGGGTACATACATCTTATATGAATTGTATTGTTTCTGCTGCTTAGGCTGGATCCGTTGTAGTGTGATATCAACGTTTGTTCTACTCTTTATGTATGAAACTATGTGATTTTCGGAAGTTTCCTTATGCACGTTGTTTATAGAGGGACAGTGATATTTGCAGCCTTAAACTTTCACTAATTTCAGTGCAAGTTCCTTTTTTGCTTATAAAACGATTCCTGTACCTCTTTCTTTGTACAACTTGCCAATCATCATCTGCATTCTTTGTAGACAAAGCGCTCTGCAGCTGGGGCGCGCTAACCAGCTGATTATTTGTTGCGCCTATACATAACAAGGTATTAGTCACTGCACTTGTCGAGGCGTCTTGAGTAGGTTTCTCGACGAGCATCGCTACGCTCGACATATCTGTTCTGTGTGCGACAGAGACATCATAACTAGACGGCGCGAGAGGCGCGAGCGAGCGAGACAGGGTCTGTGAGTGCAGCGCTTGAGTATGTTTATCTACCTCCCTGTTATCAATAATGTTGGAATGATTACTAGCGCTCATCGACTCCTGTGTATGAATAATACCTGAGGGGCCACTTTCACAATTAAATTCGGAGGTATCTAATAAACAATTCGTGACACCTCGTTTTCCGTTGACAAAGTTGTCCCGCTCAAAATGATTAACCACGGATGTTTGTTGCAGATTAATGACTTCGCCTTGTAGTTTCGAAAACTGGTCCACATGTGTATATGTTTCCTTAATAGTATCAATCTCGTGTTTTAGTAAAATAAGGTCTTTCAATATCCGCGTCGCGTCCAAATGATCAAAAGTGACCGGTGGTAGCTTTTGAAGGTCCCGGGCGACAAAAATCGGCATTTCTTCAGGATCTTTCTGTTTATTAGTGCAATTATGTCTTCTATTTCTCTTCGTGTTTTCCCTTCTCCTTGACGGTTGACCTTTTTTCCCGTTGTCTTAACTGAGGTAAACAAAAGATTTTTTGCAGCACTAATATCTTCCGATTTAAACGCCGTAACACACAGTCTGACTATTGAATCTTCGTCCATCACATCGCACTTGTTCTGTATGAAGGCCAGAACTTCGCTAATAACTAAATTACAATTCGCGCACTTTAACATTTTTTGCGAAAAAGCACGTAATTTACCTAACATTAATTTAGAGTGTAAGGATACTATTAACCCCTTAGAAATACTTATTAATTCCAATAATCTTAAGTTAGAATCTTTATCGCATCTTATTTCCGATAATCGTCAAAAACGCGCTCTTGAATTTGGAGGCGAAATTTTAAAATTCTTTTTCGGTACATTAGATGCTGACGACGCGAGAAAATATGATGAAGCTGTTAGCGCTTGTCAACAAAATGAGCATCATATTTATTCTTGAATGAAAGATAAATAGTTTTAATGTTTCCATACAGAAATTAAACAATAATGAAATCTTACTCAATAGGCAAATTGAAAAGCTTAACTATATATTTGCAAGTAGTTCTAGGACAAATAACAACATATTGAATTTAGAAAAAATCAATTCTATGTTTAATATTATTGAAGGCTCATTACTCTACTACTATTTTATATTACTATTTTTATTAATCAAATGTAATGTATGGGTTATCCTGAAATAAATGATTTATTTATATTTATTATTTATTACTATCAATTCTGAATGTTTTAGACACAGTACTTAACTCAATTTTATTCACTAAAGCTAATATTTTACAACCGTACGTCATAATAACTCCCAAGAAATTATACAAAGAGTTATCGAATAACAGTCAACTAAAGAGAACCACCGAGTTCCCGGTTTCGCTAACATTGCAAAACATTCACACTATAATCGACTTATCCAAACTAACTGTATATTATTATAATAACAAACTAATGTTTATCATACAAGTACCATTAATGTCTCCTATTAAGTTCAACCTGTACAAGAATTTACCGCTACCTACCCCAAGCGATACAAATCAATATTTAACTTATGTTTTAATTCGTCCTTCAAAGTTATTCGTAGCAGTAACGGATGACAGATTATCCTACGTTTTATTAGATAGCATAAGTGAATGTAAGCATGTCAATAGTGATTATATTTTATGTCCTTCACCATCAATGACCATAAATGTCAACGATTAACAATCCCTCATGTGAATCTAAGTTATTAACCGAAGTGACCTTATCACTTCCTGAAATTTGTGACTCCAAGGTTATTTATGGTGTTATAAATGTTTGGCAAAAGTTAAATAACAACAGATATATTTTTGTACAATCTAAACCTAATAAATTAACTTTGAAATGTAACAATAACATTACTGATTATATTTTACATGGAACAGGAATTTTATCTTCTTCTTTAGAAAATAATTGTGTAGCATATTTTCAAACATTGCAATTTCATCCCTCAAATGTGTATAAGTCTACAGTACCGGATCAAATAACTCTGAGTTTTGATCTGACCTTGGATGATTGTTGCAAGTATAATATTCTGAATGAAAGTACTCATTCTATCAACCCAATTAGCTTATCAAATATTGATTTAGAATCATTGAAATTGGCTTCACACAAATTGGAAAACTTAGAAACCGAAATTCGCAATAGCGAAAATCACTCCCATATTGTTAAATACGGTAATTATTATTCTGGGCTGACTTATGTTATAATATTAGCATTTATTATTTATAAACTATGTACCAAATGTTTCAGTTTTAGAAATTCCTCTTGTTGTATTCAGATTTATAACCAATGCTATAATACCAAGCAAATGAAGAAAAACAATTATGTTCATTCATCCATAGAACTTACTGAAATCTCTGATGATTTAGAAAATGATAACAAATCTGTAAAAAGTCTTCCAAACATAGACTCTGGTAATCAAGCCTTGTCCGGCTTAAAGAAATCAAATAGAAATATCACTAACTTTTAATATTACTTTCATCTTAAATATAAGTTTCAATTTCTATTTTGGGTTTAATAATTGTTATTTTGGGTTTACTTTATTTGAGTCTCGTTCGCGAGTTCTATGCGGGTGGTCGCTGATGTTGTGATCGCGCGATAATGTCCGTCAATACGATTAAGTATGCGAACTGTAATGTGGTGATTTCGGAAGTTCTTGCGTTTATTCGTAATAAACATGACGTGATGGACAACGAAAGTCTCGTAAGAATATGTGTGTCGGCGTTTTCTGAGGAGGACATCGACGAGGCAAAGAAATTGTTATTCAACACGACAAATATTGGTAAACGAATGAAGTCAAGACGAAAAGACAAGAAACAGAAGGATTTAGAAGACATAATTGCGGTTTTCAAAACTATAGACCCTGATCAACTGCCGATCTTTGTCGCCTATGAGCTACAGAAACTGCCCCCTGTGAGTTTCGACCACGTAGACGTCACGAAATTACTAAAGGACTTGGTAATTTTGCGTGCGGAATTAAACAATATTAGAGATAATTGTGTCACTAAGAACGACCTCGAAGTGGCTCTGAACGAGTATAATATCATACAATCGAATCAATGAGGGTTTTTGAAATTTTTTCTGCCACCGGGTGGCGCCACGTATGCGTCTGGTCCAAACAGCTGTCAAATAGTATAGAATTGTAGGTGCCGAACTTATTGTTTATTGAAATTCTGTTATATTGGAAGTGTTATTGATTTTATTATGGACTACGGTCAGAATAAGGTTTCCGAACTAAAAATTGAGCTAAGAGAGAAGGTGCAAAAGTCACTGGTACTAAGGAAAAGCTTGTTGAAAAATTTGTTAACACAATATGATTTAGTTTTTTTTATTTACTCAACCGCAATAGTAAAACAATAATGCAGTGCTTTAATCCTAACTAATATTATAAATGTGAAAGTAACTCTGTCTGTCTGTCTGTCTGTCTGTCTTTCTGTCTGTCTGTCTGTCTTTTCTTCACGCCTAAACTACTGAACCGATTTGTGTGAAATTTGGTACAGACATAGTTTAGAACTTGAGAAAGGACATAGGATAGCTTTTATTACCAAAAAAAAATAAAAAATGAAATTTATTCCGGACATAATAGCGCCATCTATTGGTCAAACCAAAAATCTGCCGGAAGTCACTATTCCACGCTAACGAAGTTGCGGGCAAAAGCTAGTTATAAAATAAAAAAACACTAAAATCGTTCACTATTCATAGTAAAGATAAGCACTTTGACAGTTATTGGACCTGACGACTCGGTGCTGCCACCTCGTGGATTGCCATTTTAGAAAACCCTCATTATCAAATCCGATATTTAATTCTAATGTTAATAAAATTGGAGGTGGAGGGTATGACTTGAGCGGTGAATCGCTTGGAGTGTCGCCGCACCTACCGTCACAACATTCACAGCTGATCGAGTCGGACTCACAGTCGCAAGCGCAGCTAACTAGTGACGATGGCGGTTTGAAGTATCGTTCTATCGTTCACACACATGCAAGTGAGCTACCGATTGGCGCTGATACTGCTTGCACACCGATTAACTCGACATGTTTGGAAAGCAGGGATGACACGAATGATAATCAAATTAAATCTATGCAGAGTAACAAAACTATGGTTGATGTATTAATGCAGGGTGAATGGCCTAAAAATCATCACAACGATGGTTGGACGCTGGTTCAAAATAAGAAGTCAAAGAATCGGTTCGAGGGAAAAACGGGAACTGCAAGCCCTAATGCTGAATTTAAATTTAGAGCTACGGATACAAAAATTCCGCTTTTTATCACGAACGTTGACAAAGAGACTACTGAAAAGGATATTTGTAATTACATTGAAAATAAGACTCGAGAAAAAGTGCAGCTTTATAAAATCAATATGAAATCTAAAAGACCGTATAATGCCTTTAAATTGTTTGTCTCAAAATACAAATTAAATAAATTTTTAGACGATAAAATATGGCCCGAGGGCATACGGTTTAGACAGTTTATTTACTTTAAGAACAATACAACAAAAGCAGATAAGCAGCTCAATGATGTGAATATAACAACCACATAATGGATTATATGTCAAACGTTAAACTATGTACATTCAACTGTAAAAGTATAACTCGATCAGCTGATTGCGTTCGTCAACTATGTGCACGAGCCGACGTCATAGCCTTACAGGAGACCTGGCTGTTGCCCCACGACGTGCCCTTTCTGGCGAGTATTGATAAAGACTTTGCGTACACTGGGAAATCAGCCGTTGACATCTCTGCTGGTATACTGGTGGGCCGACCGTACGGCGGTGTGGCGCTGCTGTGGAGGAAATCGTTATTCGCGTCGGTATCGGTTATTGATTGTGCTAGTGATCGTATTGTGTGTATCAAAATAGAGCATGCCGAGCGGTCTTTGCTAATATTTAGTGTGTACATGCCCACTGACAGTGCGGAAAATCGTACTGAGTTAACAAGTTGTCTAAGTGAAATTATTTCAGTGATTGAAAGCAGTGAAGTGAAGTCGGTCTTTGTATTGGGAGACTTTAACGCGCACCCAGGGACTCGGTTCTCACGTGAGTTACTTTTAACCTGTGCTGATCAATCATGGTCTTGCATTGATACAGAACTTTTGCCGCAGGACTCGCATACTTTTACTAGCTCCGCCAACGGCTCCCTCCGGTGGCTTGATCACTGTGTTGTCACGGAGGCAGCCAGACATTTAGTGAATAATGCGTCTATTTTGTATGGCGTTTACATGTCCGACCATATTCCGTTATTAATTGAGTGTAACATTAGTCTAATTAAACCTAAAATGACGGGATCTATCATTTCTTGTAATAAGGTGATATGGGGTAAGAGGGATTCAGAACAAATAAGTAAATACTTTGATTACTGTAACAGCAACTTAAAACATATAGATTTCCCTCCTGAATTATGTGATTGTGCTGATAATATGTGTCACATGCCTGAGCATCGGTTGGTGATTGACAAGTTGTATAATAATTTGATTAGTATTTTGAAAAAAGGGGCTGAACTTTCACATACTGGTTCTGCTAAAAAAATTCATAAAGGAAATTATGTTGTAGGATGGAACAAATACGTCCGCGAGGCACATCGTGACGCCCGGCTGTGTTATCAGATGTGGTTGTTTAACAACAAACCTACGTCTGGACTCATTTATGAAAATATGTGCTCATCGCGAAATCTTTTTAAATCTAAATTAAAATATTGTCAAGGCAATCGAGACAAAATTAAAATGGATATGCTTGCATCTTGTCATGAAAATAAACAATTTAATAAGTTTTGGAAATTAACAAATAAATTAAAACACAGATCGGGGGTTCCGGTGAGCGTTGCGGGTGTGAGCGAACCCACTGATGTCGTCAATGCTTTCCAAAAACATTTTCATGTAAAATCTAATTTGTGTAGCTTTAGCTATCTGTCAGATGGCGGCGCGGGGGCTGCCGTGTCCAGGTCTCCCCTTGTTAGATTCTCCGCGAAGGAAATAGCAAGCTGTATTCTAAGCATGGTGAGGGGTAAGTCCCCAGGACACGACGGCCTCAGCGTCGAACATCTTAAATACGCTGGTGTTCACTTACCGCGAGTCCTTGCGATGATTTTAAACTTTTGTATTAGTCATAGCTACTTACCGGCTGAACTTAGCAATACGATTGTTGTGCCTGTGATTAAAAATAAGACTGGTGATGCGTCGGATATTTCCAACTATAGACCGATATCACTTGCCACTATCTGTGCTAAGATTTTGGATAGTCTGCTTGATAAAATTCTAGCAAAACATATTGTTCTTGAGGATGGTCAGTTTGGTTTCAGACAAAACTTGTCATCGGAAAGTGCCATTTTAGGCCTCAAGCAGACTGTCCAATATTATACTGACAGAAAGACTCCAGTGATAGCATGCTTCCTGGATCTATCGAAGGCGTTCGATTTGGTCAATTATGACCTGCTCTGGCACAAACTTACGCATGACACTACTGTTCCAGCTGATGTAATATCATTGTTCAGATATTGGTATAGGAGTCAAAAGAACACCGTAAAGTGGGCAGGCGCATATTCGGATAAGTATGGGTTAGATTGTGGAGTAAGGCAGGGTGGTCTGAGCTCCCCACGTCTATTTAACCTTTATATGAACAAGCTGATAGGTAGGCTCAGTAGCACTGGAATAGGTTGTCACGTTGACGGTGTTTGCGTGAATAACATTAGTTATGCTGATGACATGGTGCTGCTGAGCCCATCTATCAGTGCAATGAGAAGGTTAATTAATATATGTGAAAGTTATGCAGTGGCTCATGGGCTCAAATATAATACCAACAAGAGTGAATGGATGGTGTTTAAATCGGGTACTCTAACCTATGCACAGTTGCCGGTACTCTCACTTTCAGGGTCTTCCTTAGGACGCGTGTCGAAATTTAAATATTTGGGTCACTGGGTCACTGATACCTTAAAAGATAATTTAGACATAGACAGGGAGCGTAGGTCGCTGGCTGTCCGTTGCAATATGCTGGCCCGCAGGTTTGCACGCTGTAGTGACGGCGTCAAGATAATGCTTTTTAAAGCCTTCTGCCAGTCGTTTTACACGTGCAGCCTGTGGACCAAGTATACGCAGCGGGCATACAGCGATCTACGTGTACAGTACAATAATGCATTCAGGGTGCTCTTGAGGCTGCCGTGGCGATGTAGCGCGTCAGCGATGTTTGCGGATGCGTGTGTAGACGGGTTCGCCGCGATCATGAGGAAGCGATGCGCTTCCATGATGGCGCGCTTGCGCTCCTCCTCCAATAGCATCCTGAATGTGTTTTCAGACCGGTGGGACTCTCCCCTGTTACATAGGTGGGTAAGTGTACAAACACACTTATCCAAATAATCCAAGGTAAAACCAAACCTACCTTTAACTGTTATTTAAGATTTTAATTTAATACTAACATTAGGCTAAGTTATACTAACACTAAAAATATGGAGAAATCCGAAATAAATATTTGAATTTGAATTTATTATCTTAAATAAGTTTTAAAACTTAAGCATGTCTTGTAATTAGTTAAGACACACTTTGTAACCTGAGTTTTATTTACTAACTAGCTTCTGCCCGCGACTTCGTACGCGGATCCTGTCCCTTATGCCAGCGACTACGGGGTCAGCAAAATCAAAGATCTGAATAGTCTGATATTGAATTTTAAGGGCCCGTTGACTTGAAAACAACGGAATACGCATAACCATTAGAAACGTTCCATATATTTAATTTTTGTACTTTAACGGCAAAAGCACAGCAGACTAAACAAAACGCTGAGAATTGAACCGCAATAGACGTGACCATAGGGATAAAAGTAGTGATTTTAATTAGTACGCATTTAAGTTGAGTGTGGCAGAAATATTACACGTATTATTACGTAAAAAAACATTAAATAGATGACAAAGTCGTGGTGACTTAGTGGAAGTTGTGGTGGTTTAGTGGGTAGAGAACCAATCTCTCAAGTATGAGCGTCTTTGATTCCAGGTCTGGCAAGTACCTGCCAATGCAACTTTCTAAGTTCGTATGTACTTTCTACGTATATTTTGGATACCAATGACCTTTATTTGGAGGGGAAGTTAAACTGTAGGTTCCGGCTGACATTGAAGATTCTTGGCAGTCGTTATGGGTAGTCTGAAGCCAGTAAGTCTGACCAGTTTTACCAAGGGGTGTTGGGTTGAGCGGGTAACCGGGTTGTGGAGGTCAGCTGGGCAGTCGCTCCTTGTAAAACACTGGTACTCAGTTGCATCGTGACTGGAAGTCGACCCTAACATAATTGGGACAAAGGCTCTTGAGATAATAACGACAATAATAATGAGATATAAGCACTGCAGGACATCTGAGGCTGATGACGGGGAGTAGCGACCCCGCGGGGCTATATATACTGAGTTCTCCAGGGAGAACAGGGAGTATACTGTCCCCCATCTCCGGCCGGTCGAAGTGAACCATGACGGGGGTAGGTCTCACGCCTCTGGCTTGGCTTGGCCGTCCAGAATGGAGTCGCTAGAGCAGGATTAGTAGCCCTGCTTGGAAGGTAGGTGCCTCATGGTAAGTGACCCACAGGGAGCGCGTAATCTGCGTTTAAAGTCCGCCGAGGTATCCTCGCCCTTCAGCCGCTCATGTCCCTGTTGCCCTCTTGTTGCTATTCAGTGACTGATTCCCGGGGGCCCAGTAAGTGAGGTGCCGAGTCTCCACCTGCCATTTTTATACGTCTTCGATGTTTATACGTCAATAGAGAGTGCTTATCAGATTGAACCACTTTTGCTAGAACCTCATATCTTCATATGTTAAAGTCTAGCTGGGCTCCTGGAGTTCCACATCAGGCGTTTTACATCTTCAATTTTTATAAGTCAACAGAGAGTGCTTATCAGATTGAACAACTTTTGCTAAAACGTCATACCTCTATATGCTATAGTCTAGCTGGGCCCCTGGAGTTCCACATCAGGTGTTTTAGATCTTCAATTTGTATAAGTCAATAGGAAGTGCTTATCAAATTGAACAACTTTTGCTAAAACGTCATACCCGTATATGGTACAGAGAAGCTGGGCTCTTGGGGTTCCACATCAGGTGTTCCAGATCTTAAAATTTATTATCTCAGCTGAAAATGCTCATCACATGAAACAATTTTTGCCATGGCACCATTTTTGTATCTCTTATAGTTTTGTCGGTCTGTTGGAGTTCTGCATCAGGTCTTCAAGTTTCGAAGATAAATTATAGCCTATATGTTGACCCGGCTTAATACTGATACAACAAAGAAAAAATCATTGAAATCCGTTCAGTAGTTCCGAAGATTAGCGTGTACAAACAAACAGACATACAGACATACAGACATACAGACATACAGACATACAGACAAACAGACAGAATTTTTTTTTTGGATTCGTGCTCCATTACTGTTTCTAAACCCCACCCAATTTTTTTTTTTTTAATATATTCAATGTACAGACACAGTTTTTTTACAGATTTATTATATGTATAGATTGAACATTCATTTTTAATATTCCTTCGCTTTTAATTTAAATAAATTAAATAAAGCTCAGTCTAAAGGGGGGAGATGTTATAAACAGACTTTGTAATGCATCAAATGCTGACTTAGGTGAAAACCCCGCCGCTTCCATATTGTCACCGATATTATAAAAAGCCATTTTCCATGTGCTAGAGTAGTCAGTCATAGCCATTTCGCAGTACATACTGTACATTCCGTGTCGGGAGTTCAGTTCTTGTGTTGTGTAACCAGTGTGTCTTGTGTAGTGTAGCCTTTCTTAATAAACATTCTTTTAGCAGTAACATTTGTTTTTTTTAAAAAGGACCCACGGATCGCCATCCTTTTTTGTAGAGTGTCCTTGTTTGCTTGTGTTTTTGTAGAGTGCTACTAGTGAGTTTACTACTCTCTTGGAGGACAGTTATCTCATCGTCTGGTTCTAGGAGGGCATGCCTAGGGCGGCGAATCCTACTGATGCGGGAGGGAGTATAATTACTGGCTGACACGATAACTGAGTTATCGTGTTTCTCAGCGCGTTCGAAGTACCGTATGGCGGCACGCTTCATATCCTGGCGGATGGTAGGGATTTTTAGGTCGAGATGAAGAATCTCATTTCGAACATAATAGGGAGCTCCTGTGATTTTCCGTAAAATACGGTTTTGAAGGGCCTGCATTCTGTGAAGGCGGCAATGTCTTGCCTGTGCGAACACAGGGCAAGCATGCATCATGATGGGGCGTATGTACGATACGTAGAGGCGTAACTTGCATTTAAGAGATAATTTGCTCTTTGAATTGAGCAAGAAGTGCAAACTACCGTACACAAAGGCTGCTCTAGAGTGCACCTTACTTATGTGCTCGGCGAATGAGAGGCGCTGGTCTAAGATTACACCTAGATATTTGGCATGCTCCTTCCAAGGAATCGGCCTACCAAACATGGTGACTGATGGGGGCGCGGGAGGAAACCTACGGCGGGGGCTCGAAAAGAGTATGGCCTGGCTTTTGTCGGGGTGGAGTTCGATTCTTCATAGCCTAGTCCAGACACTTAGGGTGTTGCAGTAGGCTTGGAGATGTCACTTCTATTAGTGGGTATCATTTCCCTTCTGTAAAAACGGGCAAATGTATTGCCTGATCGCCAATTACCCTTGGCTAATATATCGTCTAAAGGTAGATTGTCAACCCAGATTTTCACGCTACCGCCGAGCGGAAGCTTCCTGGGGTTGTAGTTATTCCTGCCTCTTTTAACAATGTCTTAATCCACCCCGCAATCATCGTTCGGGTGGCTGCCTTTGGTTGGCCTCTAACGGATATAAATAAATTTGAGGAATTAGCCAATGTCCGTCTATCTTCTAACAGGGCTTTAGTCTTTCTGACCCAATACACTGGACTTAGATTTATATTTTCCTGATTATCCATCAAACTACAACCCGACTGCCTATGACTAGAACTGTCGGTCTTAGAGCTAAAGACTGGCCATAAGATTAAATTTATCTTTGTTGTCTTTGAAATGTTCTGGGTCTATTGCAAGCAAGGAAAGGTCATGGACTCGCCTTCCAGAAAAAGCTAGCAAAAGAAAGAGCAGCAGTGTGCCTGGAAGTTGCAAATGGACTATTTTCGTCTACGTTTACTGCATTTAAGTAGGTAACCAATTGGTCAATATTCCAGATGGACGGCTTCCCGGGGAACAGGTTTGCTCAGAGCTATTGATTTTAAAATTCAAAAAATTCAAAATTCAAAATATTTATTGGAACAAAAAGCACATTTACAGAAAAAATTGTGTACGTTAACAGCCGCATTAGTAAAAAAAAAAATACTGTGTCGCAGCCATTAGCGCCCACCTCCAGGGGAGGAGACATCAGCGTTCCAATTCCAGAAGACAATATGTAATAAAAAGAAAACTAATGATAAAAATCTTAAATCTTAAATGCTAATTTGTATTACTCATGCATGTGTAGAAGTGTAAGTACATGTGAGTGAAAGTGTGGGTATGTCAGGGTGGGTGTGGGTATGTAAGGGTGGGTGTGGGTATGTAAGGGTGGGTGTGGTATGTTTCCATGTTTGTGTGTTTTGGGAGGCAGAAAGAATGAAAGGGACATGTTTTTTACTTTTTAATTAGGTTTTTACTAAAATTTCAAGCTCTTCATAGGACAAGGAACAGAGCCACTTATGAGTTACAGATTTGCACTCGCGTGAGGTAAGGGGGTAAATATTCAAGATCCCATTTATTTTATTATATAAAATTGGGCTTAAGAAGTAGAAGTGTCTTCTGACCATGCCGATGCTAGCTGGTATTACAGGGCAAACTTTAAGTGGCCTACGTTTTTGATTACTATGGTTGATAAAAAACTGATCGTAGTTAAGTTCTGAATGTTTCTTTAGAATTGAGTTCAGCAGAAAACTGTGCCTTACCCTAGGTATTTGTAGCTCAGCGTACAGTTCATCAGTGGGGAAACGGACTGGTTTGTGTGACATGACTTTCAGAACCGCACGCTGCGCTCTTTCCAAACGAAGCATTAAACATTTTCCAGAACTTCCCCATACAATGTTGCAGTAGTTCAGAATAGAGTGCGCCAGTGCATAATACACAGTTTTAAGCGTAGGGAGATCCGCCGATGACCTCAATTTTTTAAATACAAAAATTAGTTTTCTAGCCCGTGCCACCAATGATTCAATGTGTTCGTTCCAGGTCATGGTGCTATCGATTATCACCCCTAAGTATTTAATACTATTGGTTCGAAAGATAGATTTGCAGTTGCAGTTCTGATTCGTATCGGATGAGCAGTTATGGATAGTCAGGGTAAATGGCTCAAGTGGTTGAGAAGCTAAACGTGGAGCAAATGTGATAAATTTAGTCTTTTCCATGTTCAGGGTAAGCAGATTTTTTGAAAACCAGTCAGACACTATACGTAACGCATATTCTGCATGTAAGCGGGTATCAGACCAGTCTCTGCCTTGAACAATTATAGCAGTATCGTCAGCATAGACAATAATGTTTGAATTTGGTATGTTTAGACTGCAGAGCTCGTTAGTGTAGGTTAGAAATAAGGTAGGTCCAAGGACACTACCCTGGGGAACGCCATAACTCATATTTTCTGCGCTGCTCATATAGTTCCCTATTTTTACAATTTGCGATCGTTCACTAAGGTAACTCCTAAAGATGTCGTGAGTTAAACCTCTAATTCCAATTTTTTGGAGCTTATCCAGCAAGAGAGGAACAGAAACAGTGTCAAAGGCCTTTGAAAAGTCAAGGAAAATAGCAATTGTTTTAGATTTACTATTAAGATTTTTGGCCACAGTACCAGTCAATTTGAGAACAGCGTCCTCTGTGTTTTTTCCCGAACGAAAACCAAATTGATTGTCTGATAATATGTTTTGTGAATTAAGGTAGTTGAGAAGCCTACGATTTATAATTTTTTCCAAAATTTTTGAGAATGTTGTTAACACAGAGATTGGTCTGTAATTGTTGACACTGCTTCTGCTCCCACTCTTATGAATAGGGTGCACAACAGCTTTTTTAAAGACCTCTGGGAATACCCCACTCGACAAAGAGAGATTGAAAACATGGCAGATAATTGGGGCAAGAATGTGTCTAGCTGCTTTAATCAGAGCAGCAGAAATACCATCCCAGCCCACGGCACTATTAACTTTAAGACCGGTTATTATTCTCTTTACTTCGGCAACGTCTGTAGTAAAGATGGCCATTGAGCCAGGGTTAGAAAAAGGTACACTTTGATTTTTAGGATAACATACATTATCGATGGGAAGAATGATCTTGGAAGCAAGATACTTGCCCACGTTAGCAAAGTGATTGTTAACAATATTTAGCGAGGCGTGTGGATCAGACGTAATCGTCAGTAGCTCACTTCCACATGATTTGCTTGTCTGAAGGCTAGAATTTTTTTTGATAAGGTTCCATGTAGCTTTAGGATTTTTACGACTTTTTTTAAATTCATCACGTTCATAAAGTCTTTTCAATTTTTTAAGTAAATTATTACAGAAAAGTTTATAGCGAGTGTATGTTACCTTTAGGATATCATTATCAGGATTTTTCTTAGTTCTACGAAACATTTTATCACGGTTACGGATGCATTTAAGAAGACCAGGGGTTATCCAGGGTTTTAATATTTGTTTCCTGCTAGGAATCACTGTAGTGGAAGTGTTTTTGCTGACGACTTCGGAGATCTTGTTGACTAAGTCTGTGGCAGCATCATTTGCATTAGAGCTAGTAGTAACTGAAGTAAAGTCAGTAACTTCGAGTTCAGCTACACAAGTAATAATATCAACACGGCGAGAGGTTATAGGGGTTTTAGTAGCACGCTTTTGAAATTTGCAAAACATTACAATAGGCGCGTGGTCAGTGATAAATGAGTCAATAACCAAGATGATAGCAGGTTTGTCAGACTTAATAATAGCATGATCAATGCAGCTATTACCCCTAGTGGGTAGAAGATGCCCAGGCAGCATTCCATGTGACGCAACAGTGTTCAAGTAAGTATCCGAGAAAGAGTCGGTATTATTAGGCGCAATGTTTATATTAATATCTCCAAGTATAATTGTAGTTTTAAAAGTGTTTAATGAACTAAGGCAGTCATCTAAACTGTTAAGGAAGTTTTGGGCATTACGATGTGAAGGAGAACGGTAGATCGCCAGTAATGCAATCTCTTGTTGAACCTTTATAAGTAGACAATTTGCATCCACAAGCACATATGTTTCAACAGTAAATTGCATATTTTGCTTAATGTATACTACTACACCATCATTTTGATTAGTAAATTCAGACATGAAGGACTCAAAACCGTCTATGATAGGACGCAATGGACATTTACTCAGCCAACACTCCGACAGCACAATAATGTCATACTGCAGCTTCGTTCTGTGAAGCAGCATCAGCAAATTATTATAATTGACCGTATTCCCTAAACTTCTTATATTAAGATGAAAGATTTTGAGTCCACAAGAGGCACCAGTAATGTAGCCGTAACATTCTTCAGGGGAACACGAATAAGATTCCGAAACTGATAACCGCTCGATATCTTCTGCTATATAAAGCCGGTCGTTATCCATAGCAATTATTTATAGTTAACAGAATGGTCGTCCTTATGTGACATTGAAAGTAAATAATGATAAGATACATGTAAACATAGCAAATTGGTTAGGCTCGTGAATTCATTGTTATTTTTTTGTTCCTTTCATTTTGGTATTTGTTAATATTTATTTGTGTGAGTGTGAGTGCATGTAAGTGTGTTTGGTACATAATTTGAGTTTTTAATTTTACGATTTGTAACAAAAAGTTGCTATAAAACAAAACTAAGTAAAAATATAAATATTGATAAAACACTGCGGAGCTTGATAGTCACTTTGTGCTGATCGTTTGAGGTATGTCGGATTCCGTTTTAATTAAGATGTGCGGGGCTCCTTCTTTTTCACGCAAGAAAATCTTCCCATTAGTAACCCAGCAAAAAAGATAATTATTGCTGCTGGCAAAGTCCTTAGCAAGAAACAAGAGTCTTTTCGATTTCGCCGTCAGATATTCCGAGATAGAGACTGGATTAGGAGTTCCTTTTATTTGCAGATGTTCAGTACATAGGTTTCTGGCATTATCCTTCCCTTTATTGTAGATCTTATAGTTCCGTAGGAAATTTTCTTTTTTTAAGTTGCTTACAAAATTAACAATAATCGTTCTATTATTAGAATCAGTCGGACCCACTCTGTAAATATCATTTATTTCATGCGGTTCTATTGGTGCATTTAATATAGCGCCCACCTTAACAACACTATTTAATAGGCATTCCTTAGACTCAGACTTAACAATTGGAATATTTCGAATTTCCACACAGGTTGATCTTGCGCTTTTCTCCATTTTCTCAAGTTTTTCTTCCAAGGACTTCGTATAAGCTGCATTATGTTTACGTTCCTCGTTGAGTTTAGTTTCCAGATCATCAATTTTGGACTTTAGATTATCATAATATTCAGACAAAGAAATAACACTTTCTTGGATCTTGACGTTTTGTGATTTTATTTCCTGCATGGAGTCATAGATCTTTTCAATTCTGGCATTTTGTTCCTCTTTCAGCTCGTTGAACATTGCTCGCATTTGTGCCATAAACGTCTCAACATATCTGGGCTTGGTACGGTGTGTAACGCCATCAAAATCAATATCAACATTCTGTGCTTCAGATTCTCTTATGTTCGGTTCAGATGAACTGAGGTGCAATGGAGTGCTCGTAAGAAGCGTCGTGGATGACGTAGCGTGTGACGTCATCGGTGGCGGAGATCGGTTAATAGGCATGTTTCTCAAGCAGGTTCAAGTACCAGGGCGCACGAAGTTTATAAGAGCTTAGCCTCCGTGGATTGCGTGAGGGGTCAGCAAACTGGTCACGTATCGAGGAATTAGTACAATTTTATCGACCGCCACTCTTACTTGACCTCCAGTAACACATGCATAAAAATTACAGTGCGTCCATTTATTTTTTTCTATGTGTAGCTTGTGACAGTATGAACGCTCGTAGTGTTTATTACACACCACAACAATAATAATAATGAAACACTCACTGATGTGTTGAGGTAGTGAATGGTAGGCCGAGACTATCTCGCTCGCTCGTTCCTTCCGCGTAGTTCCTTGGTATTTCTGTGCTCCTATTATCCGAGTCACTATTTATTTTGCAAAATTTGGTTATTTTGGTTTTTAATTTAAAATTAAATATGGTCAACTCAAAACACGTCTGAACGCCTCAGAGGTCCAAGAGGAAGGGGGAAAATGTGTCCGACTAGAACGTGTGAACTTAGCTCTCCAGCAGTTTCTGCATTGCATAGTGTAGCTATAACCGACTTGTGTAATAATAGTTATTTGTTATACAAGAGTGCAAAGTTGCTTTTTAACCGCGGGCTCAATTTTGATGACCGAGCAAGCGAAGGATTCTAAAATTGAAACACTCGCGCACTCGTAGCGAGTGTTTCAATAATTAGAATCCTGAGCGATAGCGAGGGAATCAAAAGAGCTCAAGGTGAAAAATCTTTGCACTCGAGTGCAACACGTAACTTTTCATCCCACCTCATCGAGGAAATTACTAAATGCAAAAAAACAAAATGGCGCGCACATACGAGTATCAAATTAAAAAGATGTACCTATTAAAGTTCATATATTTGAAAACTCACTTTAAAATTGAAACGACGTTAAAAATCTGTGTAAAAACAATAATAAAAATACTTAATTAATTGAATAATTATTTTAAGCAGTATTTTATTTGTTTAATATGTATTTGTTTGAAAAGTCTTATCAAGATTGTCACAAATGGAGTATTGCACACGATGTTCTAAATTCAAATCACTTTGCCGCTCTAGAGGATAAAAACGACTTTTGCGCTCAGATATCAAAGGGTAAAACTACTCTTTCCGAGATGGTGGGATGAAAAATAGTATTATATGCTAGTTTATTTACTATGTGTAAGTCCGCTAAAAATTGGGCAAGTAAAGGTCCAAATAGGGATTCAAGGATTCAAAGGATCCAATTTCATACTTTTCGCCCCAATTTAACCATCGACTCCAAGCTGATTGATAAGTGTTGCGTGTGGATTGAAGAAGACTTCAGTCGGAGAGACTCCTTGTCCCCCCCACACACTTCCATATTTCCAGTGTCATTTGTTGGACCTTGGCAGGGGGTATCCCCGTTGCTGTGTCTGTCGGTTTCTGGTCGAGGTTCATCAGTGTGTAGGGTACTACTAATGATCGGGACTTCAAGTCTGCTCGCCAAAATACCTGGTGCCACCGAGGAACTACTATGAGATAAACTCCCGTTCCTGAATTGAGATGACTGAGGACCTTCGGTATAAGGTAAGGTGGCGGGAATACCCATGCTAGCGGGTAAGGCCAAACTTGAGAAAAAAAAGGCATCGTGGAACCCCGCTTTCGGGTCCTTCAGATCTAGGGGCACGTAGTTCACAACTATGTGTCCCTGGGCTCGCCTCGAGGCAAATAGGTCCATTGCCGATACAAGATACCACTCCGGTGGAGCTTTGTGTTGGGAGAGATGGTCTGCATGACTGTTGTATAGGGCTGGTATATGATTCACGACGTGATAGATTTGATACAGCTCGAGATAACTGAGTACTTTGTACGTCAGGTTCGGTAGGTTCCTTGATCGGGTGCCACCTTGATTTCTTAGATATGACACCACAGTCTCATTTTTGCATTGAAAAATGGCTGTTGATCTCCTTAGCAACTCGCCGTGATTTTCCAGATTTTTTAATACTGCAAGCATCTCTTTCAGATCGCAGTGAAAGTCTTTTTCTCTCTCGTTCCATGAACCCATTACGGGAGTTCCGTTCAGTTGTGCCCCCATCCTACATCGGAGGCGTCCGTGGTTATAAGGTGACAGGGAAGTGGCTTATGAATATCCAAGGTTTGGTGGCAGCTGACCAGCCACCACTTTAGATCTGCTAAGGCATCTGATGGTAGGTTCAACATTGTTATACTCCATTCACCGAGCCGTGAGCCCAAAATGTAACCAAAGAATGACACTTTTTCAAAATGGTGGGTATAACCCGACCGATGACAAAAACGTCACATTTTTATGTAAAATGTTCTAAGTATCTGTGGTCTTGAATTAAGTAGGGTTTCTATGTATGACAATCAAGTCTTCTAGGTTCCTTTTACATGTAAACGATTTACTACATATTTCATTAAAATTAAGAAAATAATTTACATCATTTATTATATTTGATTAGGTTGGTAGGTAGGATGTAGGTCCCGGCTGTCATTGAACATCCTTGGCAGTCGTTACGGGTAGTCAGAAGCCAGTAAGTCTGACACCAGTCTAACCAAGGGGTATCGGGTTGCCCGGGTAACTGGGTTGAGGAGGTCAAATAGGCAGTCGCTTCTTGTAAAGCACTGGTACTCAGCTGAATCCGGTTAGACGGGAAGCCGACCCCAATCATGATTTATTATATTTGATTTCAAATAAGTTTGAAAAGATTGCATAAGTTCCACAGACATCGTTCTAAAATATCATTTTTAATGTTGTTAGTGTATTACTTTCGTAGTTATTTTTTTTTTATAAAATATCATTATGAATCGTGACTTATAAAGAACCCTTTTTATGGTTTGTTCACCATTTGGCTCACGGTTCCATGAATAAGGTGCACTGCAGTGTTGAACAGTAATTTATACCTAATAGATTGCTGTTCAACACTGCATTGAGGAAATGAGGAGAGCCCGGTAATACAGTCTGCCGTATGGGACAACGAAAACTTGCGAAGTTTAAAAGTCCTATCAAGCTATGCAGGTTTTCTAAGTTCGTCGTGCCGTTTGTCACATAGTGCGTTTTGTCATTATCTTGTTAATAATGCTTGCGATTTATTCACTTGCCATCCAAAACGTGGTGCAAATGATCCAAAAGTAGGCGAATATATCTTGGTGAGCCACCAGAAAATCGAGATACACAATTATTCGTAAACTTGATTTCGCAAAAACGAATATCGAACGGTAACACCGTTAACAAATTGTATAAAATATTATAAACTCACCTGTGTAATGCGAGAGCAATGAGTTTATTTTTCAACGAAATACTACAGCGGTTGGTTAGACCAACCTTCTCGGGCAGAAAACAAGACGCTAATGACGAACTGTGGCCGCCGAGAACACTCGTCGCCTCCTGCCTGATGGGGAGTGAAACTGGTCGGTGTGCGAGAGAGATGCAAGATATGGGGTAGAAAAGGATGGAGATAAAAGCGGAAAACACGTAGGTGCCTATCTCAAACTAGTAAGCTTCAAATAACGGTCAAGAATTTAATGAAGACATAAAATAATACAAAGCATCAGACTATTAAATATAAACCAACTGAAGTAAATGAATACTATAATGAACACGTTATAAAAGAAAATATGAACAGAACATTAAACGTCGTCTCGCGCACGCGCTTGTCAAGGACAAACCTACGCAGCTTTTAACGTGCGCGCGTAAACAGCTGTTGTCGGGGCGATGACCTCGAATATTGTAAAATGTAGTTCGTGCAACATCGTTATCATTATCAATGAAGTGCTTGCGTTTGTGTATAACAAGATATCTGTTATGGATGAAGCCAGTCTATCTAGGATCTGTGTGACTGCGTTTACGGCGGAGGATATAATGATTGCAAAGAAGTTGTTATTTGACTCTGTTCCATTGAAGAAAATTATTAATAGAAAGAAAGATGACAAATCTCGAAAGGACGTAGAGGATATAATCGATATGTTGAAACATATAGATGCTGTGGATCCAGAGCGGCTACCTATTTTTGTGGCGAGGGAATTGCATAAATTACCGCCCGTTACCTTCGACCATTTGGATGCGACACGGTTGTTGAAAGATATTTTGAAATTGCAAGACCAGTTGTCAACTTTACAGGTGGAGATGTGTGGGCTGAAAGGTGAATTTGTTACACGGCAAGAATTGACTGATTCGTTGAAGCGGTCAAATGAATTGCATGTTGATCATGTCAATAGAGGATGTGAGGCGAGTACAGCGAATAATTTTGAGTGTGACAGTATTCCTATAGACTTAGACTATGTACCCGACAGGTCAATGAACTCCAGACCAAATAAACCGAATGTCGCCACAATAAATAATAATGCGGGTATGAGTGTAATAGGTCACGATATTGTCCACGTGGAGGCCTGCACCCCGGTTTCGGCACCACATAGCAGATGTTCTAGGATAACGACAGAGGACAAACAGCGCGTGGAGGCCCGCACTGCGGTTTCGAACGAGCAACCGGTTAGTGGGGGCATCTGTCCTACTATGAGTGCGCCCGAGTCGACAGCGAGTGTGAATAAAACTACTGCAAATGGGTATGCGTCAGTGCTTGCGGCGAGTGTTAATCGAGAAACAGTGCAAGTAGTGAATTTGAGTGCGATAGTAGGGGAAAAAAGTGACGAATGGATTACGGTAACAAATAAAAAGCGGCTAAGGAATAGGTTTACTAGTAACACAGGAAAGGCAACTTATGATTTAAATGCGAAGTTTAGGGCAGAATGGACCCAGGTACCTCTTTATATTTCTAATGTGTGTAAAGAAGCTAGTGAGAATGATATTGTGAATTATATTTTTGATAAGACTCAAATAACTGTTAAGTTGGTAAAAATTGTAGCGAAGCGGGAGCGTAGTTACAATTCTTATAAATTTTTTGTAGACAAAAACAAGCTGTCACTGTTCTTGAATGATGCTATTTGGCCGGAAGGTATTTACTTTCGAGAGTTTGTGCAGTTTAGAAGTATAGACAGAGATAGTTTAAGCGTTGATTCGGGTATTGTTCAAAAACAACAGTAATGGATAATAACGTTAAACAAACACGATCAACTAAGTTTGCTACATTTAATTGTAAATCTTTAAAGAGGTCTTTAGACAGTGTTCGTGATTTATGTAAGCGTGCGGATGTGTTGGCGCTTCAAGAGACTTGGCTCCTCCCTTATGATGTGCACATTCTTAATACCATACATACAGATTTTGAATATACAGGAAAGTCTGCGGTTGACACATCCGCAGGTATTCTTAGAGGGCGGCCTTATGGAGGAGTGGCCATTTTGTGGCGTAAAGGGTTATTTAAAGCGGTAAGTGTTATTAATTGTAATAGTAATAGGTTAACGGCTATTAGAGGGACGTTAGGTGATAATCGCTCTGTTATTGTATTTAGTGTTTATATGCCAACGGATAGCTCAGAAAATCTTCTGGAATTTACAACTTGTTTAGGTGAAATCATTGCCGTTGTGGAAAACAATGACACTGAAAATATTTTTATATTAGGAGATTTTTGTTTTTTTTTTCCCGAAACTGCTCACTAATGCAATGAAGGATATGTTCAAGACAAAATATGTTCAAGACCTGAACTGGAAAGGACGAGGCATCAACATCAATGGCGAACACATCTCTCACTTGCGATTTGCTGACGATATCGTCATCATGGCGGAAACGCTGCAGGACCTACAACAGATGCTGAACGACCTGGCTGAATCTTCTCTACGCATCGGCCTACGGATGAACTTGGACAAAACCAAGGTCATGTTCAATGAACATGTTCTACCGGAACCGATTGCGATACACGGCGCCGTTCTCGAAGTTGTTCGGAAATATGTATACCTCGGGCAGACATTGCAGTTAGGTAGAAACAACTTTGAGGACGAGGTGAATAGGAGAATTCAGTTGGGTTGGGCTGCATTTGGGAAGCTGCGTCGAGTCCTAACATCGTCGATCCCACAGTGCCTAAAGACAAAAGTCTTCAATCAGTGCGTCCTACCTGTCATGACTTACGGAGCCGAAACGTGGACACTGACGGTACGGCTGGTCCACAAGTTTAAAGTCGCTCAGCGGGCTATGGAAAGGGCTATGCTCGGCATTTCTCTGAGGGATCGCATCAGAAATGAGGTAATCCGTCAGAGAACCAAGGTCATCGACATAGCCCACCGAATCAGCAAGCTGAAGTGGCAGTGGGCTGGCCATATTAGCCGAAGAACCGATAACCGTTGGGGTAAACGAGTTCTAGAGTGGAGACCGCGCCTCGGCAAACGTAGTGTAGGACGTCCTCAGGCACGGTGGAGTGATGACTTGCGCAAGACGGCTGGCAGGAGCTGGATGCGAGAAGCCGAAAATCGATCTCAGTGGCGTGCACTTGGAGAGGCCTATGTCCAGCAGTGGACTGCGATAGGCTGATGATGGAGGAGATTTTAATTCTCATCCACATCAGCCGTTCTGGACTGAGCTATGTAGTTTCTGTCAAGATCAGCAATGGATCTGCGCTGATGTGGAAAAACTGGGTATTGACTCAGAAGTTTTTACATATGTAAGTGACATAAATGGCAGTCAAAGATGGTTGGATCACTGTGTGGTTACGAACTCGGCATGGCACTCTGTAACGAATGTGTTCGTGGATCTCGATGCCTATTGGTCAGATCATCTACCCTTAATTATTGAGTGTGATTTAAATATAATTGTACCAAAACAGTACACTTTCCTGAGCTGTTTCAGAAGTGTGGAGATGTCATGTGTCATGTAGAACATAAACATGCTCTAGATACTATGTACAGTAATATTGTCAATATATTGTCACTGGCTGCTACTCAGGCCCGGGAAAATAAGGACCACCAAAAGGTGAGACGAGTGGCAGGCTGGAACAAGCACGTTCGGGGCGCGTATGAGGAGGCTCGGTCTAGATATTATATGTGGGTGTTAGCTAATACGCCAAAATCTGGGAGAATTTGGGATGACATGAGAAGCAGTCAGAAAATCTTTAGGGGTAAGCTTAAATGGTGTCAAAATCACCAGGATCAGATAAAAATGGATATATTAGCGTCGCACCGAACATCTAAGAATTTTTCGGAATTTTGGAAATCGACCAATAAGCTCAAGGCTGGGCCGAGCCGCCCTGTTAGTGTCGGGGAATGTGGCTCGCCGGAGGATATAACCCGCATGTTCAAGGAACGATTTATGGTATCATCTCCGCGTGGGCCGGCTAAGGAGGTGATGGGTGATGGGATTAGTCATGATTATCAACCAATCCGTTTCTCGGCTAAACGGATAGCGGAAGTGATTAATTCAATGACTAAGGGAAAGTCTCCTGGTCATGACGGTCTCAGCATTGAGCACCTCAGGTATGCGGGGGTACATCTGCCTAGAGTGCTAGCGCTCTTTTACACGCTCTGTATTAGTCACTCATACCTACCATCTGATATGCTGAAAACGATAGTAATACCAATAGTCAAAAACAAGACTGGGGATATATCTGAATGCAGATCTGCTCAACAAACTTGACCGGCTTCTCAATAATTGCATTCGATTCGTTTTTAATCTTCGCAAGTACGATCATGTGTCAGTGTATCGAACGCAGCTCAGATGGCTACCTATTAGGCAGCGTCGTGAGGTGAGGGCATTGACTACTCTTTTCTCTATTCTTCACACTCCTACTTCACCTTCTTATTTAACTTCTCATTTCAAATATCTTGGCTCACATCATGACAAAAATTTACGCTCTTTCAACAATCGCCTTCTACAATGTCCTACACATCGTTCTGATATCATACACTCTTCCTTCTTTGTAAAATCTATTCTTCTCTGGAATGAGTTACCTCTGGAGATCAGGATGGTAAATACCCGTCACACCTTCAAACTCAAAGTTCGTGACCACTATCTTGGGAAATTGGCAGAAACATAAATAGTCAGTTTCAAATTAACTTTCTTAATATGTTATTAGTATTGTTTGTAGTGTACATATTTATAAAGTTATATATATACATATATATTATTATTCATTTATTTGTGTATTGTAATATATGTAGGTATATGTTTCACACTAGTTTTTCGGATTTGTTTGCACCTACCAACGCTTTCTCTCCGCCACCCAAAGGTAGACTGGTAGAGAACGCCTAAGGCGTTAAGTCCGCCATTGTACTATTTGTGCAAGAAGTATTTTAAATAAATAAATAAATAAAATATCTGACAAGGCGAACTACAGACCCATATCCTTGGCTACTGTGATCGCGAAGGTGTTGGACGCTCTGTTGGATAAGGAACTTGACAAATGGGTTACGCTGCATGATGCACAGTTTGGGTTTCGACCTGGGCTTTCGACCGAAACTGCTATCCTTTGCCTAAAGCAGACCGTCCAGTACTACAAGGATAGAGGTACTTCGGTATATGCCTGCTTCCTTGATCTTTCAAAGGCATTTGACCTCGTGCCATATGATGTCCTTTGGGGTAAACTCAGGGAGGTGGGTGTACCACCTGCGATGACGGGTTTGTTCCAGTACTGGTACTCTAATCAGTTGAATCAGGTTCGGTGGGGAGACGTATTGTCTGACACGTACGGGTTGGAGTGTGGGGTGAGACAGGGGGGATCACCTCGCCCAAGCTCTTCAACCTGTACATGAATGAGTTAATCGTTGAACTCAGCAGCATCCCGGTCGGATGCAAAATAAATGGTACTAGCGTCAATAATTTAAGTTACGCGGACGATATGGTGCTGCTGGGTCCAACGGCTGGCTCAATCAAGGAAATGTTGAGCATTTGTGAAAGATATGCGGCAACCCACGGATTGGTATATAATGTAGGCAAAAGTGAATACCTAATCTTTGCGGCCCCCGGAAGGCATGTACATTATGAGCCCACGATCTCTCTTAATGGACGAGCACTCAAAAGGGTCGTTCAATTTAAATACTTAGGGCATTATGTCACCGAGGACCTCAAGGATGGAGTAGATATAGATCGCGAGCGCAGGGCACTAGCAGCCAGATGCAATATGCTGGCTCACAGATTTGCTCGGTGTAGTAGTGTGGTCAAAATAACCCTCTTCAAAGCTTACTGTCAGGGGTTCTACACGGGCAGTCTGTGGGTCAGCTATACGCGGAAGGACCTAGATGCTCTGCGCGTGCAATATAATAATGGCTTCAGAGTGCTGTTGAGGTTACCTCGATTCTGCAGCGCGTCTAGCATGTTTGCTGTGGCACGAACTGATGACTTCTATGCCATCATAAGGAAGAAGACCGCATCCTTAATAAGCAGAATGAGGGCTAGCACCAACAGCATTCTGCATACTCTGGCTGATCAGCACGATGCACCAATATTAAGACACGCAGTCCGGTTGCTCGTTAGGCAGCAAATTAATAAATAGATAATGTAAATTAAATTCATTGATACTAACCCATAGTTGATAAATTATTATTATTAAAGAAAATAGCCTCTCTCCATACAAAGAAACCTAAGTTTAAAGTAGGTGATTATGTACCCATCAGTAAATACAAACACAATCTCGAAAAAGGTTACACCCCCAATTGGTCAACTGAACTATTTACTATTGAAAAGGTTAATAAAACCATACCAGTAACATACTAAATAGAAGATCAGCGAAAAAAAAATATATTGGGGGCATTTTATGAGCAAGAACTTCAGAAATCTAGTTATTCTGATGTTTATTTGATAGAAAAAAATGTAAAAAGAAGAGGACGTAAACTGCTCGTAAAGTGGTTAGATCTGAATGATGAAGAAAACAATTTGATTGATAAAACTGAAATAATGAGTTAAAATATATAACTAATACAGATATAATATTCGTATCAGTACACTTCGAGTAATGCAAGGTGGTGGACTAGTAAATAATATAATTAATAATCTACCGTTCGAAGTTCATTTGCCCGGATACAATTATTGCGGACCAGGAACTAAACTTCAAAAACGTTTGTTGCGAGGTGATCGAGGTGTGAATAAGCTAGACAAAGCTTGTATGCACCACGACATTGCTTACACAAATCATACAGATCTCTCCCATCGTCACAAAGCTGACTTACAATTATTCAACATGGCCAAACAAAGACTTAAATCAAAAGATGCGGTAAAAGGTGAAAAGGTAAGCTCATGGCTAGTGAGCAAGGTTATGAAAGCAAAACTAAAGTCTGGTTCCGGAGTAAAAACATTCAGAAGCTTGGTTTCCAAAATTAGATCAAAAATTAAAAAATTGAAGCCCAAGAATAGTAACACTTTGAATAAAGTTGCTTATTTAAAAAAATGTTTCCAGGAATTAATCGAATTCGAGTACCGCGAGTAATACCTTTGCCAAAGACTGGAGGGGTTCTGCCTCTAATCCCTATTTTTGCTGGTTTATCAGCTTTAGGAACTTTAGCTGGTGGTGCCGCTGGTATTGCAAAAACTGTGAATGATTACAAAGCAGCTCAGCAATATTTGCGAGAAACAGAACGACACAATAAGGTTATGGAAGGTTTAGTGCTGGGCAAGGGTTTATACATTAAGCCGTACAAAAATGGCAAAGGATTGTTTATAAAACCATCAAAAAACTAAAAAGTGTGCTACGTAATCGGCCTCTGACTAATGTAGATATTCAAAAATATGCAAAAGACATCCCATATTTCCGGGGGATCTACATGAAGGATCAGTTACCAAGGAAGCCGAAGAAAATTGAATGCGCTATCGTAAACTTAGACGATTCTAAGAACGAAGGAACTCATTGGGTAGCTATTGTTAAATTAAACAAGTATTGTGAATATTTTGATAGCTATGGAGATTTAAAACCTCCAACAGAATTAATGCAATATTTTAAGAATTGTAATATTTACGAGTGTTATAACCACACAAGATATCAAAGATTCAATGCAGTAAATTGTGGTCATTTATGTTTAAAGTATCTGATGTCTTTTTGAAATAAATAATTTAATTATAAAACGTATGTTTTTCTTTCAATTCGATCTTTTCCACAATATCACTCAATTTGTCAATAACTGGAAATTCGCCAACTTTATCTACATACTATCCAAATACGTTGCAACTAGATGGAGCTTATGAGTGCGCTTTATTGCATTTTTCAACATTTAATTCTTTTCTCAACATTGACAATACGAATAACAAGTTCTACTACGGTTTCAACGAAGTTATTGAAATACCAGAAGGTACATATGAATTGCAAGACATCAATGATTACTTGAAATCTGAAATTAAGGATGCAACAATAAAACTACTGTGTAATAACAATACGTTAAAAACTACTGTAGCACCACCGAACGCACGCCGCGCTCGCGTGCGCGTTATCACACTGTGTCGGGACGGGACACAGACGCACACTAGCTCGCCGCGCCACCTTTATAAGGAGCCACCGAGCCATCGATCGGCAGTAAATACTAAAAGTCCGGTTAAGCAGTACACGGCCTCCTAGGCTGAACTGCGAGATGCCATACCAAAAAAAAAAAATCGATCGGCAGTCTCTGCGCTAGCGCGCCGCTGTATCCACGCATTGGAAGAGCCCGCCTAGCCTGAGCCGCCCCTGCCCGCTCACCCGTGGTGACGTATCCTGCTTGTTTCGTGACGTCACAACACGAACTGGCCGGGACCGTACCGCGCGTCGATCCGTATAGAGTTAGTGTAGTCATACGAGTGTAGAATTAATGTTTACACATTTGTAAGCAAATAAATTGCCTGGAAGTTTCACCCCAAGTTTTATTGAAGACCTTAACAATCTTACACTACTATTTTTATTAAACGGTTTTTAAACGGTTTTTATTAATTATTAATTAAACGGTTTTATATTTAGCTTACCCCGTTTGTTTTATTATTTATTCTTTCTTGGGTCAAATTTAGAAATTGAAATTTCAGTGCCTTCCTGTTGTCAGATTGATCTAAAATTTGGTACACACCTTTATTTCCGATGACAATGCAATATAGTAATATCAATAACATTGTAAATCCAATATGGCCGCCGGCACAAAATGGCGGATTACATATTTTTTTTCCACAACCCCCTCATTATGGGTATCAAATGAAAGGGCACAAGTAGAATACTGTCAGCAACTCCAGCCAACAGGGCCAAGGCCCGCCTGGGCTGCGGGATTGTTCGAAAGAGTTACCGTGGCCCTGGTACATAAAAGACCTACGACGAAACATAACTGTTTTTAGTCAGTAAGAGTCTGGCACTCCCTTACCGCTGCTGACCCAGGGAGGGGTCACTTGATGATTTTTGGCGTCGTTAAAAGAATAGACTTTTTTTTTAAAATAAGATTGTAATAAATTATCAGGTAAGAGACCGTATTATAATGATGCACTGAATGAATAAGATAGAATGAGGAATATTCGGTAGGCATTTTCATTAATTAAATACTAAAATCTAGAAAATAAAAAATCGCTAAAAAAACTTTTAAGTTGAACGGTTTTATCTTATGTGCACTGAAAACGAGAAAATAAAAAAATTGTTACTTACCTGTCAACCTACGTAGGTGGTCCCGATCATATTAGACTAAAATAAAAAGGCTTGTGTTTAAACACCACCCAAAAAAGTACCTATTTTACTACCAAAAAAATTCTAAACGGTTACCAGAATGGATCACCAAATAACGTTTCCAAAAATATTATTAGAAAAAACCATTTTTTCGTATTATTGACTACTAAAAAAATATATGGACGCCTTTAAAATACACTTTAGACCAAATATTATATATTGTTAGCTGCCAGTAGTTACAAAGAGGGCAGCAGAGACGAGCGACCATAGACACCTCGCCATTCAGCCGTGCATCTATGCTTGGAAGATTCTTTTTTCGAACGTCATTGTGACAAGACATGTTATCGTTGGACAGAATGCGATTTTGCCGCGTTCTTGACTAATCTTAGTTGGTTTTCATGTTAAAACTATTTCTTGTAATTTCCTCGTTAAACAAACCTGCTTCTGGTTTTTAAGATCAGAAGTGGGATAGTCTCACTCCCACTATAAAGTTTTTGATTTCAGTTAAGATTCATTGGCACTTACTAAGTACGACGCGGTGTAAGGATATCCGCCATTACCGAAGTTTTTGCCGTTCTATTTTATTTTATAATGGATCGCAGTGCGTTGCAATCTACGCAACGGTATATTCAAGATGCTTTGAGGTCAGGTGATCTGTTCTATTGTTTTGATTACACATCGGAAGTAATTATGCTCTTAGCTGTATTAAGTGAAAAAATGTGTAATAATGTACCAACCATTGGTATTGTCACCTATGAGTATTCTGTGTAGCAAAAGCTGTAGTGAAGTTAACTACACGTACCTTATCAAACCGCAATGGTAGTTGTGTTTTCAGCGTTGCTGACACATGATTAGTAATAATGATATTTCTGAGACATTGTTTCAAAGTTATGCCTTGGATTTATTTCTTTGAGAGCGTAAAGCTTTCCAGATTTTGATGAAAGATTTTGATGGTCAGAAGTGGCCGAACGAAATGTATGTCGTAAGTGCTTGTTCGCAGACTTATACACGAGAATGTGTAACGGCCGTGTCGTGGCCCAAGCGCTTCTGTGCTGGTGGTGCTGATTGCAGCACGAGCGCTGCTCTGCCGGTGCTCCTGGTCGCGGCACAAGCGTTGCTGTGCTGGTGCTCTTGATCCTGGCACAAGCGCTGCTGTGCGGGTGCTGCTCGTCGCGGCACGAGCGCAGCTGTGCTGGTGCTCCTGCTGGTTCTGTTGGCTTATGCCTTCCGAATAGTCTGAGCCTCTGGCTTATGGCTTCTGTATGGTCTGAGCCCATGGCTTATGGCTTCTGTATGGTCTGAGCCCATGACTTATGGCTTCCGAATAGTCTGAGCCTCTGGCTTATGGCTTCTGTATGGTCTGAGCCCATGGCTTATGGCTTCCGAATAGTCTGAGCCTCTGGATTATGGCTTCCGTATAGTCTGAGCCTCTGGCTTATGGCTTCCGTATAGTCTGAGTCCCTGGCTTATGGCTTCCGTATAGTCTGAGCCCCTGGCTTATGGCTTCCGTATAGTCTGAACAACTGGCTTGACTATGACTTGCCTTGACCATGACTTCCGTATATTTTGAGCCCCTGGCTTGACTATGACTTGATTTGACTATGACTTTCGAGTTCCGTATAGTTCGAGTATTTGTTCTTGATAACATATTTCTTGCGCTTGAGTGCACGCTTGCACCCACGGTTTAACTAATAAGTAAAAGTAATTGTGTTTCTTCTTACATGATTTATGTTTCAGCGTTACACTCGAAACCAGGTTAATAATTTACATGATTTCTTTGTATGTTGTGTGTTTATATGTGTACAACTAATATGTGTTTCAGCCTTACACTCGACACACTTACACTGGGTGGTATGCCAGTGTTCTGTTATTAATTTTGTACCTGTTATTTGATTTAAAGTTGACGTTATTTATTTTCGAGTCACTGGGTGGTATACCAGTGTTCTGTTATTAATTTTGTACCTGTTATTTGATTTAAAGTTGATGTTATTTATTTGCGAGTCACTGATTGGTATACCAGTGTTCTGTTATTAATTTTGTACCTCTTATTTGATTTAAACTTGATGTTATTTATTTTTCTTTGTTTAAATGGATCAGTACTTTGTTTGAGGTTTGTAAAACCTCCAATAATTTTTATTCCGAAAGTGTCATGTGCTCAAAAAACCGATGTTGACCACGAAAACCAATCAAGATTTAAATATGACGAAATTGAGCCAGATCCAACTCGCTTATTGAATGTGCAGGTGTTCCGAGACTCAACCAGGCTCACCCAGATCCTGCCGAGGACGTCAGGGTGTCAGGAGAGGCCGTGTTAGCTGCCAGTAGTTACAAAGAGGGCAGCAGAGACGAGCGACCATAGACACCTCGCCATTCAGCCGTGCATCTATGCTTGGAAGATTCTTTTTTCGAACGTCATTGTGACAAGACATGTTATCGTTGGACAGAATGCGATTTTGCCGCGTTCTTGACTAATCTTAGTTGGTTTTCATGTTAAAACTATTTCTTGTAATTTCCTCGTTAAACAAACCTGCTTCTGGTTTTTAAGAATATTGTCACTACTTAGATGTTACCAATTATGTAATACCATGACTCCTAATTTGGTCATTTTTGTTAGACTAAAAAAGCTAACGATCGCTAGAATATTTCCCAAATACCAATTAATATACTAGGGTTCCCAAACGTACGTCGCTTATTTATTTTTATATGAATTTGTGTGTAACTCAGTGCGTTTAAAATGTAAGCACGCAACATGCAGCAAGCATGGCTTCTGTCACGGCTCCGGCGCTGCAGGGCTCCGGCGGTCCCATGCGAGCTTATCGTCGCAGATGGTTTACACGCTCACCACCGCCGCTGCGGCTGAGGCTGGCCGGCGGAGCCGGCCAGCCTCAGCCGCAGCGGCGAGCCTTAAAACTACCTGCGCCTCAGCTCGCAGGCCGCCTCGCCCCTCCGCGCCTACGCGGAATTGAATTGCACTCTAGGGGTAGGGCAGACAAGACTACGTGGAGTCGGTTTTGCAGCGATTCGTTTTCGTCACTAACTTTGATTTTTGGTAGTAATATTAATCTTTTAGTTGGATAGAATTTGGTGACCATTAATCCATTTTGGGAACCAAAAATAATATTTGTGCGAGATTTGCGATTTTTCTGATGTTATTTATTTTTTTTTGGATCATAACATTATATACTTTAGTGCCCTTTGTAACCCAGCACGGGGTTTTTACTCCCACCGTTCTACAGTAAAAATTAAATGGTATAGGAAACTAATGAAACAACACAACTATATTTCACTTCCATGTATTTTACATACAAAAGTTACGTTATTATAATACAATGCTGTAATAGACACACAATAATAATTGCTCACACCGTACAGGGCTGACCGCCCCAGACCACTATGTCTCGGGTTCCACAGTGGTCTGAAGTGGCAACCTCTGTCAAAATCCTATACCTTTGAACATGAGTATATTGACTCTAAACAAGGCCTCAGGGCCGCTTTGCAAGTTCGAGAGGTGAACACTGGTGACTGGTAGCTCAATCGTTAAATGAAGTAATCACTATACTGCACACACGCAGCCAGATAATAAAATTAATACAAAGCTCTTGTTAGACAAGGCTCACAAAGTACTCTCTCTCTGCATACAACTCCCTAGTCTGAAAGTCTCTCCCTCAGTCTCTCAAATAACTCCCCTTGGCATCGGTGATATACGGGGTCCGTCTATCTCCACACGAAATCGCGTCCTCCGGGGCATGTCACACAGGACACAATCACACAGCACTCACGCACAACACAAGGTACCTGACGTCTTCATGCAACGAGGAGCGTGGAGGCGGTAGCCGCCACGGTGGGTCAGCCACGCTGTCACAGCTCACCCGTCGGACCGTACCTGGCCGACGAACAGTCGCAAGACCACGGCGACACCAATCACCCACGCGGTGACCACGTGCACAAGAGTAGCCTGAGATTAAGGCCCTCCTAAAAAACCAGACCTGGAGACAACAACCCTGTATGAATCGCATGAATCTACACGAATTCCGAGAGGAACAGAAACACGTACAATATACTCACAGGAAACTCCAAAATATGCTCCGAAGAAATAATGGCCGACAGGCGTCAGAAACAGTCGGGAACAAAGTCTGCTTCCATTGCAGACGGATCCGGGATAAGGCTGAGTGGGAAACGATGCCTGACAAATATATGGCTCGACGGCACTCGTGGCATCAGGGCTCCAGAACCCTGGCCCCTCCAGACACCAAGCTCAGACCCAAAAATGGCGTGACTCCTCACGTCCAAACCCCAAAAATCCTCTTTTCCATCGCAATGACAATGCACTCTCTCGAATGTTCGACCACAGAGCAGAGCAAACTCCTTCTTGTCATAGACAATTTCCTGTCAAACTCGACTAATCGATCCTTACGTACGAATGTACCAGACCGATGAAATTAATCAAATGATTTCCAAACACCACACATAACATAGCTAAATAATTGCTACTAATTATTTAATATAACAATTAATTAAAACCTTTAATCTGTTTACGATTTAGACTAAGAACACACAACGCCATCTAGTTGGATCTCCAATCCAACACAAATCGATTGTTAACCTTAATTCGACAACAGATGGCGTTTGCAACGTCACAACACCCCCTTTCCCACGAAAAGGTTTTTTGCGTGTACGCGAAAAACCGTACACCTCCCTCGGTGTTACAACCAAGGAAACGTAAACAATCTAAAACTATGTGCGAAAGGAAAAAAAAAAATTCGTAACTTTATAACCAATTATCATGAAAACATCATGGAAGAGAAAAAATATATGTCCTACGAAAAGTGAAACCAACCTGTAATAAACCAACTACCAGGAAACCGTCTTCTACCTACAGAAATTCCTACTGTCCGGGTATTAGCCCCCCCCTTAATCTTCTGTACATCCGCAATCATTCCGTATTCATACCTCTCTTCCATTACTGTAGTATTTTGCATCCATATCGCAAAAAACCACCCCTTGTAGTTCTCCCGAATTCCTTCTGTAAACCAGTGGAACTCCACATTGTTTCTTTTTTTTTTTTTTAACAAAAATCTTCCCAGTAAATATGCTCAGCGAGCTGAAACATATATTCGAACAACCCTGTCCATAAGGCACCAGGAAGATGTTTACCTTTTCAGAGAAATAAACTTCTGAAAACAAAATAGTGAATAAGCTATTCACTAACTTACCGAAGCAAATAATGCTATATTGGCAAAACTAACATAACATAGTAAAGGCCTATTAGAAGCCACTAATGCCTAACAAAAAACTGTTTTACGTGTTGCAACCCACACGATGAAGAAACTTCAGAAATTGACAAGCAACCAATGCTGTCAAACTAATAAAATACGAAATATAATCTGAGAGAAGAAAAAAAAAAGAAGAGAAGTGTAGGTACGCCTTGTCATCATTGCTGGAGCTAACCCCAGACAACACGTGAGACACGGACTGCGGCTAATACCAAACACCCAACTTAACAACTAGTTTAAACGACTATATTTATATTTTGATATCTATACATATAATAAATCTGTAAAAAAACTTTGTCTGTACATTGAATATAATAAAAAAATAATAATTGAGTGGGGTTCAGAAACAGCAATAGAGCATAAATCCAAAAAAAAAATTGTGTCTGTTTGTCTGTATGTCTGTTTGTTTGTACACGCTAATCTTCGGAACTAGATTTCGATGTTTTTTTTTTGTTGCATTGGTATAAAGTCGGGGCAACATAAAGGCTATAATTTATCTTCGAAACTTGAAGAACTGATGCAGAACTGCAACAGACCAACAAAACTATAAGAGATACAAAAATGGTGCCATGGCGAAAATTGTTCCACATGATGAGCATTTTCGGCTGAGAGAATAAATTTGAAGATCTGGAACACCTGATGTGGAACCCCAAGAGCCCAGCTACTCTGTTATAGCATATACGGGTATGACGTTTTAGCAAAAGTTGTTCAATCTGATAAGCACTCTCTGTTGACTTATAAAAATTGAAGATCTAAAACACCTGATGTGGCACTCCAGAAGCCCAGCTAGACTATAGCATATAAAGGTATGACGTTTTAGCAAAAGTTGTTCAATCTAATAAGCACTCTCCATTGGCTTATAAAAATCGAAGATCTGAAACACCTGATGTGGAACTTCAAGAGACCAGCTACACGATACATAGGAATACCGTTTTAGCATTAGTTGTTCAATCTGATGAGCACTCTCTGTCGACTTATAAAAATCGAAGATCTAAAACACCTGATGTGGAACTCCAAGTGCCCTACTACACTTGAAATGTATAGTAATGACGTTTTAGCAAAATTTGTTCGATCTGATGGACATTTCCTGTTGACTTATGAGAATCGAAGATCAGAACAACTGATGTGGAAATGAAAGCTATCTCTAATTTCACTGTATAATCATAAGTTGGAAGTACCTCCACGCGGTGAAGGCGGTAATACTTACTTAGTTTAGGACAGACTTTCAGTGATGATGGTATATTATCGTCAATTTTACTCTATTGACCCAAAATTTTATAGAATGAATGTTCGTGTTTTAATGCTATTTGAGTGTTGTATTCTTTTCCATTTATCTTTGTGACACGGTAGCCTACTCAGTAACGTGGGGGGCGAGGGGGCAGTCAGCTAGATTTTAATTGATCAGGTATCTTCTTCACAATAAAACTATTACCATGGCTAGAAAGAGGTCGAATCTTTTCCAATGTTCCCTAGGGAGAGAATGAACATCAGTCTGCAACTTGCTTCGAGGAAATCTCATCGGATCCTCCGTCCATATCTCTAGAGAACTTCTCAAGTAAAGAATATGCTACGCATTGTCTCGCGAGTCGGAGACGTTCACTGATATAAAATAAGCATGGTGAATCAAAGAAAGTAATTATTCCGTCTTTTAGATAACCCTAAATGGACAAGTATTTTTTCTATTCTTTCACAAACAAATAACAACGAAGATACAACACGCTTGAATTTCGTGTTAAGTCACTTCTTAGTACAAATGTTACATAGACGTGACGTCACGAGCCCCCACTCTCCGACTTTGTTGCGTTAAATCTCATTGTTATTATTATTATTAGGCACCTCAAGAGCCTTTTCCCCAACTATGTTAAGGTCGGCTTCGATGTAACTGAGTACCAGTGTTTTACAAGAAACGACTGCCTATCTGACCTCCACAACCCGGTTACCCGCTCAACACAATGCCTCTTGGTAAAACTGGTCACACTTACTGGCTTCTGACTACCCATAACGACTGCCAAGGATGTTCATTGACAGCTGGGACACACTGGGAATGACAGCTCCTCCAAAAACCGGTCATTGGTGTCCAAAATATACTCAGAAAGTAAATACGAACTAAGAAAAGTTGCATTGGCAGGTAGTTGCCATACCTGGAATTGAAGTCACACACCCATACTTGAGAGATTGGTTCTCTAAACACTAGGTCACCACTACTTTGTTATCTAAGGGTCCGTTCAGAAAGACCACTTAAATGCGGACGACGTACAAAAGTTAATAATATGGAACGTTTCGAATGATTTTGCGTATTCCGTTGTTTTCCCGTCAACGGGCCCTTAAAATTCAACATCAGACGATTCAGATCTTTGATTTTGCTGACCCCGTAGTCGCTGGCATAACGGACAGGATCCGCGTACAAAGTCGCGGGCAGAAGCTAGTCCTTAATATGCCAAGACCCTAAGGATTTGCCATTTACCCCGACAAGCTCATAAACCAGAGGCGAAAGTACCCTTTTAACGTAGCACTGCTCGTATTTAGGAGCTAACTTGGTTGCCTTATATTTTTCTGCGTCACTTTGAATATAAGTCTTACGCCAAACTTGTTGCCCTTCGCGTAACTTGACATGGCGTCTACGCAAGTTATAATGTTTCGCGTTTGTGGCGTATGCTTTAACAATGTTAGAACGCACCTTTTCAAAAATATCTTTTAGGACACCTAATTCGCCTGCATACTCGTCACGAGGCATAGCTACCTCATATTCACAGTCGTCGTCTTTATAAAACGTGCCACTAACAATTGGTTCACGGCCATGGACCAAAAAAAATGGAGAAAATCCAGTGGTTTCGTTCACTGCACTATTTAAAGCAAATTGAATTTTAGCTATATTAAGATCCCATGTCCTGTGATCCTCTTTCACATAAGACGAAACTGCTGTCATAACCGTTTTATTGTACCTTTCTACCATGTTAACCTGTGGAGCGTACCTAGGACCATAATGTACTCTCGGTACGTTATACTTCTTGAGAAGGCTACGAAATTCTGATCCCGTGAATTGAACCCCATTGTCGGTAATTACGGTTTCAGGAATTCCGTGAGCGAGAAAAACGTAATTTTCTAAGTTCTTGGCCACTAAAGCGCTGGTTGCTCGACGGAGAGGGAACAATAACGTATATTTTGAAAAACAGCAAGTAACTACTAGTAAATGAACGAACCCCGAACGAGATTTAGGTAGTGGTCCTACTAAATCCATAGAAACAACTTGGAATGGCCTGTAACATTGTTTCGGTTGACCCATGAGACCTGGTGTAGGAGTAGTCTTATGCTTGTAAGCCCTACAAATGCTGCATTCCTTAACAAAGTCAACGACGTCACGGTACATACCGGGCCAGAAATACCCTAAACTAATAAATTGTTCATGGGCTCCATTGCCAATAATGGAAATGTCTGCCCCTGAATCCAATAAGCCGTAAAGAGCTATATCATATAAAGGAGATGGCCAAAAAAACACCCAGAATCGACAGGAACTTCATATGTATGATTGGATTCAGTATAATTTGTGGATTTTAAAAAGTATTTCAAATCAACTAAAAACCATGGGGTTCTCTTTTTATAACGTTTTTTCGATCAAGATTTTAGTTCACAAAAAAGTTTACTTTTACTGTTTGATGTTCGTTAGAAGTTGAATGCAGACTCGTGATTGGACCGTTTTGCATTGTTAAGTCATTTGTTATATATGACAATGTCACATGGTGCGATTTTCAAAGACAATTTCTCCAAAAACATTTCATAGCCAGTTGTGAAGGTTGCATGTAACTGCGAAACCTCTCCAAGTAGGTAAGGTCGGTGCTTAATCGTATCTGGAGTGGTTAAATACAAGACCTTTTAATCTCCAGGAAAACTCTGTAACTATGGGGATATTATAATTGGCTTGTATAATGTTAGTATACCTTGTTTTTTATGTGCCTTGATGTAAATAATCTTAAAAATCAACATAAATTCAACATAACCTATTTTGTGAAAACATGATATAGATCCTATACCCCATGGATTTCAGGCTGGATTTTTTGGCACCATCAAAGGTCTATCATAATGCACCCATTGGTACCCATTTCGTTGCTGTCGATTCTGGGTTTTTTTACTATGAAAATTTGGCCATCTCCTTTACATTTGAATATGGCCGAATATCCTTGTTCCTGTCTGGTTCAAACAGCGCTGACACATGTCTATTATATTAAAGAAAATTTGAAACAAATTGCAACCATGACTTCCATTCACCTGCATCAACCAGTTCAGGCGGTTTGTGACAGCCAAATCCATTTCAATAAACTAACCAACAACAAACCCAAAACAAAGTTAATGTAAAAAAAAAACAGACGTAAACAAACAACTGTCACAACTCCCCCCGGAATTCCAATAGTTGAGAAACAAATTATAACAGTCCGGAAATAACTGTTATACTTCCATTATCCCAAAAGACGAGTATCCAACTGCGTGAAAACTTGAAGTTAAATACAAATGTCAACTTCAAAACTAATAGCCAACAGGTTACAGGTTTGACAGAGTGTCTTTGGTTAGCACGTGTGCCTAGAATTTTCAGCTGTTTTCAGTGTTTTTGTGACCTTTTGTGACTTAATTTTGTGTCTGTGTGTTGTCCCTGTGTTTGTTATCGGTGGTGTATTGTTATTTGGGTAAATAACTAGTTTTAATAAGCACTATGGATTGCAATAAACCTCCCGACCCCGATCCTCCTGACATCTCTGTATTTGCTCCTCTTTCCCCCAACTATCCACTGTCCCAATTCGCCGATGTTGCTTGCAGTATCGCGGACTCCCACACCTCATCACCCTCTAATGCCAGGAAACGCTGCGGAGATGAATCAAACATTGCCGTGTCAACCCCGCCACCAAAACAACAAAGAAATTTAGTTGGCCGCAGCAGGTACTCTGCTACAGATAAGGCACCATTTATTGTCCACGTCTCTCGATTGGAGCCCCAGCCTAACGCCGGTACCTCTCTGCATCCAGTTACTTTTGGGATATTTCTACAAAAGCACAATATAACTAGCATTGTCCGCGATGGCGTTAAAAAAGTCGGCAGGAATCGTGTATCAGTAGAATTTAAATCCCCTCAGGATGCGAATTCATTTATCATTAATAATATCCTTCCCAAAAACAGTTTTGTGGCCTCTATCCCTACTTTTAATATTACTCGCATGGGTGTTGTTACTGGTGTGCCCACTGATTTGAATGAAGAAGAAGCTAAAAGATACCTACAGGTCCCTTCAGGTTGTGGTGAAATTCTTAAAGTTAGACGGATAAATAGGAAAGTGGTGATTGATGGAGTGGCCGAATTTAAGGCTACAGAAACATGTGTCCTTACCTTTGACGGTCAGGTATTACCGCAAAGAGTCTTCTGTTGTTACACTTCCCTTCCAGTCCAACAGTATGTTTACCCCACCATCCAGTGCCGTAAGTGCTGTAGGTTCGGTCATGTGGAACTTGTGTGCCGGTCTAAACCCCGCTGCAGTAAATGCGGCCATGATCACCCTGGTGATGGTTGCAGCATTTCTGAGGCGGAGGCATTCTGTGTGCTCTGCTCGGGGAATCATTTTGCGAATAGCAAATCATGCTTTTCGCCTGTCGGTAGTCTAAAAGTAAACACATACTTTCGAACGCGCAGTGAATAAAAATCGTGTAATATTACATTATCTCGAAATTCATTAAAAACATTATTCCAAAAGGTTAAACAGACCTCGGTGCACGTGTGGTATTGTTTGCAGTGAAATCAGTGACTGTTATTAACAATTAACTTAAAGCAAAACTATAAACAATAATCACTTGGAAGTTTGATAATAGTGCAAAAGTGGGTGTTACGAAATAACTTTGACTTTGACAAGTGTTGAACTTTAGCCGTCGCAAACTTGTTGAAGAACATAATAATCAATTTCGAGCTCATAAATAACTCGTTCACAGCTACGTTGTAGAGAAGTGCAACCGTTGAACAAGAGTGCCTAAGTTCGAGACTCGCTAGGTGCACCTATTTTTGTTTTTTTTTTTTTTTTCATTTTTTATTTTTATCATGATTTGTGCTGGCTGCAACGCAAATATTCTCGTAACACAAAAACGAATAAAATGCTGTTTAAGTAAATGTTCCCTGCAATATCATCTGGAATGTGTCAAATTCGACGAAGCGTCAACAGTCAGAAATAAATGGACATGTCCTAACTGTGTCTCTAGTCGTCCTAAATTAGACAATACTAACACACCAATCCACGCCAAGGGACAGCCTTCTCATGCAGATCAAGCTGTTTTTGATTCCGCCAAAATTGTTGGTTCTCCTAAGTCGAGCTCGTCCGATCTATCCGTACTTAATCCGATATTTGTGGACGCAGAAAAGTCACCAGCTACAACGGCTCCACTAGTTTGCGCCAACACTGATGTTCAGGATAAAATACTTGCTGAAATACGTAAGCTACGCTATGAAATGAACGAAAAGTTTGACAAGCAGCAGGCATCTTTGATGAAATTTGAGGCTTCTCTATGCACAGTTCAAAAGGATATTACTAACCTAAGCGTAAAATTTTCGTCTATGTACGAGGATTTGGAGGAGCTTAAGAAGGCTGTAACATTTTTGTCTGATGCTCACGATGAGCAGAAGAAGGTTAATACAAATAATAATAACTTCATTGCCAAATTCACTAAGGACAATGCCAAGCTTAGTGCTGAAGTTAAGCAGCTTGACATAAAAATACAACAAATGGATTAATTGGCACGTGAAAGCAATATAGAGATACAGTGTGTTCCTGAGCATAAAACTGAGAACCTGCTTACGATTGTACAGCAGCTGGCTAGGGTTACTGGTTATGAGCTTCGCGAAAACGAAATCCAGTCATTTCATAGAATAGCCAAAATGAATGCAGAAACCAATCGTCCACGTAGCATAGTCGTAAAATTGGCCAGCCCTCGTGTCCGTGACAATCTTCTTGCAGCAGTTAGAAATTTTAACAAGAAGAATGAAGCTGAGAAATTGAACACTAGTCACATTGGCATTGGCGGAGAGAAGAAGCCTATTTTCGTTACCGAAAATTTGACTCTGGCTAATAAAAAACTGCATGCAGCTACAAGAACTGCCGCCAAGGAGAGGAAATATAACTTTGTTTGGATCCGAAATGGTCGCATATTTGTACGAAAGGATGTGACAACCAAACCTCAACTAATTCAAAATATGGAATGCGTAGAATCAATGTAGTATATATATATATAGTTGGTTAACTTTATTTGCAATATTGTAAGATTTTAAAATTTTAAATTCAAGTTAAGCATTTATTACCAAAATGTAAGAGGCTTAAGAACCAAGACGGACGTTTTCTACTCTGCTGCTTTGAATTATGATTATGATGTAATTATAGGCACTGAAAGTTGGCTTAACAATACTGTGTTAGATCATGAAGTTCTGGATAACAGGTACAGAATATTTAGGCGTGATAGGTCGTCTACTATATCATCTAAAACAAAAAAAGATGGTGGTGGAGTGTTTGCAGCAATTTTGGCCAAATACGAAGCAACTAGAAAATTAAGTTGGGAATCCCGTTGTGAGGAATTGTGGGTTACCATTAAGTGTGAAGGTGGATTAAATATTAACATTTGTGTTGTCTATATTCCACCACCAGTAAATCAAGATTGTGTAGATGCTTTGTTTCAAAATATTGCAGAAGTAATCAATAAAAGGAGTAAAAACAATTCTATTAACTTAGTAATTGGTGATTTCAATATGGGAGGTATTCATTGGCAATGTGATACGGATACGGGTCTTGCGTTGCCCATTAGTGCTAGTACTACTCATGAAGATAGTTTATTGGATATGATTGCCTTTAATAATCTAAATCAGAGTAATAAAATAGTTAACACCTATAATCGTATCTTAGATCTGGTTTTTGGTAGTACTGACAATGGGATGCTTGTATCAGAGGCCGTTAATCCGCTTGTACCAATAGATCCCCATCATCCGCCGCTTGAAATCTTGCTTTCAATAAGCCATAAAAATGCTCTTATACAGAACAAGGTCCAGTATTTTAATTTCTATCTGTGCGATTATGAAGCGGTCAACACTGCATTAGAGTATATAGATTGGGTTGAAGAATGGAAATATGCCACCAATATTAATGAAATGTTGCAAATTTTTTATGATATTCTAATGCCAATCATTAAACAGTACACGCCACTGACAAGATCACGTGATGAACGTTATCCTGTATGGTATTCTCGTGCTTTACTGAAAGTCATTAAAGAGAAAGCCAAATATCATAATTTATATAAAAAGTATGGAAACCCTAGAGACAAATTAACATACGAATGCCTGAGAATGCGTTGCAGTGTTCTGATAAAAGATTGTTATAGTAATTTTAAAAGGAATATTGCTGAGCATCTGCGTGTTAATCCTAAGTATGCATGGAGGTATCTTAAGGATAAGCGCAAGGGTGGGGACTATATTCCTTATAAGATGACATTAAATGATGCTAGGTATGCCAGGGGTGGTCAGGAAATTTGTGATCTATTTAGTGACCACTTTCAATCAATCTACAGCGTTAATGGTAACTCTCTTTCACAGTTGACAGACACACGTATTCCTGGCAATAGTAATACATTTAGCAGTTGCGTACTAGAAGTAACGGACGTTTGCAAGTACTTGTCTTCCCTAGATTGCAGCAAAGGACCTGGACCTGATTCAATCTCACCCCTTTTTCTAAGAAAATGCGCGAAACACTTGGCTGCACCTCTTACTAAAATTTTCAACTGTTCTTTGTCACAGGGGTTATTCCCTGATCAGTGGAAATTAGCGTATATTACGCCAATACATAAATCTGGTAGTGTTGATGATGTAGCAAATTATAGACCTGTGTCCATTTTATCAGCATGTGGTAAAATCTTAGAATCACTTGTCCAAAAGAGAATGTTTGCTCATTTTCATAACGCACTAGACGATAACCAACATGGTTTTCGTCCTAAGAAATCTACATTGTCTAACCTGGTTGAATATGTAACATATGTATCAACTGGGTTGGACGATGGAAGAGAAGTTCATGCAATATATACAGATTTTAAGAAGGCATTCGATTTGGTTGATCACTGCTTATTGATCGCAAAGTTGGAAAGTATGGGTATTCATGGATCTTTGCTGCGTTGGTGCGAATCGTACTTAAAAAATCGTTCACAGTTAGTGTATTTGAAAGGCTTTAAATCCGTCAAATATTGTATACCTTCTGGAGTGCCTCAAGGTTTACATTTGGGACCCCTTTTCTTCCTTATCTTTATAAACGACCTAGGTAGTGTGATTAATTCTAAGTATAAACTTTTTGCTGATGATTTAAAGATATATCGTACTATTAACAGTGATTCGGATATCGATCAACTTCAGCTAGATTTAAATAACATATATAGCTGGTGTGCTCAAAACAATATGTTATTAAACCAAAATAAATGTTATGTAATAAAATTTAGCCGAAAAAGGAACAAATCTGTAACTTGTTACTATATAAATGACACACCACTCCTTGAGGTTGATACTATTAGGGACCTGGGTGTTCTACTGGATAGCGGTTTACACTTTAGAAATCACTATGATCTTATTATTAGTAGGGCATTAAAACTTTCAGGTTTTATTGTTCGAGAAATGAAAATTTTCAAAGAACCGATGTTGACTATTTCCATATACAACAGTATCATTCGAAGCATTCTAGAATATTGTAGTTCAGTTTGGAGTCCTTTTTACCAGATACACTCTGATAGAATAGAGCGGGTACAAAAAAGATTTTTGTATCACCTGTGCTATTCGGATAAGAAGTGTAATGTTTTAAATTCCTACCATTCTAGGTTAAGTCATTTTAAAATGCAATCTTTAAGCGCACGTAGAAAAACCTTAGATTTCCTGTTTTTGTACAAATTAATAAATGGTTCATTAGATTCTCCCGAGCTTTTACAGAAAGTTAATTTTAGTGTCCCACGTAGCAGCAGCCGTTTAATCAATCGCAAGACTTTTATTCCGCCTCATACTCGCACTAACGTAGGTCATTTTTCACCATTATGTCGCATGTTCTCTATTGCAAATTGCTTTCGTAGTGAATTAGATATATTTACTGGTTCTGTAGCCTCAGTAAAATCGAAACTTAGAGACCTGATCACTTAATACCTTATTCAAATTGACTTTTTTCCCCCCCATTTTGTTTCTACATTCATTTATGTCCACTTGTCTGTTATTGTTTTGAATTTTTAGTTTTAATTTTAGAAGTTAAGTAGTGTTTTACTAGACTGTTTAAGTAAGCATGCAGGATTCACATCGAGTAGATATCAATCTGAAAATGTACATGATATATCGACTGCTTGTTAGTTAATTAATAGATTGTATATCAGTTTTGTGAATTAAATAAAAAAAAAATAAAAAAAATGCCCAGAGTTGGGCAGACAAAAGGCCATTAAGACCGTTATGGCTGAGAAGTCCCTTTCTTATGCTGAAGCCAGCAAAACTATCCCACTTGTTTCTCGCAACTATGCAAATGCTACAAAAGCAGTTCCGGCTCCCACTCAGTCATACCGCAAAACCGTACGATAAAGCTGCTCATCAGCAAATCATTAACTCCCCTGCATCTTCACAGCCTGATGGCTGTGCTCTAAATAACCCATTCACAGGCAATAATACATCATCACTTATAGATATCCTTATTAAACTTTTGACTACAATTTTATCTACTAATAATGCTGAAATACCGTCCAACGTTGCCTATCAACTAGTTAATCTTCTCCCAAATATTAGAAATGGCGTCCCGTCAAATATTCCTGCAATGGAATGTGAGGAGCGTGTGGCATAAGAAACACGACCTCATATTCCTTCTAAATAAATTCAAGCCACTGGCTTGCTCAATCGCTGAGACCTGGCTCACACCGAGTCTCAGTTTTAATATACCACTTTTTAATATTCTCAGATGTGACAGATCTGATGGCTATGGAGGGTCGGCTCTCCTTGTTAATAATCGTGTTCCACTATCGACCTTAAGTCTTTCTGCTCTGGATGGTGACATGAATATAGTTGCAGGTAGAATTGAAGGTATCACAGTTCTATCTGTGTATATCTCTCACCCACAGCACAGGTTCTTAACTACGATTAGAGAAATCTTAAATAATAATAGGGGTTAAAGTATGAAATTGCCGATTTGTACTGAAAACCGAAATTGTATTTTTTTTAAATTTTTAACAAACTTATTTAATCAAAATAGTTGCCATTATTATCTATACATTGCGGTCATCTAATAAGAAGGTCATTTATGCCTTTACGATAGAACTCTGAGGATCTAGACTGCACAAACAGTGTGAAAGAATTTTGTTCTGCCTCCTGGGAAGAAACTTCTTGTGACGTAGATAATTGTCCAAATCACAAAAAAAATGGTCGTCCGTTAGAGCAAGGTCTGGCGAATATGGAGGAAGACGAATAGTTTCCAACTGCAGTTCCTGAAGAGTTAAAACGGTTTATTTTGCTGTATGAGGCCTCGCGTTGTCATGGAGCAATAGCGGTGAAGGTCGATTCATGAGTCGTGGCTGTTTTACTGCTAATTTTTTCAACATTATTCGGTGTTCGGCTGGGTATCTGGGTAGTTTGACTAGGATCGGCGTTCACCGTCTCTCTTAATTTCTCGTTAATCACCTGTCAGGCGGTCTTTCTCATGGCTCGTTCTTCAAGTCGAAGTTTCCACCACGAAAGCGTTTAATCCAAAATCGCATGGTGCGTTCTTTAGCAGACACCTCTTCAAATGCAGCATTGATATTGCGGGCTGTTTCTGCCGTTCAATCCCGCGTCGGAACTCATATTCAAAAATTACTCAAATTTTCGCAGTATCCATCTTTCTTGTTTAAGTTGAATAACAAAAACAATTGAACATCGATAATCAAATGTTTCACATTTTTTAAAAGAAGAACATCACAGAAACCACGTGAAAAAAGTTCCATTCGAAAACCTCAAACCATGAAGACTCTATGGCAATTCAAAAACCTACTAGAATAAAACGGCAATTTCATACTTTAACCCCTAATATTGTAGGACCCGTACTTGTCATGGGTGATTTCAATTGTCATCATTTTAGATGGGGTTCCAATCGCTGCGATTCCTTTGGGGAAGGTTTAGTAGAAATCTTGGATGACCTAGACCTTTGCATCCTAAATGATGGTAGCCCTACTCGTAGATCCCTTCCCGGACAGCAAAAGAGTTGTGTAGACCTCACATTCTGTTCCGTAGAGTTGGCGGCATCAATTCATTGGCAATGTACTACCCTTACGCATGGTAGCGACCATTACCCCATTGTTATAACATTTCTTAATAAAACCTATTTACAGAAAACTTCTCCTCCACTATTGAAGTACAACTTGTCCAAACCCGATTGGACGAAGTTTTCATCTTTACTGGAGGAGAAAATTAGTATACTTCCAAATTTAACTTCAAGTTACCAAGATACTTCTGGTCACTGCCATGCTAAGAGATGTTACGATGACTTTATCGCGGCCATTACTTCAAGTGCAGACTCATCCTTCTCGTTGCGTAACTGTGCCAAAAATAAAATTCCATCACCCCCTTGGTGGGACCAAGAATGCACATCGGCTGTTAAAGAAAGGAAAGAGGCCGAAAAACAGTACAATGAATCGATGAATAGCGACAATCTTATACGGTACAGACGAGTGTTTGCTCAATCTCGGCGGCTTCTTCATAAGAAGAAACGTCGTGGTTGGGTTAAATTTTGCACTTCTCTATCCCCTTCCACTCCCATATCAGCAGTATGGAAGAGCATTAATCGTTTTAGGCGAGGCTGCTCCCCATCTTCTCTTCACGAGAGAAACTGCTGAATCCTTCTTCGACAAAATTGCTCCAGCCTTTGTTCCTTCATTTCCAGAACTTCTGCTACCGTCTGTAAATATTTTGGATGATCCTATGGATGAACCATTTTCGTTGAAGGAACTTGATGCGGTGTTGCGTCATGTTAGGGATTCCGCTCCAGGCATGGACGGAATACCGTATTCATTTGTAGCTCATTCCGGTTCTAAAGCTAAGCAATACTACCTTGACATTGTTAATTATTGCTATCAATATGGTTGGGTTCCTGACCAGTGGAAATTACAAATAGTCATTCCGCTCCTAAAGCCCGGCAAGACTGCTGATGACCCGAATGGCCTTAGACCAATTGCTTTGTCCTCCGTGTTGGCCAAGTTACTGGAACACTTAATTAAAAATAGGCTTGAGTGGTTGGTTGAGTCTAGGGATTCACTGCCGAGCCATCAGTTTGGCTTTAGAAGGGGCTTAGTACCATGGATAGTGTGGCAATTCTGGTAACCGACATCCGTACAGCTTTTTCCAAAAATGAATCTGCTGTAGCCGCATTCCTTGACATATCTTCCGCATACGACAGCGTTCTTCTTCCAGTCCTCAGGCAGAAATTGCAACAGCTGAGGATTCCAGGTAAGATGGTACAATGTATATGCGCACTCCTCATGTCTCGCTCATTAATGCTCAGAGTGCAGGGGGAAGTATTCGAGATGAGGCAGACGTGGAAAGGCCTTCCGCAAGGCTCTGTTTTAAGCCCTCTACTTTACAACCTCTATACGGAAGACATTTAAAAAAAAAAAAGTCGTGGTGGCCTAGTGGGTAAAGGACCGACCTCTCAATATGAGGGCGCGGGTTCGATCCCAGGTCAGGCAAGTACCAATGCAACTTTTCTAAGTTTGTATGTACTTTCTAAGTATATCTTAGACACCATTGGCTGTGTTTCGGATGGCACGTTAAACTGTAGGTCCCGGCTGTCATTGAACATCCTTGGCAGTCGTTACGGGTAGTTAGAAGCCAGTAAGTCTGACACCAGTCTAACCAAGGGGTATCGGGTTGCCCGGGTAACTGGGTTGAGGAGGTCAGATAGGCAGTCGCTTCTTGTAAAGCACTGGTACTCAGCTGAATCCGGTTAGACTGGAAGCCGACCCCAACAGGATTGGGAAAAGGCTCGGAGGATAATGAGGATGATACGGCAGACATTGGCTCCAGCCTCAATGCTGATTGTCACTTACTGCAATATGCTGATGATCTGGTGTTATATGTTGTTAATTCTTCCATAGAGGATGCTGCCTCATCCCTCTGCCTCTCCCTGGACTCTCTGCACACATGGCTTCTGGACCATGGTCTCTCATTATCTGCCCCAAAAAGCTCGGTAGTGATTTTCTCCCGAAAACGACTGATCCCTCAGGTCTCAGTGAACATCCAAGGACAAGGCATCCCTATAGCCCAAAAAGCAAAATTTTTAGGAGTTTATTTAGATTCAAAATTATCCGGTAGTCATCACATAAATTACTTAATTAAAAGATGCGAACGAGTTATCTCCATTTTGAAAGCTCTCTCTGGGGTCTGGTGGGGGGCACACCCCTTCGCCAAGAAATTAATTTACAATGCTTTAGTCCGTAGCATTCTGGATTATGGGTCACACTTGGTGATTCCTGGTAACAAAGGTGCCTTGGCCGGCTTAGATAGGATCCAATCTCAATGCCTTCGGATCATCACAGGTTGCATGAAGTCGTCGCCTATTAACGCCTTACAGGTTGAATGCGCTGAACCTCCCTTAGCCCTGAGACGTCAGTACCTTGCTTCTCGTTTTTTGTCCAGGGTTATTCCCAAATCATCCCACCCTCTCATCCCAAAACTCAGAGAGCTTGACACTCTTTGTCACAGCTCAAAATATTGGGAACATAAAGAAATCCCCTTATTCCTGAAAGCATTCCGATTTTTTCAAAATTTAGAATCCCCTATTGCATCACATCCCAGACTTCCTTTATTTAATTATCCCTATGATGTACTTTGCTTCACCCCTAATATATTTTATAACATTGGCATATCTAAAAACTCCCCATCGGCAAATTCAACCTTTAATGCGGTTTTGGGTGAACGATGGACTGGGTTTCAAAGGTTCTTCACGGATGCTTCCAAATTGAATGATGGTTATACTGGAGCCGCGGTTTATTACCAGAACTCGAAAATCATTATGAAATTCAGATGCCCAAAGGAGTCTTCTATATTTACAGGCGAGTGCGTGGCATTATTGGAAGCTTGTCACTTTATAGAGTCCCATGAGATCAACTTCGGAGTTATCTTTACTGACTCCCTTAGTTGTCTCCAAGCCCTATCCCAGAATCCCTTTAGATCTAAACTCCATTGTCCTATTAGCAGGAGGCTCTCGGCAAGAGAAAGTTGTTCACTTAGTTTGGATCCCTAGCCACTGCGGTATAACGGGAAATGAATGTGCTGACGCATTGGCTAAAGATGCATGCACGTCTGAATCAGTGGACCTTGCACACTTCTCCCTTCAAGGGCATGACCTACTAAACGTTCCTAGATTGAGTCTTGAGACTTCGTGGCAGGAATGGTGGAATATCTCCAGCAGAAAGAAGGGTAGTTCATATTACACTATCCAACCGGTTGTAAAATCAAAACCGTGGTTCAGTCATTTTAAAAAATACCCTAAACAGGTTATTTCAGTCCTGTGCAGAATACGATTAGGTCATTGTTGTACTCCGGTCTTCTTGCGCAAAATTCGGGTGCAGGACTCATCCCTCTGCGAGTGTGGACTGGATGAGGGTACCCTGGACCATATATTCTTTAATTGTCCCAATAACTCATCTTTTGATTTATATGGTCGTCTTCGAAATCTTAAGATTCCTCTCCCTACCAATTTCCGCTCCCTCTTAACTTACTCCTGTCCAGAATTGCTCCAGGCGCTATTGATGTCTATCCATCGAAATAATATTAAATTATAAACTGTGGCCTATTTATTTAGACCACTGTTTGTATAGTTGTGGTATACATGTTATTCGTTTTATGTTACTAACATATTGTTATTATTTATATATGTAAATGTATTTCTGTTTGTTTCAGTGCCGTCCTACTAACACGTTAAGTTACACAAGTTTGACTTCAAGATCAATTTAATTTTATTCTTTATCAATCACAAGCACGACTTGCTTCTCATTCCACTTGTCATTGGCAGAATCGTCGACGTTTGCATCGACATGGATTGCCATAAATAAAAATAGAATAGAATAGGTTATAGGTTAAAGGCGTGGTGGCCTAGTGGGCAAAGAACCAACCTCTCGAGTATGAGGGCGCGGGTTCGAATCCAGGTCAGGCAAGTACCAATGCAACTTTTCTAAGTTTGTATGTACTTTCTAAGTATATCTTAGACACCAATGGCTGATAAAAAGGTGAAGGAAAACATCTTGAGGAAACCTGGACTATATAGTCTGAAATCACCAACCCGCATTGAGCAAGCGTGGTGATTAATGCTCAATCGTTCTCCGTGTGAGAGGAGGCCTGTGCCCAGCAGTGGGACGATAAATAGGCTGTAACTAGCTAACTAGAATAGGTTACAGGTTATCCACGTAACTATGTCCTGGAACGCATGTAAATATCACCAAGGATGCAGAGAGAAATGAATGCCAGTTATTGAAAAGTTATCATCATGTAATATAAGTTAATGAAAAATCCAATGTCAACAAATGTGCAGCATAATCGGGCAAAAAAACCCTATATAAATAGTTAGAAACTTTGGTTACTATTGTGTCACACCACGAACATGCAATCACAACTATCCTAATCCTAATCCTAATCCTAATCCTAACTAATATTATAAATGTGAAAGTAACTCTGTCTGTCTGTCTGTCTGTCTGTCTGTCTGTCTGTCTGTCTTTCTGTCTGTCTGTCTGTCTTTTCTTCACGCCTAAACTACTGAACCGATTTGTGTGAAATTTGGTACAGACATAGTTTGGAACTTGAGAAAGGACATAGGATAGTTTTTATTTCAAAAAAAAAAATAAAAATAAAAAATTAAATTTATTCCGGACATATAGCGCCATCTATCGGTACAAACCAAAAATTTATTCCGGACATATAGCGCCATCTATTGGTACAAACCAAAACTATGCCGGAAGTCACTATTCCATGCGAACGAAGTCGCGGGCAAAAGCTAGTAAGTATATAAATAAGTATATAAAAAGTCTTAAGTTAGAAGTGTATGAAAGTTTAACACCAATATAAATCAATGTGTGCAGTAAAACACTTGAGCCATAAAGTATGCACTAGTTACAGAAAGTAAATAACCAAAAGGTAAATTATAGTCTTTGACTAGTTACCCTGTTGTGGTACTCAACCACCCAATATGAAAACAATAAAACAAAATAAAGACTAACTTATTCACAATTACTTAAACTAAAAAAACTGACTGAGACAAACTACACTGACAAACGAACTGACGAACGAGACTGAGACAAAATAAGGTACCTACACTAGAACCCTAAACAAACAGAGAGAGAGAGAAGTCACCACTGCTTCACCTAATATTAAGAATAATTAATATTCCGTTAGGGCGCCAACTGTAACCCGGCACGGGGTTTTTACTCCCACCGTTCTACAGTAAAAATTAAATGGTATAGGAAACTAATGAAACAACACAACTATATTTCACTTCCATGTATTTTACATACAAAAGTTACGTTATTATAATACAATGCTGTAATAGACACACAATAATAATTGCTCACACCGTACAGGGCTGACCGCCCCAGACCACTATGTCTCGGGTTCCACAGTGGTCTGAAGTGGCAACCTCTGTCAAAATCCTATACCTTTGAACATGAGTATATTGACTCTAAACAAGGCCTCAGGGCCGCTTTGCAAGTTCGAGAGGTGAACACTGGTGACTGGTAGCTCAATCGTTAAATGAAGTAATCACTATACTGCACACACGCAGCCAGATAATAAAATTAATACAAAGCTCTTGTTAGACAAGGCTCACAAAGTACTCTCTCTCTGCATACAACTCCCTAGTCTGAAAGTCTCTCCCTCAGTCTCTCAAATAACTCCCCTTGGCATCGGTGATATACGGGGTCCGTCTATCTCCACACGAAATCGCGTCCTCCGGGGCATGTCACACAGGACACAATCACACAGCACTCACGCACAACACAAGGTACCAGACGTCTTCATGCAACGAGGAGCGTGGAGGCGGTAGCCGCCACGGTGGGTCAGCCACGCTGTCACAGCTCACCCGTCGGACCGTACCTGGCCGACGAACAGTCGCAAGACCACGGCGACACCAATCACCCACGCGGTGACCACGTGCACAAGAGTAGCCTGAGATTAAGGCCCTCCTAAAAAACCAGACCTGGAGACAACAACCCTGTATGAATCGCATGAATCTACACGAATTCCGAGAGGAACAGAAACACGTACAATATACTCACAGGAAACTCCAAAATATGCTCCGAAGAAATAATGGCCGACAGGCGTCAGAAACAGTCGGGAACAAAGTCTGCTTCCATTGCAGACGGATCGGGGATAAGGCTGAGCGGGAAACGATGCCTGACAAATATATGGCTCGACGGCACTCGTGGCATCAGGGCTCCAGAACCCTGGCCCCTCCAGACACCAAGCTCAGACCCAAATATGGCGTGACTCCTCACGTCCAAACCCCAAAAATCCTCTTTTCCATCGCAATGACAATGCACTCTCTCGAATGTTCGACTACAGAGCAGAGCAAACTCCTTCTTGTCATAGACAATTTCCTGTCAAACTCGACTAATCGATCCTTACGTACGAATGTACCAGACCGATGAAATTAATCAAATGATTTCCAAACACCACACATAACATAGCTAAATAATTGCTACTAATTATTTAATATAACAATTAATTAAAACCTTTAATCTGTTTACGATTTAGACTAAGAACACACAACGCCATCTAGTTGGATCTCCAATCCAACACAAATCGATTGTTAACCTTAATTCGACAACAGATGGCGTTTGCAACGTCACACCTTTTAATAAAGTCAATTTATTTTTTTTGGAGTTGTTTATTTTATTTGGTGCCTCAGCTTAGAGTCTTAAAAATATTTTTGGTGACCGCCTAAATTATACAAACCAAATAAAAACGTGGGGCCATCTGAAATCCTACCTATGGCAAAGACTATCTTTATACTTTGGTAGATCATGAGCTCGGCGTTCACTGGTGAAGCCGCTACGGCTGATTATTGATTGTCAAAATCTCCAGTTACGATTATAGTAAGTGGATGCGATCCACACCTATTATACCTCTAGATGAAATTACTACAGCAGTAGTTAATGGGCCCCACGTTTTTATTTTAGTCTAATATGATCGGGACCACGTACGTAGGTTGACAGGTAAGTAACTATTTTTTTATGGGTAGTATTTAAACGCAAATCAAAAAATATCCTTTTTCTATGCAATAAGATTCCGAATTCACATCAAAATTACTGATTGCACAGCAAAATATTCAACTCAAAATATCACTAAACACACTACAATTTATTTTCGCAGCGTACAGCGATTTTTCCTAAAGCAAAAGCTTTTTCATCAATGCACAGCTAACAATCTTAATGCACATTATACATGTTAACTCTTTTTCTTTCAAATATAGCTTCTATTTTTATATTATTTACAGCAGTTTTTCTGAATAAAACAGCATTTTATTAGTCACAGTCATCTTATTATTTATTAATTACCACATAATGAGATCAGCAAAAAAATATAAAATTAAATACAAAATTGTGATTTATTGAATTATTAATAAGCGTCCACGCTTCCTTTTTTGCCCAATAGGCACATTTTTAGCTTCTGCCGGTGGCGCCACGTACTTGAGTCGGATCGCAAGTCCGATGATATGCTTGCACATATAGTTCAAATGGGGCAGGTGCATTTTTAGTAATTGTCAGTACTTCCTTTTGGCATACATTTCATATTAGTAGTCATTAAAAGGCAGAACTATCATATTTCAGAATGTTTATAGTCAGAATCATCTTTTGGCATAGTTTTGGAATTTTTATTTTCCTGTAAGAAGCATGCAAACAAGCCTGAAGCATGCAAGCAGGCATGCAGCATGTAAGCAGGCATGCAATATGGAAGTAAGCATGCAACATGCAGCAAGCATGGCTTCTGTCACGGCTCCGGCGCTTCGTGGCTCCGGCGGTCCCATGCGAGCTTATCGTCGCAGATGGTTTTCACGCTCACCACCGCAGCTTCGGCTTACTGGCGCCTCGCCCCTCCGCGCCTACGCGGTTTTGAATTGCACTCTAGGGGTAGGGCAAACAAGACTACGAGGAGTCGGTTTTGCAGCGATTCGTTTTCGTTACTAGCTTCAATTTTTCAGTTAATTTGTTCTGCTTTTAGAAATAATGCAATGTGACAGGATTTTTTTGTTATAATAATCATTAAATTTGCCGAGCATGGCTTTTTGAAAATTTAGACAAATATGATGAACAGGTTTTGTTGTACTTACTGATTAATATGCGACTGGGATAGTTATTTTGCTATGAAATATGGAAAATTTGCTGTGCAGTCAGTATTTAATGCTTGTATGTAGTATTTTTGTACAAGAATAAATTTAACTGTATTGCATTATAAGAAAAAAAGTAATGTCATATTGATGTATAATTTCGAATTATCTGCAGTTTGAGTTTTGTTAAACATTTAGTTTATTTGTAGTGAAGTAAGTTATTTGATGTAAAAAAGAATATAAATGATGAGTATTTATTGATAGGCGATTATTTATTTGATATGCAATTTATAAGGGATATTATAAATTGCATATCAAATAAATAATCGCCTATCAATAAATACAGTTAAATTTATTCTTGTACAAAAATACTACATACAAGCATTAAATACTGACTGCACAGCAAATTTTCCATATTTCATAGCAAAATAACTATCCCAGTCGCATATTAATCAGTAAGTACAACAAAACCTGTTCATCATATTTGTCTAAAATTTCAAGAAGCCATGCTCGGCAAATTTAATGATTATTATAACAAAAAAATCCTGTCACATTGCATTATTTCTAAAAGCAGAACAAATTAACTGAAAAATTGAAGCTAGTAACGAAAACGAATCGCTGCAAAACCGACTCCTCGTAGTCTTGTTTGCCCTACCCCTAGAGTGCAATTCAAAACCGCGTAGGCGCGGAGGGGTGAGGCGGCCTGCGAGCTGAGGCGCAGGTAGTTTTAACGCTCGCCGACGGCGTTGAGGCTGGCCGGCTCTGCCGGCCAGTAAGCCGAAGCTGCGGTGGTGAGCGTGAAAACCATCTGCGACGATAAGCTCGCATGGGACCGCCGGAGCCACGAAGCGCCGGAGCCGTGACAGAAGCCATGCTTGCTGCATGTTGCATGCTTACTTCCATATTGCATGCCTGCTTACATGCTGCATGCCTGCTTGCATGCTTCAGGCTTGTTTGCATGCTTCTTACAGGAAAATAAAAATTCCAAAACTATGCCAAAAGATGATTCTGACTATAAACATTCTGAAATATGATAGTTCTGCCTTTTAATGACTACTAATATGAAATGTATGCCAAAAGGAAGTACTGACAATTACTAAAAATGCACCTGCCCCATTTGATCTATATGTGCAAGCATATCATCGGACTTGCGATCCGACTCAAGTACATGGCGCCACCGGCAGAAGCTAAAAATGTGCCTATTGGGCAAAAAAGGAAGCGTGGACGCTTATTAATAATTCAATAAATCACAATTTTGTATTTAATTTTATATTTTTTTGCTGATCTCATTATGTGGTAATTAATAAATAATAAGATGACTGTGACTAATAAAATGCTGTTTTATTCAGAAAAACTGCTGTAAATAATATAAAAATAGAAGCTATATTTGAAAGAAAAAGAGTTAACATGTATAATGTGCATTAAGATTGTTAGCTGTGCATTGATGAAAAAGCTTTTGCTTTAGGAAAAATCGCTGTACGCTGCGAAAATAAATTGTAGTGTGTTTAGTGATATTTTGAGTTGAATATTTTGCTGTGCAATCAGTAATTTTGATGTGAATTCGGAATCTTATTGCATAGAAAAAGGATATTTTTTGATTTGCGTTTAAATACTACCCAATTTATAATATCTCTTTTTTTATTTTCTCGTTTTCAGTGCACATAAGATAAAACCGTTTAACTTAAAAGTTTTTTAGCGATTTTTTTTTGTACAAAAGACATTGATTTTAGCAAAGAAGGCTCTTTTAGAAGACTGTTAGGATTTAAAAAGCAGATTTTAAAAGCTAATAAATGGCATGTATCACAGTTTCCAGTCAACATTTTACCTACGACCCTGATCAGGGTTGAATGTGATATTGTAAGCGGTTCGTTTTCAAACTCGCATGGATGCGTGCAGCGCTGCGCGTCTGCGCCGAAGCGGCGATGGTAGTAGCAGACGCTTGCTTGTCCTTGAAGTCGCGGAGTGTTGCTACGCATGCGCGGCGCGCGCTGAAATGAAATGAAATCGTTTATTTTGCAAGTTGGACATTACGTCACTTTTACACGTCATTTTAAGAACGCTGAGGTCGGCATTTCCTAACTGATTGATCCCTGAGAAGAAACGCCGAAACAAACTCAAGTGTCATAGTCTTTTTTAAAGTCCAAACATTTATTTATTTATTTATTTTATTTTACAGAAAGCTTACAGACTAATAACACAATTAAATAATATATACAAGTAGTACTTATTGCTAATTACAAGCTTCCACATTTATGTAGCTAAATAAATACTACGTACAAGCTTATAGACTAAAAAATAAGTAAATTAACAACTATTAATAATTAGCTTAAAGACTCATAAATACATCTAAAAAAATAACAAATAAGAATTAACTAACAGGCTAATAAAGACTACTAACTAAAAATAACTACTACAACTTAAGACTAACAACATTCACAGAATTCACACAACATTCCCCAATATTCAACACGTATTTAATCGCCAAAGTAATCGTTGTTTAAAATCTTTCTAATTTTCTGTGCGCTCGTGCAAAATAAATCAATTTCCAGGTTTGATGGTAAACTATTGAAAGCTCTGGCACTGCGCAAGCAGAAGGCGTTGCGCCTATAATTTGTTCCTGAATATGGTACTTATAATAAGGGCCGTTTTCTTAAATTATTTTGATTAGTCCGGAGACATATTTTGCTAAGCAGTTCAGGACAATCAATTGAGCCATTTGCGACATTCACCAAGAAACAGACATCACTAATATTACGCCGTAATTCCAACGGTAAGAAATGATATCTCCTACATCGGTGCTCATAGTTAACTGAGAACTGCTTAACTGAGAACTGGCAATTAAACGACTCTGGCAATTAAACGACTTTTTCTTCTCCCTTTGCATTGTATAGATTTACAGATAAACTTTCTTGCATTGTATAATTCTGTGAGCATACTATTGTTATGTAATAGACTGTTTGTACTGTGACTATATTACTTTTTAAAAAGAGTGTCTATGGAGTTTCTTGCCGGCTCTTCTCCATGAGACCAACTTTTTGGAACCGTGCAACTAATGTGACGTTTCATAGGTGCCTGCAAAGGCCTATGTGAAATAAAAAGATTTTGATTTTGATTTTGATTTTGATTTTGGCCTTAAAATCTAGGTACCGCAAAAATTTCCTCTGTACAGATTCAACCCGAGATTTGTAAATCTCATATTGAGGGTTCCACACTTGAGAAGCGTACTCAAGGTGACTTCGCACTAGGGAGCAGTAGAGGACTTTTAAAGGTTTTATCGAACGAAAACTAGCGCAAACTCTAATAATAAATCCCAAGGCTTTGAACGCCTTGCTAACCATGGTCTCTATATGACTGCCAAAAAGTAACTTGCTGTCGTGTATCATGCCAAGATCCCTAATTCTGGCTTCATTATTTATGTAAGTACCATCCAACTTATACATGTCCATCAGGATTGAGGAGCCACTTTTTGTATCTTAATGAAATTTTGTACATATTTAGTAGTAAGTTAAAAAATATTGTAGGCGAAATCCTGGAATTTGTAGTATAATAGTTCAAAAGTTATGTGACCAAAAAGGTGGCTCCTCAATCTAAATATTTGGACTGAGGAGCCACGTTGGAACACAGAAAGTATACGATGTACATTCTTGAAATTTTTGTATGATTTAGTAGTAATTGAGCGCAATACGTACTAAAGATAACAATTCAGTACCATTAATATTTAAGAAGATACAATACTTTCAATGTGGCTACTTAACCCATACTATGAAAGTGTGAATTCCTATGAATCGTAAGTGGCAAATTTAAATTACACCCCATAAGCATTTAGTAGTAAGTGTGTCTGAATTTGTAGTACACAGACAAAGTACTAAAACTCAGTGAATTTAGTAAATAAACACATTTTATGTGGCTCCTCAATCCTGACGTTTCTGTTAATAGAAAATGCTTGAGTTACGTGAAATCGGAACGGAATAAAAAAAACAAAGATACCAACATTTAGTATAAATTTCTACTAAATATACATGCACAAATGAAAATTTTATGTATTCAATATCTGAGAAAAAAACATCTTTTCCATATTCCTTAGGACGTCGCCATTTAGGGTGACCATGTAATATGAATAAAAATCAGGATGAATAGTTTTCCAATATTTATTTTTACAATAATCTGCAATATATAAAGTATATAAAAAGTCTAATAGTCTAAGTCTAAAATATAAAAAATCGAGGTGGCCTAGTGGGTAAATATCCAACCTCTCAAGTATGTCTGATTCCAAGTCAGGCGATTTACTATGAAACTTTTCAAAGTTTGTATGTACTTTCTAAGTGTATCTTGAACTTAAACATCAATGACTCTGATGGCACGTTAAACTGTAGGGCCTGGCTGTCATTGAAAATCCTTGGCAGTCGTTACGGGTAATCAGAAGCCAGTAAGTCTGACACTATTCTAACCGGTCTTGCCCGGGTAGCTGGGTAGAGGAGGTCAGATAGGCAGTCGTACCTTGTAAAACACTGGCATTCAGCTGCACCGGTTAGACTGGAAGCCGACCCCAAAAAGGCTTAGATTTTTCCAATTATGTTGCGGTCAGAAGTACGGTACAGTAAGTACTGTAAGAAGATGATGAATTATTATAGAATATCTGAATATGTTCAGGGTATATAACCAATGTCGAAAATGAATAGTAAGTATTCTTACTAATTTTATAAGTCAGTGGTTCTTAACCGGTGGTCCTCGGACCACTGGTGGTCCCTGGAGGCATTCCAAGTGGTCCGCGAAGCTTAGCTTCGCGACGTTGCTATACGTTATCTAACTTAATTTTTATCGACTTGTAATTGCGAGCGGGGGTTTTCGCATGGACGTATATCGGGTATGTCGTACCAGTACTAGTCCCCCCATTCATGAAAATGTATGGTTGGGCTACATTTTACGTAATTTTGGTTTTGAGTCTTAAAAAATAATTAAAATTTCGCGCTCGCTTCACTCGCGTATTCAGGAACTGTATGCCCTTATTTTTGCATTTGTCAACAAACAAAAAGTTAAATACGTTTGGGCAAAATTTTACGTAATATATGGTTTAAGTCCGATAAAAGTTTCGCGCTCGCTTCGCTCGCGTATTCAGAAACTATATTATGGCCCTTATTTTTGCATTTGTCAACAAACAAAACGTTAAGTACGTTTGGGCTAAATTTTACGTAATTTTTGTTTTAAGTCCGATAAAAATTTCGCGCTCGCTTCGCTCGCGTATTCAGAAACTATATGCCCTTATTTTTGCATTTGTCAACAAACAAAAAGTTAAGTACGTTTGGGCTACATTTTACATAATATTTGGTTTAAGTCCGATAAAAATTTCGCGCTCGCTTCGCTCGCGCATTTGGAAACTACATAGGCAAGTTGTTCTTTATTTGCATTTGCCACTTACACAATTGCCGCCATGCGTTTAGCTTTGAGTAGAACTGACCCAAAAATTAAGTTTTTTTTTTTATAAATAATAAAGAAATTAGTGCTAATTTAGGTAAACCAATGAGGTGGTCCCCGGCAAGACAAACTTTAGTTAAAGTGGTCCCTCATGTCAAAAAGGTTAAGAACCACTGTTATAAGTGATTGTATGTAAAATGTAAAATTGATGAATAAATAAATGTCGAATTAATCATTTTCGACATAAGTTATAGTATGGATCAAAATTGGTTGGTCGGTACTCTTACGAATTTTATAATCACAGTCATCGTAGCAAAACATCTCGTCCTTTATTGGATAGTGACATTTATAGTGACCCATGCCAACTTCGCTAATTGGAGGGACAAATTCTATAACACCTAATAATGAAAAAGATTTATTAGAAATAATTATGGACTGTGGGACCTCGCTTACTGCAAATGTTTTATTAAGATTTATTTCCAGTGATACAGTTTTTGACAAATTATATTTGCACACTGTTTCCTGGTTACAATATGTGCAATTTCTTTTTTCTTCTGTAATACAAATAGAGTCTTCCAAACTTGCGATACCGAAAACAGAAATAATATTCAAGTTCAATGGCAAAAATGCGACCTGTCTAGATACTGGACGAAATTGGCATGAATCATTAATACATTTTTTGCTAAAAATTGCACTAAAAAAATACTTCAAAGCTATATGTTCAAAGATGAACGATGCATTACAAGCAAATTCACAGAGACTTTCTCTTACATCAAAATACAAAACGCCGATTTCGTGTCTCATTTTGTAAACGTCATAGTTATTAGCAACCGGCTCCGATAGCAGTTTTATATATTGAGGAATCAAATCATCAGAGTATCTATATAATATTTCTTGAAAATTTCTGCTTTGAATATATGCAATACTAAAGAAATGCATGACTGAATCAAAACAGCATGTGTTTTTCAAACACACTTTATCACCGTTGCCGACTGATACTGCATCGCATAGATTGCCATTTTTAACAAATTTTACGTTGATTTTGTTGGACGTCATATTAGAGTCGGCTTCACCCCTCCAATTTTCTATGAAGGAAGGATGATCAGAAAATATCGATTCAGGGGTGAATGATCGATTAATTTTGTTTGATTTCAAAGACTTTGATATTTTCCTCTTTTTCACCTGCGTTTGAGATTTTGTCATTGAATGTTTTCTTTTTTTTTTCTAGAGCGTTTAGCTTCCTTATTTTGTATATCATTGACTAGATCACCTGAGGCCAATGCAATTTCCGTATTCAGGTAATTATAATGCATTTTAATAAATTCATCTATTCGATATTTTTTTAATTTTGTTCTGAACAGTAAATGTTTTAGAGTTTTGAAATAGCTCTCAATACCAGAGGACGATGGAGCAATATTATCAATTTTAAAAAATGGACACAGTAGATTCGACCATAGTGGAAGTTTCCAAAGTATTCTTCTGAATTCAGAAACAAATGGTGGATAAAAATATAAGTTTTTATTTTCTACTTTAATTTCCATTAACTGTGTTTGCAAATGTGCTACTTGTACATCGAACCAAACAAAAAAGTTGAGATCCGCAGTAGGATATTCTTGATTATTATTTTTTTCTAATAGAGTGTCGTCACCGGTCGTGCCGAGTTCTTCTATACGATCTAATTTAATACTTTTCATTCGCACCAAAAGTCTGCTTAGGGCAGCTTGATAACTAGAGCTTGGTGTCAAATCATCAAGTTGAAAAAGACTAACCGTAATCATATCAATGATGAATTTTTTTGCGGTTTCAAAATCTTCACATATTTTTAAAAACATAATGCAGCGAATATAAAAATATTTTATCCGTGGATCAACATTAATAAAACATTTTAAATTGTGCACAGTTTTTAGGAAATGACTAGAGTCTAGTCTGATAAAAGTAGAGGGGATTTCTGTCGCCTGTCCTTCTAAAATAGAAAATAATTTAATTATGTAGTCTTTTGCACTGACGTACACCGTAAAAGCTTCAACACTGGCTGCAATTAGGGCTGAAGAATCGTCAGTAATAATTTCGTGAGGTGATGTTTGAATTTCACATTTCCATTGATTTAGCCAATTAAATATAGATTGTTTCCCGTGTGCATCAGTGACCATTTGTAAAACGGGCACAGACTTTAATTTATGGTTTGCTGTTATAAGGCCTGCATATAGAAATTTTCTTTTGGTGATCTTTGTTCCATCAGGGAGGCGCATTGTTTCAAAAAATGAGCCAGTAGCGTCAATTGTAATTGTAACTCTTTCAAATTTCCGTAAATATTCATTATAATAATTAATCTGTTCGTCGCTCCAATAATAAATTGAAAAGTCGGGGTGTACGGTAATAGAGCGGATTACATCCTTATGGGTAGTTTTCGCCATAGCTAACAAAGATATAATTGGATTAGGATGAAGCCACTGTGTTCTACGGGCCTCAGATTTTATTTGACGTATAGCGGAAAGAGACGGTATTGCTGGTACATTTGTAACTGCATTTTCATCTTCTTTATCGCCTATGATCTTTGATGCTAACTCATTGTGAACGACTATTGCAGGTTCGTTCTTCAATATTTTTGCTAATTTTTGTCTTTTATACGGTGTCAATTTAAATTTCTTTTTTGGGTTGTGTATAAAAGTTTTATCTATATTGGTGATCTTACAAAAAATAGTGTGAATTTTGTCTGTAGTTTTATAACTTTTTATCTGAACACATGACTTACATTGGGAACAAATTCCTTTCACAAAGATTTTATTTTTAACAACCTTTTCGCGCCTTAAGGTCCAAGTGCAGGGAAGCTTTGTAAATTTATAAATGTTTTCCTTTAACAAATGACTCCATTTGAACTTTGGCATTGTTCTGTATTTCTTGTAGGTGTCAGTGCCTGATCTTTTCTGGTATGCATATAGAGGCTGAATTTTTTTCCAATCATATAAGTCCATTTGATATGAAAATACTTTTGTTTCTTTTTGAATGCTTTTCTCTGAATAAAAATCACTATCTTCGAATAATGTGTTTGATATACAACCGCTGCTACTACTAGAACTTTCAACAGGATATTTTTCATCAGTTTGCTTTTTATGAATTGTAATATAATTTGGAAAAAGAATACTCCGTTTGCGTTTCAATGTCAGAAACAAGGCTAGCGGGGACATTTTAAAATTAAGTTCTGTAGAAATAGTTGTGAAGATCGGGTCATTACTTTTAATGTTAGGATTTTGTAGTGTCTCAGCATATTTATTAAAAACTTCTTTTAGATCTTCAAGATCTACCATCAATTTACGACCTTTCGGCATAGTGGTTCTGAAACAACGGTATTTGTAAATATGGCTTACTTATGCCATCTACATATTATAATCTACATCTCCACTAATACTACCTATAGGTCTCTATAGGTATATATTGTTTTGTTTGTTTGTACCCTAAAGGCTGCGGAAGTACCGATTTAATTAACTTATTCACTGTTGGGAAGCTAAGCTCCTCTTTACAAAAGAAACATAGTGTATATTTTACCCGGGTATAGGAATAAGTTCCCTGAGGTCGCGGGTGAAAAAGCGGGCAAACTAGTTGTTTATAGTTTTCAACCGACTTCAAAAAAAGGAGGAGGTTCTCAATTCGGCTGTATTTTTTTTTTTTTTATGTTTGTTACTCGATTTCTCAAAGACGCCTGGATCGATTTCAAAAATTCTTTTTTTTTTTGAAAGGGTATGCTTGTCATTTGGTCCCATCGTCATCAGGTTAGGATCTGATGGTGGAAACCCTGAGAAATCGAGGGCAACCTTCAAAAGTTGTAGGCATACTTAGGGTAAAAACTTGACATTCAGGTGCATGCCTGAAAGCACTATTCAACAGTGAAGGTTTGAAGCTGACCTGATGATGGAGACCAGAGAGGGTCGAGGGAACTCGACAACTGAATATGTAAACTACCTCGTGTTTGGGCTTATATTATTTGTATTGACGAGACCTTTGCAACAGTGCAGGTTTGGAGCTGACCTGATGATGGAGACCAGAGAAGGTCGAGGGAATTCGACAACTGAATATGTAAAATACCTCGTTTTTGGGCTTATATTCTTTGTATTGATGAGAACTTTCCACATATATGGATAGTGATAACTATTCGTATCACTGAAAAGTTGTAAATAAAAAACTTTTTTACAAAAAAATTAAACCGACTTCCAAAAACACTAAAAAGTAAAAAAAAAAACGAATTTTAGGTGCATCGGCCTAGAAGTCGGTGGCAAAATTAACTTAGTAACATCCATTTGACACCGACTTCTAGGCCGATGCACCTAAAATTCGTTTTTTTTTTTACTTTTTAGTGTTTTTGGAAGTCGGTTTAATTTTTAACAAATGAAGTACACTTATTGATACAAAATATAGGTAAGTACTTACATTCCAAAAAGTAATCAAACTGAAGTTTGTTATTCTCACCCACTTATTATGCACTGTTATAGTAACAAATAGTGTGGTGGATGAGGGTGCGCGAGGTGAAGAAAAGAATAACAGCTGTTAATTTTAACACTGGGAGCGATCATCAGCGTGGCATGCCCAACATACGCGCGCGATCACGCGTGGGCGTCTTCGTGGTCGGGTGCGAACTGGACTAAACAAAATGGCGGACGCCGGTCGTAGCACGCGCCGCCGTGCGGGCAAGCGCCGAAATAATTTTTAAATACGCGGACGCGATTGGCCCGTTTGGGAATGCCGCGCTGAGGCCCCACAGATTATTTAATAATCAAACGAATCAATACACTGTCTCTTTAAAGTTACTATTAACTTAGTACTAAAGATAATTTTACAAAAAATCTTATTACTACGTAATATTATATTATTTCGATGGGCGGGCCGTCTCATCATCAACATCCTGCCCCTCAGTGTTGTCTGAGCAACACTCATCACTCAGTAAGAGAGCAACACGAGAAGCTGGACGCTTTACGACTCCGGTCTTTGTTTTAACATCTACGACCCTTACCCGTCCGTCGGATCCTGGATAGACTGTTTGTATGACGCCTTTCGGCCAGACATTTCTGGGTGAAGCGGGATCTGCTATGATGACAAGGTCACCTACCTGTAGCTGAGCTCCCTCGCGGTTCCACCTCTTGCGAGGCGCTAGAGTAGGCAGAACTTCTTTAACCCACCTAGTCCAAAACAAGTCCGCAAGGCGCTGGGCTATACGCCATTGTTTTCTTAAATATAAATCGTTGTCGTCAAAGACGCCGATTTGTGGTAGGTTAGATGACGATCCTAGTAAAAAATGATTAGGTGTTAGTGCTTCTGGGTCTCTTGGATCCACAGAAACATGAGTTAAGGGACGACCGTTGATCATATTTTCCACTTCACATAGAAACGTAGTCAGGGTCTCTTCTCTAGGGGTGCGCTCTTTGAGAACTACTTTTAGTGCTGTTTTTACACTCCTAATGAGCCGTTCCCATGCACCTCCCATATGGGGACTAGCTGGTGGAATAAACTTCCACTCAACTCCTTTATTAATCGTGTCCGATATTAACTGTTGTTGGTTGTCAACCAGCTCTTTATAAGCCTTTTTTAGCTCAGTATCTGCCCCTCGTAGGTTGGTCCCATTATCAGAAAACATTGTACGTGGCCAACCTCTACGAGCGGCCATCCTACGCAAAGCCATTATCATGGAGTCAGTCGTAAGAGTCGGAACTACCTCGATATGCACAGCACGTACTGTGAGACAAGTGAACAGCACACCGTACCTACGCACTCTCTGTCTACCAACGACTACTTCTATCGGCCCGAATAGGTCAACTCCACACATGGTAAACGGTCTACGATGATGCATGAGTCGGCATTCAGGTAAGTCACCGAGACGCGGCGGTTGAGGTAAGGCTCTCTTAAAGCGGCAAATTAAGCATTGTCTAGCTACGAAGCGCACCGTAGGTCTCAATCTGATGAGCCAATATTTCTGTCGCAACTCATTGACTACCATCTCATTGCTTGAGTGAGCCGCGTTTATGTGGTAATGGGTCACGATGAGCCGGGCGATATGGTCTTTTCCATCTAAAATTACAGGACATTTAGTATACTGATCAACATTCTTCGAGTTCATAATACGGCTACCTACGCGCAACAAATTGTTTTCATCGAGTATTGGGGTAAGTGAACGTAAACGACTATCTGGCTTAACTTGTTTATTTAATTTAAGTGAATTTATATCATCTTGAAAAGAATGTGCTTGCGAATAACGAAGTAATAATAATTCTGCTCTGTTCATTAATTTCTCATTAATTAATTTTGTTGAACTCTTTTTGCATTTTTCAATAAATAATAACACCGTCGCAGTAGTACGCAACAATCGCAACCAGCTGGAAAATCGACTTGGTTCGGGAACAGGTAAGTCACATTTAATATTATCATTATTTTGAACAATGTTTACTTTTTCTAATATGTCGTCACTAATTATTATTTTTGTTTCAGGTCGCTGCGGCCAGCAGGAACGCGGTTGGCGCAGGAAAGATGGTCCGGTAAACCATTCAGAGTCACTACTCAATACATAATCATTATTTTTTGTCCCCAGGTCCGCGACGTTCAATGCAGTAGGCACATAGTGCCACTCGTCCGTTTGACTCAACTCGTCTATTTCTCCGAGTCTATTTGCAATAAAAACTTTATATGATCTACATTTATTTTTAATCCAATGTAAAACTGTAGTAGAATCAGTCCAATAATATACTGAATTTGGTTGCAAACGATGTTCTGTTTTAATACTATTAGCTAACTTGCATGACAATAAAGCGCCTTGCAACTCAAGTCGCGGCACGGTAACAGGTTTTAACGGAGTAACTTTACATTTACTAGCGATAAATGATACGGTAACGCGTCCATCGGTGCTTTCCCGGCGCCAATAAGCGACCGCAGCGTACGCGTTCGGCGATGCATCGCAAAACAAGTGAAGTTCCAAACTCGCTAAAGTATCGCTAGCACTATCACTAGAAAAATAAAATCGCGGAATTTTAATGTTATTTATTTCTTTAGCTTGAATCAACCATTTGCAAAATAAATCATATAAATCATCTGTTAATTTATCGTCCCAATTAATATTACTTTTCCAAGTTTCACGCATTAATATTCTCCCTTTAATCGTAAAAGGTCCTAAGTAACCGTGAATATCAAAAATAGACATAACAATACGTAACATTTCGCGTTTCGTAGGTACACGTTTAAAAAGTAAAATATCTTCGGGTATACGCTTAAAAGATAAGTCCAAGGCCAATACATCGCTGCGCGGGAACCATAATATGCCTAACGCTCGTTCTGCTTGTTTAGCAAAATTGAACTCTATTGCCATGTTATTAAGGCTGTCTTTAGGAATGTCACTGAGAACGGAAGGTACATTACTGAGCCAGTTGCACATATGGAATCCGCCTTGGTTATGAATAAATGAGATTTCTTTTATTAATTGTTTAGCTATATTTACATCTGTAACACTATCTATGTAATCGTCCATATATTGATTGTTTTTTATAGCATTTACCGCGTCTGGCATTTGATCACTAAATCGCGACGCGTTTTTATTTTGATTTATAAACTGAGCGATAAATGGGGAACAGTTAGCTCCGAAAATGAGTGACGTCATAGCATATTTACCTACAACACTGCTGCCCTTTTCCTTCCATAAAAATCGTAAGGCATTTTGGTCATCACTATGAATTTTAATTCTTAAAAACATATCCTTTATGTCGCCTATTATTCCTATAGGATTCTCTCTGAACCTAAACATAATACCGTACAAAGATTGCAATAAATCGGGACCTTGAAGAAGAAAATCATTAAGTGACATATCACAACATTTCGCCGCGGCATCAAAAACTAACCGTAATTTCTTTTTATTAGGGTTATCGACCCCAAAATGGGGTAAGTACCAAATATGGTGGGATGTTTGTTCGTCTTTACATTCGTTTTCATCCAATTTTCTTGCGTAATTATTGTTGAAAAGATATTGCATACGCTCGCGGTACCTACCTTCATATTCCGAATCTAACATTTTTCGTTCTACCGATTTTAATCGTTTTAACGCGACAGGATACGAATCCGGCATAATAAAATCATCATGTTTCCACGGAAGCCTGACCGTCCATTGACCATTGACTAATTCGGCGGACTCGTCAACTATTTTGATAGCTCTCAATGTCTCTAAGTTCTGACGCGGATTGTTATTAATACCGATTGAATCTAAAGAAAAAGAACGACGGATTAACTCGTGTAAATCAATGTTTACGTTATCGTTATCACACTGCATAGATAAAGACATGTTAGTTTGCTGCAATGAAGTACTTGTGCATGCAATAATATTATAATGTTCGCTCGCGCCCGTGTCGCCGCCGCTGCTAGCCGGTGGCGGTGACTCGCGGCGGGCGCGCGCGGTCGACTTACCTTGCGGGCTGAGTGCGCGCGGGCGAGCTGCCGCCGCTCGGGGCCTGCTGACGCTGCTGATGTTGTTGACGTGCTCGGCGCGCTTATCAGTAAAATCAGTTTGGCGTAAAGCTCCATGCACACACCACCCTAATAATGTTTGCGTGATAAACGGCCCGCTCGACTTATACCTTTTACAAACAATTGGCGCAATTAAATCATAATTATCTTGCCCTATTAACAATTCAGGCTTAACTTTACTATCAGAGCACAAAGAGTAATTAATATTAGGTACATTATCGTAACATTCTACACTTGAGACAAGTTGTACGGGTAAGTTAAGTTCTTTAAGTTTGCGAGCACTTAGCTCATATTTATCACCGTCACTGTTGCTGATGGCACATTTAATAAGTTCAGTTTGACATACCAGTTCAGAGTCCCATGCGCCAGATGCGCGCATTGTCACCGTCTTACCGTGGAGCCCAACCTTATCAGCAAGGTCGGCGGCGATAAGGGTCACCGTGGCACCATCATCTAGCAACGCATGCGTGTTGACACTGTGTTTGGGTCCGTGAACGGTTACCGGCACTATTTTAAGCACTACTTTTGACCCGGATAATGTCTGTGATGCATTTGGCACGTTTAGCACTGACACTTCGGAACACTGCGCGGCGCGGGTGTTTGCGTGAGCGACGAGTTCGCTCTCGGGCTTCGGCGCGTCGCTGGGAGGCGGCGGCGGCGGCGCGGATGATCCGCGGCGCGCCGCCGCCTCCGGCTTCGTCCAGTGTAGCAGGCGATGATGTGGCCCACCACAGGCCTCGATGTCGCAGCTCTCCGCAGAACACGTCGCTGGATCTTGATGTCGAGCGCCGAGGCATTTAAAGCACAGTTTGTTCGCTCGAACAAATCGCCATCGGTCCTTTCTCATAGCTCGCTTGAACTTGCCGCAGTCGGATAATGAGTGCTCGGCAGTGGTCTTACAGAATCGGCATTTAGCCGGCGCTGTGTCGAATGCGTGCGCTGTCGCTATCAATACAGATTTCTTGTCAGTTTTCTCATATTTACGTGAGTATTCGTTCTGGTAGTGTATGTAGCTCACCCCGGACTCTGCTACTTTTTTAGCTTCGACGTATAGAAATTCTGATAGTAATTGTAACTTTGGAGTTTCTTGGTTTAATCTCTCGTGCAGGTATTCTACCCACTTGTTTATTAAATTGGTAGGCATCTTTGAGACGACGATTGAAGATAGTTGTGGGCTTCTTAGATAGTCTGATTGTTTCAGTGTTGTAACTGCTGTAACATAGTTTTTTACCTTGATTGCGAACTTGACTATTTCCGAGTGGTAAGCTTCTGGTAGCGGGGATAACTTTCGGAGCTGAATTGACACTTGGCGCATTACGATCTCAGGTCTACCGAATCTAAGTTCGAGCGTGTCCATGACGTCCTGAGGTGAGGTGTTACCCATCAGCAATGCGGATGCAGCTTCCTTCGCTTCTCCACGTAAACACTTACGTAAGCGCCACACGTTTTCGGTGTCACTAAACTTACAGATGCGCGTCGACTCGTGATATGCTTCTCGGAATTGGAGCCACTCTAGGGGGTCTCCGTAGTACTGGGGTAAATCCTTAGAGGTGGCGAGCCGCGTGAGCAGGGTACGGCCATTTTGAGAGGCCGTGGACGCCTCCACTGCACTCTTGATGGCGCAGGTCAGCTCCTGTATGGCGGTGCTCGCGCCTGTGTCCCCGACCGTCACTTTATTATCTCCATCGAGCGGCGGGCCGGGTTCGGCAATGGACTTCTCCAACCAGTTTTCTACTTTGCTTTTGTAGGAGCTTGCTGACGACTGTGACCGGCGTGATTGCAGCTCGGCTACATCCACGGCCATCTTCTTTTCGAGCAGCTCCTTCTGGATGCGCGCCTTTTCTTTGGCCAAATGGGCTTGGGCTTGGGCTTGCGCTTCCTCCAATTCGATCTCCGCTTTGGCTGTTTCATATTGGAGGCGCAACCGCCGCGCTACGGACGACGACGTGTGCGAACATGCGCCATCGCGGGCGCCGCCGCCATTTTCGGTGCACGAGTTCGCACGTGGCGGCAAACATTCCAGGACGTCTTTGGATGTGCACTGCACTTCTGATTTCGCTAGTTTCTTTTCTTCGTCTGCCGTTGTAAGTTCCTGTTTAGTGTGAGCACGTGTCTTGACGCCACGCGTCGGTGAACGAAATAACGACATCATCTAGTTCGCGCGCTTGGTTCCTTGACCTCGGATCCGGCAGAAGGATCACTTTGTGGTGGATGAGGGTGCGCGAGGTGAAGAAAAGAATAACAGCTGTTAATTTTAACACTGGGAGCGATCATCAGCGTGGCATGCCCAACATACGCGCGCGATCACGCGTGGGCGTCTTCGTGGTCGGGTGCGAACTGGACTAAACAAAATGGCGGACGCCGGTCGTAGCACGCGCCGCCGTGCGGGCAAGCGCCGAAATAATTTTTAAATACGCGGACGCGATTGGCCCGTTTGGGAATGCCGCGCTGAGGCCCCACAGATTATTTAATAATCAAACGAATCAATACACTGTCTCTTTAAAGTTACTATTAACTTAGTACTAAAGATAATTTTACAAAAAATCTTATTACTACGTAATATTATATTATTTCGATGGGCGGGCCGTCTCATCATCAACAAATAGTATCTTCAAGAAGTCACCAATTACGGTTTGATAAAAATAATATAGTTCAGTGCTGGAATTAGACATATAAATATAGAACTATAAAGTACATCTATTATAACAAGTTTTTCAATTCATAAAATAAGTGGTTAACAGAAAATCGAATTTCCAGCTTTACCGCCAATTTTTTTTTTTAAACCTAAAGGCAAACGCATTTATGGCTATTCGGCCAAGTGAATGACAAAAGAGACGCAACCTATTTAAGAGTATTTAATAACCCCGGTGCGCCTTTTCAATATTGCTGGAGCAGTGCACGCGTTTTTTGAATTTGGAACATTAGGTTCCAAATTCAAAAAGGGTGCCTGCAATGATTTTTAGGGTTTCGCACCCAAAGGGTAAAACCGGGACCCTATTGTTTTCGCTCCTCTGTCGTCCGTCCGTCTGTCACCAGGCTGTATCTCATGAACTGTGATAGTTAGAGAGCTGAAATTTTCACAGATAATATATATTTTTGTTGCCGCTATAACAACAAATACAAAACAATACAGAAAACTAGAATTAAATAAATATTTTGGGGGGCTCCCATACAACAAACGTGTTTTTTTTGTCCGTTTTATAAATAATGGTTCGGACCCCTTCGTGCGCGATTCCAACTCGCACTTGGCCGGTTTTTTTTTTCATAGAGCAGACTAAAGTCTTTCAACCATACTGCCTGGTCTTAGCGTTTAGTGTTTTTTAAGTAAAGCCGCATTCTATTTTATTGAGAAAGTTTTTGAATTCGCAAAGGAAGTGTTTGATATAGTTACGGTTATTCTTTCAATTAGATGATTTTTAACAAGTTTTGGTTGTCAAGCCGCCTTAAGCAGACTTTTGGTTCGATTGAAAATTTTTGAATTAGATCATACGCGATAGGAGCCGTTCGGCTACTCTTATTATTTCACACCGAGCGCCTTCGAGCATTCCTAATGACAAAAGCAGTGAACATGCAGAAATAAACCTTACTACAAATAATAAGTACTCGATTTTCATCGTGTTAAGAATTTGCTCTCCTCTCCGAGCCGGTCTGTCTGAACGGACCCGAGCTCGGCACGATGGGTGACGACAAATTATTGGAGAAGTAAATTAACAAAGAATATCCCAATGCGGATTTCAGCTTTTTTGTTTGGATGGATGAAAAAGTAGCACAGTTGAAAAAAAATTAAAGAAAAACAAATGACAAAATTTGGTACGTGCACCGACCAACCAATTTTGATCCATATTATTAACTTATGCCCCAAATGATGAATACCTAACTGAAGAATATCTGTACATATTCAGATATTGCAGATTACTGTAAAAATAAATATTGGAAAACTATTCATCCTGATTTTTATTCATATTACATGGTCACCCTAAATGGCGACGTCCTAAGGAATATGGAAAAGATGTTTTTTTCTCAGATATTGAATACATACAATTTTCATTTGTGCATGTATATTTAGTAGAAATTTATACTAAATGTTGGTATCTTTGTTTTTTTTATTCCGTTCCGATTTCACGTAACTCAAGCATTTTCTCTTAACAGAAACGTCAGGATTAAGGAGCCACATAAAATGTGTTTATTTACTAAATTCACTGAGTTTTAGTACTTTGTCTGTGTACTACAAATTCAGACACACTTACTACTAAATGCTTATGGGGTGTAATTTAAATTTGCCACTTACGATTCATGGGAATTCACACTTTCATAGTATGGGTTAAGTAGCCACATTGAAAGTATTGTATCTTCTTAAATATTAATGGTACTGAATTGTTATCTTTAGTACGTATTGCGCTCAATTACTACTAAATCATACAAAAATTTCAAGAATGTACATCGTATACTTTCTGTGTTCCAACGTGGCTCCTCAGTCCAAATATTTAGATTGAGGAGCCACCTTTTTGGTCACATAACTTTTGAACTATTATACTACAAATTCCAGGATTTCGCCTACAATATTTTTTAACTTACTACTAAATATGTACAAAATTTCATTAAGATACAAAAAGTGGCTCCTCAATCCTGATGGACATACTTATACCCCGAACCAATATTAGATTTTCGACGGGTGAATACTACATGAAAACATTTAGACACATTCAGTTGCAATTTGTTGGTTTTGCAATATTATACAAATCTGTCAAGGTCCGACTGAAGCAGCTCAGTGTCAGATTGTGTACGTACAGACTTTAAGACCTTCATATCATCTGCGTATAGTAGGATATGTGAGTTTCTGAAGCAGTATTTTATGTCCGAAATGAATAATGTAAACAATAACGGTTCCAAAATAGAGCCTTGGGGCACTCCGGATGGGACAGATTTCCAACTAGATGAGTATCCACGCAAGACCACAGCCTGCGTTCGGTTATCTATGTATGATGAAAACCACCGGTATAGATCGCCGTGAATTCCTGCATAATATAGCTTCTGCATAAGCACTCGATGGTCTATACGGTCAAAACACTTGCTGTAGTCTGTGTAAATTACATCTACCTGGCATCCCTCGTCCATTCCTGAGGTTATAATTTCATTAGCTAGAATTAGATTGTTGTACATGTTATAAATCAAGTAATATCATGTGTGAGTGTCACCATGTACGCGGTCTGGAATGGCCTTTTGAGGAAAGAGCCACATCAGGCTGGAGCTGACCAGTCCCAACAGACGGCACGCGTGCATCAGTCGTCGTGTAGCTCAAACCATATCTTAGGGAGCTCAACGACCTGTCACACGACGATACCAAATCTGCAGAACATTTGCGTAGGCCATTCAAAAATACTCAAACCCGCCAGACAGTATTTATGTTATAAGAATATATAATGTTGCTTGCATACACGATACTCACATTCACAATTATAATAAAAAATAAAAAAAAATACAATTATAATATATGTATAAATGTCAATAAAAAAAATCACATTAATAAAATGTTATCTGATGATAATATATATTTAAATGTCAAAAGTAACAATACACAGGCATTTGAAAAGATATCACTCACTAAGCGAGCAGCTCATTCCCAAGCTTTTTTATCATTTAAATAATCAGATATTTTGTAATATCCTTTTTTCAAAAGTTTGGATTTTATATGATTTTTAAATTACTTGATAGGCAAATCACGAACCGCTTTGGGAAGTTTATTGTAAAAGCGTATACATTGACCCATGAACGAGTTGCTTACTCTGTGGAGGCGAGTAGGCATGAACAGCAAGATTATGAAATGAAATCGTTTATTTTGCAAGTTGGACATTACATCACTTTTACACGTCATTTTAAGAACGCTGAGGCCGGAATTTCCTAACTGACTGATCCCTGAGAAGAAACGCCGAAACAAACTCAAGGGTCATAGTCTCTTTTAAAGTCCAAACATGCTATAAATCAAATAATATTATGTGTGGGTGTCACCATGTACGCGGTCTGGAATGGCCTTTTGAGGAAAGAGCCACATCAGGCTTGAGCTGACCAGTCCCAACAGACGGCACGCATGCATCAGTCGTCGTGTAGCTCAACCATATCCTATCGAGCTCAACGACCTGTCACACGACGATACCAGATCTGCAGAACATTTGCGTAGGCCATTCAAAAATACTCAAACCCGCCAGACAGTATTTATGTTATAAGAATATATAATGTTCTTCGCATACACGATACTCACATTCACAATAATAATAATAAATTTAAAAAAAAATACAATTAGAATATATGAATGTCAATAAAAAGAATGTCATTAACAAAATGTTATCTGATGATAATAGTTTTGGAAATCAGAAGCAGATATATTTAAAAAAAAACAACTTAACACTTAACCGAATTATTTATTTCTTAAAAAGTAATTTTAAGAATAATTTTAGCAACAAAATCAATTAACAAGAAGGAACAAAATTCTAAACTTGATAATGAAACGCTCTCACCAAACTACACAATCGATGTGCACACCACGAACGCTCGGAGCAAAAAGAGGCCCGCGGCGGTTGGAATGCCTCTTTTATAGACAATGGTGCGGGTATTGGTGGTGGTGGTGAGCCGACTGCTTATATAGCCTCTCCTGACATAGTGTCGTCCTCGACACGAGATTCTTCAATGGTTGTCGCCTGATCCGGCGCCATCCTCTTCGACGTCTTCGTCCAACGGGGGCATCGAGAGACCGACCCCGGGCTGCGGCGCCTGACCGCTGTGATCAGCGACACTAACGGCTCCATGCTCTGAGTTTTCATCTAGGGAAGGCATTGAGGGATCTGTCTCCGAAGTTGGTGCTCGGTCCGGCGACTCATCCTCACTATTATCCTCATCTGCAAATCGATTACGGCTATTAGAAATTAAGTTTAGTCTATGTGAAACATTCAACCTTACGAACATTTCATACATCGCCAATCAATCAATTCAAACTTCATCTATCACATAATCATAGCAAACACATATTCTGTCACCCTCTACACAATAACAGAGTCGACTCTTAGAACAGCCTTCCTAAAGCTTCCTCCACGCCAGTAGGTCGGAACTAGACGCCAAGGCCTTGGGCCTGAAGTCTCAACACTGAACGCCAAGGCCAAGCTGGCCTGTAGTTCACAAATAGACGCCAAGGCTTTAAGCCCGAAGTCTTAATAATGAACGCCAAGGCTAAAGAGCCTGTAGTTCTTACACCAAAACTCATACCTACCTTCAAAGAAGGCTGCACATGACTCAGGACACCATTCGCTACGCCAAGGCACCATGTATTGTGCCGCAGCTTGTGTAGTCTTCCCGTAGCTGCCACTCAGTAACTTGAGCTCATATCGTCCGTTTGACAGAGCTTTCACAACTCGGTAGGGTCCACGCATTCCTGGGTCGAGTTTTCCGGTGGACTGTGAGTACTTAATGACGAAGACCAGGTCATCAAGTTTGAACTGGCGAGGCTGGCGTCTCAGTCGGTTAGCGTAGTCGTCTTGTCGTTGTTGGTTTGTAGTCATCAGCTGTCTTGCTCGGTGTCGATGCATCTCGCGCAGTGCTTCTCTATTAGGATTAGTGCCTTCGACAGCTATATCTCGGATGAGACTTTGAATCACCGGAGTACTTGCATCCGTCCCAATCATCAGGTTAAGGGGTGAGGCCTGGGTGGTCCTTTGTTTTGTGATGTTGAGTACCAACTGCAATTTCCATAAGGCTTCTGACCAGGAGGAGGCTTTGTGGTTCACTTCAATCCGCAGCATGTTGAGGATAGTGCGAATGTAACGCTCCACCTGCCCGTTCGCGTGGTGCATTTCCGGTGTGATATAATGCAAATCGCTCCCTAACTCTGTTACCCATGATACAAAATCTCCAGACTCAAACATTCGTCCCCTATCAGTGACTATCAGTTTAGGAACCCCGAATAGAGAGACTGCCTGCATAAATGCCCGCTTTAACTCACCTACATCTTGTCGATAAATTGGATACAAGAGACAAAACTTTATGGAGGCATCAACAATCACCAAAACGAACTTGTATCCATCAGACATGGGGAGAGGCCCCAAAGCGTCTACGTGAATTGTATGGAAAGGGGTTGCGGGTTTTTCCCAAGACGTGATACTCTGGTTTGGGTATCGCGGAACCCTCTTTTTCGAAATACACACTAAACAGTGGGCTATGTATTTATTCACGAATTGGCGAAGCCCCGGGAACCAAAAATGCTTTAAAATTAAATCAATAGTTTTGTCAGCGCTGATATGCTCATGTTCATCATGGAATATCCGTAATAAGCTAAGTCGATGGCCCTTAGGGATATAGCAGAGCAATCGTGCTTCCTCACCAACCGGCGAGTATTTGTAGTACAGGATATCGTTTTGGGCAACATAACGTGTAGAGTCTAATGCCCCATCCCTCAGTTGTTGCAACAACCCCTGTGTCTCATCGTCCGCGGACTGGGCTACCTGTGCCCAGTTACGTGGCCTTGAAACCTGGTTCGCTGCAACCACTGAAGGATTTCGGCTGAAGTAGTGCGCATGTGGCATCATTACCCCTTTTCGGTATTCAATAGTAAAGTGGAAATCTTGGAGGTAAATCCACCAACGCGCAACACGTGGCAGCAAATCCTTCTTGCGCTCGGTGGCCTTCAAGGCATTGCAGTCAGTGACTACCTTGAACCGCAGACCCACCAGATAGTGTCGAAAGTGTTGCAAAGCCTTGACGACCGCCAGCGTTTCTAACTCGTATGAGTGATATTTGCTTTCGGCTCCTTGCGTTGCCTTGCTGAAATATGCTACCACGTGCTTGCTACCGTCGCCATGCGTTTGCAATAAGATTGCACCGTACCCAGCGCTACTCGCGTCTGTATGGATTTCAGTGGGGAGCTGAGGGTCAAAGACAGACAGAACTGGTTTGTGAGTAAGGATGTCGATAAGTGTTTGGCGAACCTTTTCCTGATCTGGGCCCCAGTTAAACTCAACGTCTTTTTTAGTCAAATGGGCAATGCACGCTGTTAGGGTAGCATAGTTTTTAACGTACCGCCTAAAGTACCCGGCAAGCCCTAAGAACTGGCGCACCTGTCGTACATTTTCAGGGATCGGTGAGTTTACGAGGGCTTCTACTTTATGTGGGCTCGGCCGTACCTGACCCTGGTTTACGACTCGTCCAAGATATTCGACCTCCGTAGTTAAAAATGAACACTTACGTAGATTTATAGAGAACCCAGCGGTAGTAAGCGTTTGTAGAACATCTTTTAAAAGGGAAATACCTTCAAGAATTGTGGAACTCATGATGAGGACGTCATCCACGTAAACCAGGACCTGGCCTGCCTCTATAAAGCGTTGGAGGGTTTTATTGATGATGCGTTGATATACAATCGGTGAGTTCGTTAGTCCATAAGGCATTTTGACATACTCATAATGGCCCTCTGGGGTAACGAACCCAGTGAGTGGAATTGACTGTTCACTTATCGGTATCTGGTGAAACCCCGTGGCCATATCAATGCTGGTGAAGTACTTGTAGTTCCCCAGCCGATCGATATGGTCATCGATCAATGGTAACGGATACCGATCTTTGACAGTCAATCGATTCAATGCGCTAAAGTCAACGCATAGACGGTCCGAGCCATCCTTTTTCTTAACGAGTATAGCTGGACTCGCGTACTCGGAGTTTGACTCCCTGATAATTCCTTTTTCCAAAAGATCGTCTATAATTTTGCGAACTCGGAGCTTTTCATCGTAGGAAAGCTTATAGGGTCGGTAAACCACTGGCGTCGTATCCGTTAACTGAATATTCATTTCACCGGTATTAACCGTGGTAGTAGCTGTACCAGCGATAAAAAAACTCAGAGAACTCGTTTATGATTTTAAGCAGTGATTCGTAACTGTCTCCCTTAAGGGGCGTGTTTATCTCAAGACACCGTACCGCATTCGTTCGAATCGGGGAATCGGTAGACCTAGTCAAGTATTGATTATCTTTAGTACGAATATACACGATACCGTCGCGATTTAGTATATCCGTTCCTACAATAATTGGCGCGTTCATACACGAAGAAGGGACTATAAGTAGATCCGCCTCAATTGAAATTTGACTACACTCGAGAGTAACGGTCACGTAAGCTTTGACTAATATTTCTTTTTCACTTATACCCTTTAAAACACAGTGGGTGGGCTTTGGTTGGCAGGCTAGGTACCTCAGTACATCCGAGGAAATGAGTGACACATTAAGAGCGCCGCTATCAATAATAGCATCCATGGGAATGCCGTCCACCACAACAACAACAATATCACTTGCGCCCGCATTTTTAGAAACATTCTTGGCGCAAAGGTTCACGTTTCTATCGTTTCGCTGTTGAGAACGATTTTTAGCAAAGCAATTTTCTTCCTTGTGACCCGGCTTTTTACAAAAAGTGCAAGTAATACTGCTCGTGTTGCTAGAGGAGGATGTTTTATTATCTGTGCTTGGCTTTGAGCGACAATAACGGCTAATATGTCCTTTACGACCACACACAAAACACTTCTGTTCGTTACGATTCGGTTGACTAGAATTTCTATTTGTTATCGAAATGTGGGTAGTAGTTTTAGCACGACTTGGTTTGGTATACGACGAGAAACGAAACTATTGTTTCCGGATTCAAATTTGCATTAGCCGCGGCGGCTCTTATTTGAGGATTGTCAATACCGCGGATCACTATTAAAGTCATAAGGTCCTCACTTAAACCGTTAATTATTCGTAAACGTAAAAGAGTGCGTCGTGCGTATTCCGCATATGTAACGTACTTATCAGATGTGGTGTTCATCGTTTCAAAAAGGATATTGGCGTAATCTAACTTGCGCGGGCACAGTGGTTTGAATTCGCGTTCGAAATTTGTCCACGTGCGGTCGGTTGTAACCCATTCGTTTAGCCAAATTTTTGCGTCACCCTTGAGACACGAACCAATACGCGATAGACACTCGGAATCAGTCCAACCATTAGTCACCTGGGCACGATCAACCTCCTCGCACCATGATTCAATGTTATGAATAGAGGGATCAAAGTTTGAAACGAAATAATTGAGTGACCTAATTGGTTGTAATAATTTGAGAGCATCTACCAGGGCCCTAGTTGATTCGGGCGTGTCTGTTTTTAAATTATTTACTTGTGGTATAAATGTGCGGGTATTTGACAAACAATTTGTAGTTCGTGTGTCATGAGTACTCGCCCGAGGTTCCGGCGTGCAGCATCTGGATACGTTTGATTGTGACGTGTCGCCCTCGGTGGTATTACATGTGGCACTGGGGTCACAACGCGCTATTGTTTTATTCGGCGCACTTGTTACATAACTATTTTCTATTGACGTTAAACGATTCATGATCGTATTCAGTGTATTCTGAATAGAAACATCCGTGGTATTTTCCATGCGCGGGGACCGCGACCTATCATTGTGCCGATAACGGTGGCGTACGCCGTCACGACGTGGCGTATTACGAGATCGCTCACGGCTTTTACTCCGAATTCTGCTGCGAGAACGGCACCGCGATCGGCGGTTATTAGTTGAGGCATTGGAACGGCTACGCGAGCGATATCGCGATCTACCACTCGTACGGCTGCGAGAACGGTGACGTGACCTATGCTTATTACAGCTAGATTCGCCGGCCATATCAAAACCAACACAAGAACAAAAACAACAAAACAAAAAAATGTGTACAAGACTTTGTTCCTCCTTTTTGTGGGCAAAATAGTTACTTATCCCACTTCTGATTTTGGAAATCAGAAGCAGATATATTAAAAAAAAAACAACTTAACACTTAACCGAATTATTTATTTCTTAAAAAGTAATTTTAACAATAATTTTAGCAACAAAATCAATTAACAAGAAGGAACAAAATTCTAAACTTGATAATGAAACGCTCTCACCAAACTACACAATCGATATCTGCACACCACGAACGCTCGGAGCAAAAAGAGGCCCGCGGCGGTTGGAATGCCTCTTTTATAGACAATGGTGCTGGTATTGGTGGTGGTGGTGAGCCGACTGCTTATAATAGTATTTAAATGTCAAAAGTAACAATATATAATAATCTTCCACGCCGATTTCGGCAACGGCGACCACTTCGACCCTAATGGCGTGCGTGTGCTCTCATGTGGCTGGAGTATCCAATTTTGTGCGTGAAAGTTCGCGCACACTGCGGACATGTCAGGGTACCAGCCACAAAGTTGTAGTTGATAGCTACAGGTGGTCGAGCTTTCAACTCATCTCGTTTGGCATCCAACTCAGAAAGCCGGCGTGCTTCAAAGTCAAAGACTTTGGCTTTAACGCGGCTTCTCCAGTCTCTGCGGTTGGATGCCAGATTCTCCCACTGAGACGGTTCAATGGAACAGCTCTTCATGTGGCGCTTCAGCACATCCTTGTATCGCAGCAGCTGTCCGCCACGTTTCCGCTTGCCCTCCTGCAACTCGGAGTAGAGGATGCGCTTGGCCACTCTAGTATCCGGCATGCGCAGTACATGCCCGCACCAACGAAGCTGTCTCCTCATGAGGTATGCTTCAATGCCACCTACATTGGCTTCCCTCAACACTTCTGTGTTACGCACACGATCAAACCAACGGATATTTAATATTTTGCGCAGACATTTGAGGTGGAAGCGGTCTAGTTGCTTGATGTGGCGTCGGTACAGTGTCCATGTTTCCGCTGAGTAGAGTATACAAGGCAACACAACTGCCATATACACAGAGACCTTTGTGGATATCTTTAGGTCATGGGAGCCGAAGACCTTCTTGTCGAATTTGCCGAAAGCAGCGGCTGCAGCACCAATTCTGCTATTGATTTCGGCGTCAAGGTCGCACTTTGATGTTATAATGCTCCCCAAATATCGAAATTTATCGACCTGCTTCAGCACATCTTCACCAAGCATAATGGTCAGTTCTTGACGTCCGTGATTGTCTAAAGACATCGCTTCTGTCTTTTGGATGCTGATTTTTAGACCAAATGTACAGCACTGCTTGTGAAGGTTCGTGACTAGCTGTTGCAGGACTTCAGGGGATTCAGCCACGAAACAGAGGTCATCTGCATACATAATGTCCTGTATATGTGCATAGGACACCTTTGTGGTCGCCTTGAGTCTATTCAGATTGAAAAGTTTGCCGTCAGTCCGATAACGAATACGAACTCCTTCAGGAGAAGAAGTCAATACTTCCCGGACTACAACTGCGAAATATAATGCAAACAATGTGGGAGCCAGGACACAACCTTGCTTCACTCCACAGGTGACGGAGAAGAAGCTCGATTGGTCCTCTTCAACCGCTACACAACATTGCATGTCATCGTGCAGGAGTCGCAGGAGTCTTATGAACTTCTCTGTACACCCCAACTTTCTCAGTACCTTCCAGAGGGCCTCGCGAGGGACGCAGTCAAAGGCTTTTTCCAGATCAATAAAGCAGAGATACAAGTGCTGTCCCTGCTCTCTACTTTTTTCCTGGAGTTGACGGACTGCGAATATTGCCTCACAAGTTCCTCTGTCTGGTCTGAAACCAAATTGGGTTTCCGGCAGAATCTTTTCAGAGAGGTTCCTGAGGCGGTTCAGAAGTACTCTGGCGAAGACTTTTCCAGAGACAGAGAGCAGTGAAATACCGCGGTAAGAACCACATTCCGACCGGTCGCCTTTGTTCTTATAGAGAGCCCTGACGCGTGATAACTTAAAAGTTTCAGGAACTTGTTCTTTCTCCCACATAAGCACAAACATTTCCCAGACGCGCGAATGCAGTTCCTCGCCGCCGTACTTCAGAAGTTCACCTGGTATAAGGTCTAGGCCAACCGCACGCTGATTTTGCTGTTGTTTGATGGCACAAAGCACCTCATGTTTAGACAAGGCATCATCCAATTCCTCTGCTATTTGAAGTTGAGGCAAACTGTCTATGTAGTGTAGATCGGCTGTTCGATCTACATTAAGTAGCTTATTGAAGTGTTCTGCCCAACGATCTAACACTTCATTTTTGTTTTTCAGCAGACTTTTACCATCCAGCGACTTCAGTGGTACCTTTATGAAGTTGGTGGTACCCAGGAGATTGCGAATTTCGCTATAGAAATCACCGAGCTGATTACTATCAGCAAGCCACTGGATGTATTGAGCCTTGTCTTGCCACCATTTATCTTTAGTGTGTCTCGTGAGTTTACGCAACTCACGGTCACTCTCTCTTATAAGTGCGCTGTTATTACTGCGCTTGAGAAGTTCTCGGTGTTTGGCAATAGCTTTAGAAAGAACTTCGTCGTTCTCATCAAACCAGTCTTGCTTGCGTTTATTTTTTAGACCTATGGTGTTAATGGCTACGTCAAGAATGGACGACGATAAAGCGTTCCAGTCTGCATCAATATCACCGGTATTTTGATGAGAGTGTATATCACATGCCAGCGTTTCAGCGTATTTGCTTCGGGGTCCCGGTAGTTTGAGTTTCTCAATGTTTATGTTCTGAGGATTTTTCATGCTAGCCCTGAATGGTCGCCGAAGGCAAAGACGCAGTTTGGTGACAATTAGTCTATGGTCCGTCCAGCAATGAGCACCGCGCATAGCACGAGTGACTAGGACCTGAGAGATGTCTCGCTGCCTCGTGATGGCATAGTCAATGAGGTGCCAGTGCTTAGATCGTGGATGCATCCACGTAGTTTTGTGCTTAGCAGCAAGGCGAAACATGGTGTTTGTGATTGCAAGTTGGAATTGAGCACATAAACTAAGCAGCAACTGGCCATTAGAGTTGATGTTGCCTACCCCATGTCTACCCAAAACTTCAGGCCACGCTTCATAATCTCGACCAACTCTAGCATTGAAGTCCCCTAACAAGAGAATCTTTTCTCTGTTCGGTATTTTATGGAGACATTGCGTAAGTTCTTCATAAAATTTATCCTTGATGTCGTCAGAACTACCTAGCGTCGGTGCATAGACACTGATAACATTAAGGAAATTGTCACCGTCTAAGTGAAGGCGCAATGTGGTTATACGGTCCGAGATGTGGATTGGACATTCTTGAAGTGTCTTCACAAGACTATTCTTGATCACAAAACCAACTCCCGACCTTCTTGGTTCTGTTGCAGCAGTGCCCTTCCAGTAGAAAGTGTAGCCACCGCCATGCTCGACTAGCTCGCCCTCATCGGCAAGGTGGGTTTCGCTTACAGCAGCTATATCAATGTTGTAGCGGCGGAGTTCTCGAGCAACTATGGCCGTTTTTCGTTCTGGGCAGGCGTTTGTCTCCCGGTCGAGAAGGGTGCGAACATTCCATGCACCAAAAGTCAGTAAAGGTGTTTTAAGTTTATTTCTATTGCGTCGACCACGAATAAAAAGATGCGGAAGCAGCCGTGGTTACTGCTATCCAAAGAGTGTTTGGGGTGAGCATTTTTTTAGGGCACCTTTTCTAGCCCCCTCCCAGGCTGAGCAAGGAAAGCAGTGCTCCCCTAAAAAGGGCTGCTTTGTCGCTCTGGGTATTGCCGGATTCCCTCTGTCAACCCAGCTCAAAGAGAAAACGACCACGGCATGTACTTACACCCCCAGAGCCGCTAGTGTGCAGGTCTCAGACAAAGCTCAGGTTGCATCAGCCCGAACCTCTCTACCTCAACCTATCGCCACTAGTCTTCGCCAAATCGGGGTCTATTATACGGAAGCAGTCAGATGCGCAGGATATATTATAGTGCTCAAACATACGCGCAAACGCAAGAGCACTCTCTCGTCTAACATCCCTTTATCCAATGGAACGGTGAACCGCTACGATCGGAGAGATGTTAGATGCAGCAGTTTGACATACGATAACACGATCCCTATCGCTGCCTCTAGGCCTTCCTGCGATGCCTCGGTGTCTTGCCACCAGTGGTGGTCTGCTATTTAGCCAAGACACAATTTCGGGGGATTTCCGATCCGGCTTGTCAAAAGTAACAATACACAGGCATTTAAAAAGATATCACTCACTAAGCGAGCAGCTCATTCCCAAGCTTCTTTATCATTTAAATAATCAGATATTTTGTAAAATCCTTTCTTCAAAAGTTTCGATTTTATTTGATTTTTAAATTTCTTGATAGGTAAATCACGAACCGCTTTGGGTAGTTTATTGTAAAAGCGTATACATTGACCCATGAACGAGTTGCTTACTCTGTGGAGGCGAGTAGCATGTACAGCAAGATTATGTTTATTCCTAGTATTTATGCTATGGACATCAGACATTTGAACAAAGTTAGATATGTTTTTACGAACGTACATTAAATTTTCAAAAATATATTGAGAGACAACAGTCAGAATATTTATTTCTTTGAATTTCTCTCTGAGAGAAACTTTTGGACCCAGATTATAAATGGCTCGAACAGCTTTTTTCTGTAAAATAAATATAGTTTCAACATCCGCACAGTTTCCCCAAAAGAGGATCCCATACGTCATTGAACTATGAAAGTAACTAAAATAAACTATTCTGGCTGTGTCCACATCGGTGATTAGTCGGATCTTTTTAATAGCATAGGCGCACAGTGTGTTATTTAGCCTTAAAAGTTGGCCAAAAATATTTTCTGGTTTTAGGACCTTATATATATACTTTTTATTCGATTTAACATGAAAGCACAATAAAACAACCAATTATTTGCATATATAACTATTTATTCGTCATCACTACTGTTGTCAACAATATTAATATTTGTTATGTCACTTTCGCATAAAAGATTTACAACATCTGGCAATAATTTCTTCTTTTTTCTATTTGAGTTACATCTCATACCAGTTAATAAAGGATCAGAAGTCAATAAAAGTCGGTTTAGTACGTCCATGTTGCACTCTACTCGTGAGAACTTTCTTGTGAAGTTTAGTCTGAATGTCCTAATATTCTTGTTGCGAGCTTCTGCTGCTTCCTCTGACAGTTGCCCAATTGGTAATATTGCTTCCTTGATGACAGCTGCTCCATGAAGAAGAACTTTGTGTAATGTAGGGGACATGATATACGTAAAAATGATATAACGACACATAAAGTTCGAACAACAAACATAGAAATTGAGTGGCACTTTAACGCGCCTTCGTGGCCTTCGGCAGGAGGTCTGTGGGAAGCCGCTGTAAAAAGTCTCAAGTATCACCTCAAAAGGGTAGTGGGGGAGCAAAAACTAACATTTGAAGAATTCAGTACAATATTGTATCAGTTGGAAGCATGCCTAAATTCTAGGCCACTATGCCCATTGACTGAAAATCCCACAGATTTGGACTTCATCACACCTGCTCATTTTCTATCAAGTGGTCCAAATTTAACAATATACGAAACGGAAAAGGATTTACGTACAAGATGGACCCTATGACAAAAGATATATCAAGATATTTGGAAGCGCTGGCGAGGGGAATACCTGGCGCAATTAAACTCACGAAGCAAATGGAAACGTCCTCAAGAAAACATCAAAATTGGTGACCTGGTGCTAATTCAGGATGCCATTCTACCACCAGGGAAATGGGCAATGGGAAGGGTGTCACAAGTACACCCTGGCAGTGATGGATATGTGAGAGTAGTCACACTACAAACAAAAAATGGGTTAATGCAACGGCCTATCGTTAAGCTGACTCCGTTGCTCGACTGCTCAGTCGAAGAGAGTTCTAAGCCAGAACTGTCTCCAATTCAAAAGACCAGTAGTAATAGTACAACATCAAAATTAAAGCAAAACCAAAGGAAGAAAGGTTTTGGTTATTCCTTCAGTACCATGTTCTCATTACTGTTTCTCATTCTATCTTTGATATGCAACGTACAAGGTGCATACAACATAACACAATTACAAGGCAACCAAGCAATTTATTTTGACAAAGTTTCCGAAATGAATCTAATCCAAGATCAATGGAAAATAGTTGTCTACTACGATATGCAACCTTATTGGCAAGGATCAAAAATATTAAACATCTACATGAAACATCTTGAAAATTTATGTACACAAACAAAAACCCGATCACATTGTGACGTTATCATGCTACAACTACGTCACGGAGCCATCGAGCTGGAGTACTACGACAGTATGTTGCTCAAACAGCATTTTGATCCACATGCGCGCACGCGTCGAGGCCTTATCAATGGCATTGGCTACGTTGCAAATAGTCTCTTCGGTGTACTCGACGAACGTTTCGCCGAACAGTATCAGCGAGATATCAATTTAATCAGACTAAATCAAAAACATTTAGAACTACTTTGGCGTAATCAGACATCTATAATTGAGGCAGAAAACAATTTACTTAAACGCATTGAAAGCACTATGGAAAAACAACATAAAATATTCAACCAACATTTGATAAACTTAGATCAGGCAGTCACTCAATTAAAAAATGAAGTGGAAAAAACCGCTATCAACGAAGATTTCATACTTTCAACTTTAATTGCAAACAACATTCTTAACACTTTGAAAAACATTCAGGATTCCCTGTTGGATACCATCACCAATGTTAGACATTTCAGTGTTCACCTTATAACTCCGTCGCAACTTCAGGATGAGTTGAACATCATATCAAATCAACTTCCAAAAGAACAAACGCTACCTATCAATAGCATTGTATCAGACTTGCACAAGATCTATCAAATCATGAGTGTCAGAGCTCGTATGACACGCGAGTTCTTCATATTTGAAATACAAATTCCTCTAGTCAACAGAGAGAACTGCGACATTTATAAAATGATACCTATTCAACATCAAGTTGAAAGTAACATGGTCAATATATTAATCATATCAGAGTATGTAGTAATAAACATTAGAAAAGATACTTACATGCCTATCACCGAACATGAGCTACAAAAATGTATTCGTTTCAATGAAAATACAAACCTTTGTCAGCTGCAGAAACCAGTCTTTCAGAGAGATTCAGACCACAACTTCTGTGCCAAAGATCATGTAAGAAAAACCTGTGCAACTATCACCAGTACGTGCCAAACTACGTGGACAGAGCTCAACACAATAAATACATTTATAATCACCTGTTGCGGCCATTGCTCTCTTAGAGTCATATGTAGCGATCAAGTTACTACTGAACAGGTGACCGGAGTGAATACGATCGCACTCGGAACCAATTGTATTATCAAAGGAGACACATTTACAATTATGTCACATAAGCATCAAGCGATCAACATGAAATATAAACCCGACATAATTGCCGTAGAAATATCTCCCGTCAATAATATTATAAACATATCTCTACCCAAGTACGAGTACAAGGAAGAAAATTATCAATCATCATTGCAAAATATCACTCAACAAATTGAACAGATAAAAGTAGCGTCAGAACAGTTAGATGTGGATGACGGGATGTCACATCACGATGTCCATCACTATGTGGCCATCTACGTCGTGGGGGCGGCAGGGCTAGCCTTCTTTGCATTCCTGTATTTACGCACACGAAGGCAACGCACCCTGCAGCTGCAGAGCACGCCAGGTCAACCTACTGTCAATTATCGTGCAAGTGTCTGTGAACTAAGTGCAACCGATTTACTAAATCAAGGGCATAGTGATCAGTGTGTACGTGAAGTGAATCAGTGCGCGAGTGTATTGAACAATTTAAATGCGTCCTCGACTGATAGGGCAACTTTACCTATTGTCAAAAAATTTAGTTTTAAAACATCATCTAACAACTTAGCATCTTAAGCCTATATTGTTCAATCACCTTATATCATACTAACTAACAAATCTATCACCTATCATGCGTCCATTCATCTCAGTAATCTCGCGCCCGGGAGTATGTACGGTGCCACCGCACATTGCCATTTTCGCACTATCAGCAATATTGAATTGTATTAATTTTCACACATAATTGTTCATTAGTTCAGTTCATGCTCAACTCGGTATCGGTTCACGCGTAATATCATAACTCATTAGTCTATCAAATCATTAGTTCTAAGTGAAGTGAACTCAATACACGTTATCAGTTAAAACTCCAAATCTAGTTTGATTTAAATATCACTATCATCTATCAATCAGCAAAAGACGTACGGTGAGAACCGTACAAAATCATTAAATTCTGAAATAGTAGCTTCACAAATGTAGCACCTCATAGTTGATTTGGTATGTGTTGCTGCATTGCATACTTTGCCATCCACCATCGTAAATAGCATCTTATGCTTTATAGAAATGCCATTTATATTTGTACTAGTGAGTGCTGATATCTGTGATTGGATATAATTTATTTCTTCATTAGTTACGTCAGTTGTTTCTTTCACAAAACGTATTCGACAGTAGCGAGGTAACGATGGTGTTGGGTTTTGCCACAGATTTTTTTTTTCAGAGCCGTAAAGTAATTGGAGTGGAACTGTTGAACTTTGAAATATATTGGCATCAGAGTCATCTTCAAACTCAAATTTCATTTTATATTGTATTTGTTGCGAGCCGTCACAACCCCACTTACTTATTAACTAGCTTCTGCCCGCGACTTCGTACGCGGATCCTGTCCCTTATGCCAGCGACTACGGGGTCAGCAAAATCAAAGATCTGAATAGTCTGATATTGAATTTTAAGGGCCCGTTGACTTGAAAACAACGGAATACGCATAACCATTAGAAACGTTCCATATATTTAATTTTTGTACTTTAACGGCAAAAGCACAGCAGACTAAACAAAACGCTGAGAATTGAACCGCAATAGACGTGACCATAGGGATAAAAGTAGTGATTTTAATTAGTACGCATTTAAGTTGAGTGTGGCAGAAATATTACACGTATTATTACGTAAAAAAACATTAAATAGATGACAAAGTCGTGGTGACTTAGTGGAAGTTGTGGTGGTTTAGTGGGTAGAGAACCAATCTCTCAAGTATGAGCGTCTTTGATTCCAGGTCTGGCAAGTACCTGCCAATGCAACTTTCTAAGTTCGTATGTACTTTCTACGTATATTTTGGATACCAATGACCTTTATTTGGAGGGGAAGTTAAACTGTAGGTTCCGGCTGACATTGAAGATTCTTGGCAGTCGTTATGGGTAGTCTGAAGCCAGTAAGTCTGACCAGTTTTACCAAGGGGTGTTGGGTTGAGCGGGTAACCGGGTTGTGGAGGTCAGCTGGGCAGTCGCTCCTTGTAAAACACTGGTACTCAGTTGCATCGTGACTGGAAGTCGACCCTAACATAATTGGGACAAAGGCTCTTGAGATAATAACGACAATAATAATGAGATATAAGCACTGCAGGACATCTGAGGCTGATGACGGGGAGTAGCGACCCCGCGGGGCTATATATACTGAGTTCTCCAGGGAGAACAGGGAGTATACTGTCCCCCATCTCCGGCCGGTCGAAGTGAACCATGACGGGGGTAGGTCTCACGCCTCTGGCTTGGCTTGGCCGTCCAGAATGGAGTCGCTAGAGCAGGATTAGTAGCCCTGCTTGGAAGGTAGGTGCCTCATGGTAAGTGACCCACAGGGAGCGCGTAATCTGCGTTTAAAGTCCGCCGAGGTATCCTCGCCCTTCAGCCGCTCATGTCCCTGTTGCCCTCTTGTTGCTATTCAGTGACTGATTCCCGGGGGCCCAGTAAGTGAGGTGCCGAGTCTCCACCTGCCATTTTTATACGTCTTCGATGTTTATACGTCAATAGAGAGTGCTTATCAGATTGAACCACTTTTGCTAGAACCTCATATCTTCATATGTTAAAGTCTAGCTGGGCTCCTGGAGTTCCACATCAGGCGTTTTACATCTTCAATTTTTATAAGTCAACAGAGAGTGCTTATCAGATTGAACAACTTTTGCTAAAACGTCATACCTCTATATGCTATAGTCTAGCTGGGCCCCTGGAGTTCCACATCAGGTGTTTTAGATCTTCAATTTGTATAAGTCAATAGGAAGTGCTTATCAAATTGAACAACTTTTGCTAAAACGTCATACCCGTATATGGTACAGAGAAGCTGGGCTCTTGGGGTTCCACATCAGGTGTTCCAGATCTTAAAATTTATTATCTCAGCTGAAAATGCTCATCACATGAAACAATTTTTGCCATGGCACCATTTTTGTATCTCTTATAGTTTTGTCGGTCTGTTGGAGTTCTGCATCAGGTCTTCAAGTTTCGAAGATAAATTATAGCCTATATGTTGACCCGGCTTAATACTGATACAACAAAGAAAAAATCATTGAAATCCGTTCAGTAGTTCCGAAGATTAGCGTGTACAAACAAACAGACATACAGACATACAGACATACAGACATACAGACATACAGACATACAGACAAACAGACAGAATTTTTTTTTTGGATTCGTGCTCCATTACTGTTTCTAAACCCCACCCAATTTTTTTTTTTTTAATATATTCAATGTACAGACACAGTTTTTTTACAGATTTATTATATGTATATAGATATTAATGAGGATTTCTCTTCTTCACTTAAATTTTCTACAGTTTTTCCCAAAAACTGTATCAGTCTTGATCCTGTGTGATCCATCAACTTCTGAACTAGAACTTCAGCACATGTCTCGGTCACACGATGAATTTCCGGATAGCTATCTTTTTTGCTTTTTGAACAATAGAATAACACGGGAAAAAATTTGGGTTTGTCTCACGGACTCTTTGATATTGAGTTTTTAGTTAATTCTGCTTCTGTAAACATTGACGAGGCTGATCTTGCTTTTCAACACTTTCTTTAAAGGCTTTGATGTATTTTTTAGCTCTTCGAGGACTTTTCGTAAGGTCTTTAACAACTTTCGAAGCTTTAACTTTGCCGGCCTGTTGCAATTGCATTTGTGTTGCATACGTTAATTCTGCTAAATCCTTTGACCTCAGGTCTTCGGTTTTCCGTCTTTTACTTCTTTCACTTGATTCTTCAAATGATTTTTGAGGACGCCCGGGGCTAACTCCTAAAACAAACAAATAGAAATATGTTATTAAAAAAGTCACATTAGTCATAATGTAAACAATAGCAAGTTTGCAATGTATTGTGCTAATTACGATATCGCCTAGTTAGAAGATCGCTGAGTCGCTGCCCTACTTTTAAGTAATAGTCCGAAGTACAATTGCAAGCGCAGTAAAAGTGATCTCAATGGAAATCTTCCTAAAAATTGTATCTGATCATTTTAGCATTCCATAATCATACTTCGATTATGTCTCATCTCTTTTATCATAAGTAATTACTGTAATTCTTTTCAATTAATTAAATATTTTATTTTATTAAGAAAATTTGGTTTCTTTTCGATCCTCCGACTGTAGTTAACGTATTTGGCGCAGTCGGTAGGATACTCGCGGGCCGGTTCGCGAGATCGGGAATAGGTAGCTAGACTTCGTTACCAATCACATCGCGAGTCACCCGGGTGGCTATCAAGCACCATCTTCGAGTATCCAGAATCTACGGACCTGCTGCAGAACCGGAGGAGAATCCAAACTTCGATTCACGACAGAACCAGAAATGAAACATATGTGAGTACACTTGAATTGATCTCGTGTTGCTTCCTTTTATCCTAGTGTCTTAATTTTATCATTCAAGATTTATCTTCCTAGAGCCAATAGTTCTCGGGAGTCTGATTCGAGGCAGGCTCGCCGACACCAAGTAGATAATAATAGAGATATTGATTTAGATCTTAACTTAGATATTTTTTTCAACGGAATGTCTCACGAACCAGACACAATCTATAAGGCCTTACGCCTTGTCCCGGATTTTGACGGAAACCCTAATGTTCTGACAAGGTTCATTAATATTTGTGACCAGCTGGCAGCAAAGTACTTAAGTACAAATCCCGGTAGTGAATTTTCGAATCTTTGTTTATTGAATGGCATTCTCAACAAAATAACAGGACCCGCTGCAAGTACTATTAATTCCAACGGGATCCCTGATAACTGGTTAGGGATTCGCAACGCCTTAATAAATAATTTTCTGATCAACGTGATGAAACTGCCTTGTACAATGACCTCTCGCTTGCTACACAAGGAAATAAGACACCTCAGGAATTTTACGACCATTGCAAAACGTTATTCAGTACAATTATGACATACTAGCTGGTGCCCGCGACTTCGTCTGCGCAGGTTTAGTATTTCGAACAATATGTTTACAAATTGTAGCCTATGTGTTATTCTGATGTATAAGCTATATTATTGTAAAGTTTCATTAAAATCCATTCAGTAGTTTTTGCGTGAAAGAGTAACAAACATCCATACATCCATACATCCATACATACAAACTTTCGCGTTTATAATATTAGTAGGATGTGACCTTGCACGAATCTGTGTCCACGACCGTAGAGGCTAAACGAGAATTATACAAGAAAGTCACAATGCAGGCATACGTTCGCGGGCTTAAAGAACCCCTAGGTTCTCGCATTCGTTGTATGCGTCCCCCTACTATTGAAAAGGCTCTGGAGTATGTCCAGGAGGAACTCAACGTAGTATACCTCCAACAGCGAAACGACCCCGCTAAAACTCACTCAATTACTAAGGCTACACCATTACCACCGACGTCATATGCCCCGACAGCGCGGGCTAATCACTTCTCGCTACCAATACCTAACTGGCCTGCTCCTGTAGGACAACAAGCTATGAGACCTCCGCCTCAACCTTTCAAGTTTCCGGTACAGCAACAAGCACCACCCCCTAATTATAACCCCCGCAATAAGGTGTTTCACGCCCCACCTCGTAACAATTATTCACCGTAATCTCAAGTTCCTCAACCAATGAGTGGAGTTCAACAGTTCGCTCCCAGAACTCTCCCGCACTCCCATATGATAACTGGACACGACTGGGCTAAATCCGGAAACCCGCCTCCTACAAATTATTTCAAAAGCCGCGAAATGAATATGAATAATTGCGTGACCTACGACAACGCGTACTCTTATTACAATGACTATGGCTGTTATCAAGAACCGGTGTACAATTACAACGCTGACTATTCTAGCTATACTAGTGATTCGCCCGAGTTTACTTCTGAATTTAATTATTATAATGAACTAAATGAAAGCCTAAATATTGAAGAATTTCAACCACAGCCAGGCCCTAGCCATGCTGAGCAGGATTTTCAAGAGATTTCAATATCAAAAAAAAACAAAAATAGAACTAAACCTTGAAACGCAACGGCAGTTACCATACATTCAAATAGCTCATCCTCCCCTAAAGTTATTAATAGATACAGGCGCCAATCAGTCTTTCATCAGTCTGGAGGCTGTAGAACGATATTTCACTAACTTCCCACTCGATTTCGATCCATTTGAAGTTACAAACATACACGCGACTAGTAGAAGTAATTATTCGATTACGTTACCGTGTTTTCCTGAGTTCAATGACTACGGTAATATGAAGCTATTTGTATATAAATTCCACGATTACTTTGATGGCCTCATAGGACTCGATCTGTTGAGTAAGTGGGAAGCGCGAATAGACCTAAAGGAGGAACAGCTGTTAACCCGTTCTGCCTTGAATCCTATTAAAATGTACAATTCGAGAAACGTCAACCTGTACGAGGACATCATTCCAGCATTTTCTTCAAAAATTATAAGAGTTCCTCTTGACGTCGCGGACGGCGATGCGTTTATTCAAGAACAAATTATTTGTAATTGCATCATTCACGAAATAAGATCAAACACCGGATTAGGACAACGGATGACATACCTGTGCATGCTAAAACATATCGTTATCCGTTTGTACACCGCGAAGAAGTTAAAACCCAGATAACGAAAATGTTAGAGCGAGGTATCATTAGACCTTCCGACTCTGCATGGAGCTCACCCATCTGGGTCGTACCAAAAAAAATTGATGCTTCCGGTAAGCAGAAATGGCGGCTAGTGGTTGACTTTCGGAAATTGAATGAAAAGACAATTGAGGATAAGTACCCGATACCGAATATCACCGACGTACTTGACAAGTTAGGGAAGTGCCAGTACTTCACCACTCTCGATTTAGCTAGTGGCTTCTATCAGGTCGAAATGGACCCCCAGGATATTTCTAAGACTGCCTTCAATGTCGAGCATGGACATTTTGAATTTCTCCGAATGCCCATGGGACTCAAAAATTCTCCATCTACTTTTCAACGCGTGATGGACAATGTTCTAAGAGGCCTTCAGAACGACATCTGTCTTGTCTACCTTGATGACATCATAGGGTTCACTACCTCACTCCAGGAACACATGGTAAACCTGGAAAAGGTATTTCAAAGACTCCGAGAGTCCAACTTCAAAATCCAAATGGACAAATCTGAATTTCTAAAGCTAGAGACAGCTTATCTTGGTCATGTCATTAGCAAAGACGGTGTCAAACCAAACCCTGATAAGATCTCCGCCATACTGAAGTACCCAATCCCCAAAACCGCTAAGGAAATAAAGCAATTCCTAGGCCTTCTCGGTTATTACCGAAAGTTCATCCCAGATTTCGCTCGCACTACCAAGCCATTAACACAGTGCCTAAAAAGAGGCAGAAAAATCACCCTTGACCCCGAATACATAAATTGCTTTGAGAAATGCAAGACCTTACTCACGAATGACCCTATCCTGCAGTATCCAGATTTCAGTAAGGAATTCAATCTCACCACTGATGCTTCGAATGTGGCAATCGGAGCCTTATTATCTCAAGGCCCAATAGGATCTGACAAGCCTGTGTGCTACGCTTCCCGTACCCTGAACGACAGCGAAATCAACTACAGCACCATTGAGAAGGAGCTTCTAGCAATAGTGTGGGCTACAAAATACTTCAGGCCCTATCTATTTGGAAGGAAATTTAGAGTGTTGACTGACCATAAACCTCTGGAATGGATGATGAATTTGAAGGAACCAAATTCACGCTTGACCAGGTGGCGACTAAGACTGAGTGAATATGACTTCACGATCCAATACAAAAAAGGCAAAATCAATACCAATGCCGACGCGCTGTCTCGTGTAGAAATCCACCTTGGAGATACTCAGCCGTTAATGGATGAAATAAAGAACCTTGTATTAGTTAAGCATGAGATAGAGAATGTAAAAGAATACCTGCAGCAACAAGAGATTATTCGCCACTACCACGATGGCAAAACGAACCATCGTGGCATCAATGAATGTTATCTTGCCCTATCTCAAAAATATTTCTGGCCTAAAATGAAAGATCAAATTACAAAATTTATAAACGAGTGCACCATCTGTGGTCAAGCAAAATACGATAGGAACCCCGTTAGACCCCAGTTTAACATCGTACCTCCAGCCACGAAACCTTTTGAAATAATCCATATGGACCTCTTTACTGTACAATCCGAAAAATACGTGACCTTCATAGATGTTTTCACGAAGTACGGCCAAGCCTATCACCTAAGTGATGGCACAGCCGTAAGTATACTCCAGGCATTACTGCACTATTGTACTCACCATGGCGTGCCCATAACCATCATAACTGATAATGGAACCGAATTTACAAATCAATTATTTTTAGAGTTTACTAGATTACATAAAATCAACCATCACAAAATATTGCCTCATGCACCTAATGATAACGGTAATATAGAAAGATTTCACCTGACCCTTCTAGAACATCTAAGACTTCGAAAACTCCAGCACAAAGATGAGCCAATAACTCACCTTATGCCATATGCCCTTATAGCTTACAACAGCTCTATCCATAGCTTCACTAAATGTAGACCATTTGACCTGTTAACTGGACACTTTGACCCGAGAGATTGTCTTGACATTGATATAACTCAGATCCTGTTACAACAGTACCTTCAAAATCATAAGGAACAAATGAAAAGGGTCTATAACATTGTGAATAACAAATCCCTAGAAGCTCGTGCAGCCATTATCGAGAGTAGGAATAAAAATAGGGAACCAGAAATTAAATATGCACCTGAGCAGCAAGTCTTTATCAAAAATCCCCTAGCCAGTCGTCAAAAAACGGCCCCTCGTTATACAGAAGACACTGTTTTAGCGGACCTACCGGTACACATTTATACTTCCAAGAAACGCGGCCCTGTCGCTAAATCGCGTCCCTAAAACGGTAAATTTGTTGCAGGATACTGTTAGTAGTGTTCCTCGTGATTGCCCAATCTCAGGACATAAAACTCGAGAGCTTAGCTGACGGACCGGGACTACTACCGCACAAACTTGGACCCATGAGATTGACGACTCACCATCATACGTTCATACAGTACGTACAGTTAAACGATATAGAAGACAAAGTCGACTCATTACAGACTCAGTTAAAAGGTTACAGAAAACGGCTATCAAACAACACGTTCTTACTATACGAGACACAGATCGACTACCTAACTGAAAAACTCAGCGATGTCCTAAAACAGCTGAGATCCCTAGAACCGAACAGAGTCAAACGAGGTATTTTAGATGGCCTCGGGTCAGTGATTAAGAGTATAACTGGTAACTTGGACCACTCTGATGCTTTGAAATATAACAAGGCAATCAGCACATTACAAACTAATCAGGATAGAATAATCTCTGAATTTAACAACCACATAAGTATAAGTAAGAAATGGTTATCCAAACATAACGATATCCTAACACAGCTAGTAGACAATCAAAATAAAATTAACAGTACTCTTGAACTTATTCTGAACAGCAAAATCAGCTTTTTCACGAGCGGCGCCCGTGTTTTCAAAACCTTATTCATCCGCGCCGACATAATAATTTTTGAGAAGCATCTGGAAGATGTCAAAATTTCTAATAATAATAAAACAGTTGTCGTCTGTGGAGACTTTAATATAATAATTGTCACGTTTAGCGTGTGGAAGGTTTAGATTTTAAATTAAACCCCACATTGTGAACATAAAAATTATTTTCAAGGTCGCGATTCGAATGCCCGTCAGTAAAATTAATTCTGCTATATGGAGGTAAAGCGCGCTAGCACTGTCCTGGCTTCACGTGGAGAGATGTCCGGTGATGACGCTTCCGAGGAGGCGCTTCAGGGTGGACGACCCGCAGATGGTGATGCAGTCTGGTAGAGGGTAATCGGTGCACGGTGCCTCTCGGTGCCTGTCGATGTTCGGCCAACGGATCAGCCGTGGCCTTGAGTTTAAGCCGAACTTTGAACCCGAACTTTGGACCCTGGAATTCACGTCATCATCATCCATCCTCCGAGCCTTTTCCCAATCATGTTGGGGTCGGCTTCCAGTCTAACCGGATTCAGCTGAGTACCAGTGCTTTACAAGAAGCGACTGCCTATCTGACCTCCTCAACCCAGTTGCCCGGGCAACCCGATACCCCTTAGTTAGACTGGTGTCAGACTTACTGGCTTCTGACTACCCGTAACGACTGCCAAGGATGTTCTATGACAGCCGGGACCTACAGTTTAACGTGCCATCCGAAACACAGGCAATGGTGTCTAAGATATACTTAGAAAGTACATACAAACTTAGAAAAGTTGCATTGGTACTTGCCTGACCTGGGATCGAACCCGCGCCCTCATACTTGAGAGGTTGGTCCTTTACCCACTAGGCCACCACGACTTCCCCCTGGAATTCACGTCCATTCAAATAAATGTCCATTTCTGATTGTCCTCCTCTGACTGTATTTGCCGCGGAAGCAGGAAGCAGAAGCTCAGTGCGCTTAAGGTGACTGTGTGCAAATTCACAGTCAGAATCGGAGTTTACAGAGAACAGCTGAAATGTAATTTTATATAAAACGTATAAAAAAATAAGATACAGGGATAAGCAAATGATAAGAATAACCCTGACTGCTTATGATGATGAAAAAGGCTACGAATGATGCTACAAATGTGCAAAGCAAGAAAAGATGAAGAGAATCTGCAAGTCATTTGCCAACGGTCACCCAATAGGTGGGTGGTAGCAATTACACGAATTGTTCAACACTTACCCAATACGGGGAGATGCACTGATTCTAAAATATAGAGAATAAGTTAAACGAAATTTGAAAAATGTGTTTTCAACATTATAAAATAAAAACCGTTTAAAAAAAGTACTTTAAGACCACGATTAACGTCACGCACTAAGGACTGGCAAAAGTGAGTACTTGTAAGGAGCGCGTGAACGTGTGTCTTCCTTGATGATATTTTAAAAATGGTCGGTTCGCTAAAGCAACGAACCAAACTCACGGAACACGTCCGTGAATGAGTAGCGAACGAATCCGATTTGCATTGGTACAGCAGTCCCGGTAAAAGAATCGAAACCATATCACAATGACGTGAAGTCCAATATGGCTCAACTTGCCGTTGCACCGATACAGATAATGACTACGTACTGTTTGTTTTTAATTTTTAAACTAAGTTACAATTTTTATTTCTAGACCTAGTTGTTATAGTAAATATGACTTTGAAAATACGTAAATCAGTTTAGTAAAAGAAATAAATAATACTTAATTAACTAAACAAATAATTGTACGCGTTTCTAAACGTAACCGTAGGTAGACATTACATTTATTTTATTTTTTTCTACCCATATTATAATATATTAATCTTTTGATTAAAAACAAAAGGCAAGTATTTTTAAACGTTGACATTAACGTGCAACGTTACAATACCCCCGCGCACAGTCAAGGATTTTGTTATTTCTCTAAAAAAATGACAAAATCCGCATGTTCTCGAACCATGTTGCTAAACTATTTGTTTATTCTTCCAAAATACACTCATTCATACATCTCTCAAACACACTCCAGCAGCAGTTACTATACTCTTAGTATCTATTAAAATAACTGACGCACAATTGCATACTGTTTTAAGTGCCAGTATTCTTATTTACTTGACACTTTACAAATAGAAGTTCCAAGTGAAGGTAGAAAAGTAAGCGAGAGGGAACTAAAATAATAAATAAATTAAGATAAAAGATAACTTGAAGAAAAAAATACTGAATAGTCAAAATTGATGAACAAAAAAAATATTATCTATTGCAGACAAATAATTTTAAGTCTTTTATGTGCCAAGATCCTAAGTTTTTACCTGACATGTCCTGCAGCACATAAACTAAGGAACACTTCTTTTCAATTATTTTAGCTTTAATAAATTTCGGTGCTAACTTTTTCGAAATCGATTTGCCTTATCACTTAAAAAGTAAGCGCGCTTCATGACTACGTCTCCAACGTTAAATTCTGCAAACTTGCGGCTGAAATTATAATGTGAAGTATTCTTTACATGGGCTTGCCATAATCTAGACTGCACAGTATCAAAGGTACTTGCCAAACAACCAAGGTTTTCTGCGTATATATCACGTGGCAAAAAGAGTATTTCATTGCCGAGGTCATTATCAATATAGTGAGACCCGCAAGAAACAAGTTCACGACCGAAAACTAAAAATGATGGCGTAAAACCTGTGGCTTCGATTACAGAGTTGTTGATGGCAAACTGTACTTCGAGAATAAATAAGTCCCATGATCTGTGGTCATCATTTACGTATGTGGATAAACAAGTTATAATATTTCTATTATACCTTTCTACTAAATTTACCTGAGGGGTGTATTTAGGTGTAAAGTAAATGTTCGGTATTCTATATTTTTGAAATAATGCATCAGTCACCTTCCCAGTAAACTGTGTACCATTATCCATTAATACGGTTTGAGGTATGCCGTGCACTAAAAATACTGACTCTTCAAAAATTTTTGTAATTATTTCGGCAGTTGCTTTTTTAATTGGGAAAATCAAACAAAAGGACAATGGGCACAAATATATGGGACCTGGTATACCCCACCAATAGTAATGTCATATATATCATTGGATAGGCCTTTTTATGTAGAACAACATTTACTATGACAGCTTTGCTGAAATGTTTGTCCGTTCTGAGATATAGATCAAAAACTGTGCAAAAGTTAAACCAAAGTTAACTTAATAATCTATTGATATCTCAAGTTTTTAGAGGAAAAACTAAGTTCCACTAAGTGTAAGTCTCCTGAGTCCTACCTGTTGTATACGTTAGGATCCATAAGTGTTACTATTATTTAGCATTTCCACCTTATACTGTACCAACTGGATATTGGGCATAATGCTAAACTCCACCAATAGCATAGTCATATATATCGTTGGATAGGTCTTTTTAACTGGAACAACATTTACTATGACAGCTTTGTTCTATTTATTAGTTCGTTCTGGGATATAGATCAAAAACACGTCTTAAAACCAATTCTAATCAATACATATACAGCTTTACTTATAAACGTGAATTAAATAAAAAGTAATACTTAATTTTAAGGGCGGTTTAAGAATAATTCTTATAAACGTTGCTTAAGCATGTCTTAAGTAATGCATCCTAAATATTAACACTTATATACTTAAAGTCTTAAGTAGTATTTAAATGTTAGTTAAGACATGCTTAAGCAACGTTTATAAGTAAGAATTTTCTTAAACAGCCTTTATGTATTACTTTTTATTTAATTCACGTTTATAAGTAAGGCTGTTAATTACTACTTAAAGCTTTTAGTAGTAATTAGTTAAAATGATGCTTAGAAGATAATTAGATGATTTTTATAATTAAGGCTTATATTATACATACATATAATACATAATTGAAAAAATAACATTATCATTATCTAAGTCGTGGTCGCCTTAGTATATCTTGGACTATAATTACTGTATTTCGGAGGACATGTTAAACTGTAGGTGCGGGTTTCATTGAACATCCTTGGCAGTCGTTACGTGTAGTCAGAAGCCAGTAAGTCTGACACGTTTGTGCTGTGTATTTGTAAATCTTTTATTAGCCGACGCGGTCGCCTTCAAAAAAGACAAACAGGTGAAACAATAGGTGGCGGAAGTTATGAACGGTCGATTCAATATTTTTATGTAGTTTAGAAAGAGAAAGATTTAATGATCATGAGAAAGATTAACACTAGGCTAACAGCCACATGTGTCAACCGATCATAAAGTTAATCAAACGCCTGGTGCGGTCTGTCCATGATCGTGCATGCCGCATGGGCAACAACAAAAGACAGAAAGACTGGCAACCAATATTAACAAAGGGTATCGAGTTTCCCTGATTACTGGGGTAAGGAGATCAGATGCAGAGGCACCTACATCCAGTTACACTGTAAGCCGACCGTACGATAGCTGGAAAAAGGCTAGGCTCATATTGTGTTATTTTAATGTACAACTAAAATGACGTCATTTAGAAATGTTAATATTATTTTCATATAAGGTGGAACTGCTAAATATAGTAACAAATGTAGACTCTGACGGGCACAGCAAGTACCTAGTACTTCAAAGACATACACGTACCTAGTGGCACTTGGATTTTCCTTTAAACACTTAATCTGTATTAGTTTTAAGATTGTTTTTGATCTATATCTCAGAACGGACAAACAATAGAACAAAGCTGTCATAGTAAATGTTGTTCCAGTTAAAAAGACCTATCCATCGATATGTATGACTTTGTTATTGGTGGAGTTTAGCATTATGCCCAATATCCAGTTGGGACAGTATAAGGTTGAAATGCTAAATAATAGTAACAAATATGAACCCTAACGGGCACAGCAGGTAGTACTTACAAGACTTACGCTTAGATGTACTTAGATTTTCCTTTAAAAACTTGAGGTTTCAATAGATTACTTAGTTCTAACTTTTGCACAGTTTTTGATCTATATCTCAGAACGGACAAACATTTCAACAAAGCTGTCATAGTAAATGTTGTTCTAGATAAAAAGGCCTATCCAATGATATATATGACATTGCTATTAGTGGGGTATACCAATCTGCCCATTGTCCTTTTGAAAAACAACAAGTTATAACTAATATGTAGTTATTCTGCTTTTTTGTAGTAGGAAGAGGTCCCATTAGATCTATAGAGATCATTTGAAATGGTCGTGAACATTGTTTAGGACGACCCATTTCTCCTAAATGCTGATGACTCTGGGCTTTGTAGGCTAAGCACTTATCACAAGTACTAACAAATTTAACAACGTCTTTATACATGCCTGGCCAGTAATAACGTAACGCAAGACGGCGGTAAGTTTTAAAAATGCCCATATGTCCTGCTTTAGGCTCGGAATGATTTACATGAATTATGGGCCCGCGAAATTCAGTATGAACGACCTCCTTCCACGAGAATTCAGAAGTCATTTCATGCTTATTTTTAGAAAGCCGGAACAGTTTATTATTTTTAATAATAAAGTTTGCAAATTTTGAAGGGTCATTTAGGCAACCGTGGTTAATACTTTTGTACCAAGGGTCTTTAGTGTCCACATAAGTGGAAGAACCAATGGCACTAACTGGTACGCTTCTAGACAAAGCATCGGGAATGACGTTGTCTACGCCACGTCGGTGCGTAATAACGAAGTTGAAGGCTGATAAACGTACGCCCCATCGTGCCAGTCGACCAGTAGGGTTACTTAACGACAAGAACCATTTGAGCGCGCTGTGGTCGGTATAGACAGTAAAGTGTTGTCCGTTTTTAATATAACAACGCCAATGCTCAAGAGCGGTAATGACAGCTAACGTTTCGCGCTCGGTTATGCTGTAGTTCTTCTCGGCAGCAGTCAATGACTTACTCATGTAGGCAATTGGATGTTCCTTGCCATCTATTGACTGAGTAAGCATTGCGCCGACACCGTAACTACTAGCATCCGTATGTACTTCAAACGGCTTAAAGTAATCTGGACATGAAAGTACTGGGGTAGAAACTAAACACTCCTTAAGTGTTTGGAATGCAGAGTCAACTTCTGGAGTCCATTTGAAAGGAGGAGTGCCCTTTTTGGAGGAAGTCAACTTATTATATAGTGCCCCGCTATAGTGCTGAAGTTCGGAACGAAACGTCTGTACCATGTGGCAGTACCGAGCAAACGTTTGAGGTCCTTCCGACTTTTAGGCGTCGGATAATTGAGTATAGCCTCAAGCTTGGCTGGATCTGTACGTAGCCCAGTGCTATCGACCACGTAACCGAGGTATTTGAGCTGTGACCTGAAGAAATTGCACTTTTCGAGGTTAACAGTTAAGTTAGCCTGTTTTAACTTGTCTAAAACGCGCATAAGTAGTGTCATGTGACTATTGAAGTCCTCAGAAATGATGATGACGTCATCCAAATATGCGAAGACTTTTAGACCAAACTCGGAAAACAAAAGGTCAACGAGTCTCTGCTGAGTAGCCGGTGCATTTGTCAAGCCAAAAGCAGTACGCTTGCAACAAAAGGTGCCCCTGCCAGGAACGTAAAACGCTGTCTTCTCACGGTCTTCAGCAGCGATAGGTATTTGCCAGAAAGCCTTGGATAGGTCTAAACTTGATAAATAGCGCGCGTCTCATAAATTGTCTAAAATCTCAGATATGTAAGGGAGATTATAGGCATCGCGCTTAGTCACCGAATTAAGTTTGCGACTATCAAGGCAAAACCGAGGCTGGCCGTTCTTTTTATTTACGATCAGAACAGGAGATGACCATGCGCTCTCGCAAGGCTCGATTACGTCGAGTGAAAGCATTTCATCCACCTGTTCAATCAAAATACGCTGCTTCTCCGGTGACAGTCGGTAGTACCGTTGACGAATCGGTGCTGCGTTACCCGCCTCAATGCGGTGCTGGATAAGACTCGTTACGCCCAAACCTTTGCGATGAAAAGAAATGTCTTCGAACTGTTTGATGACACTATCCGCCAGTTTCTTTTGTGGCTCATCAAGATTAGTATAGCCTTGTATGAAGGAATGTTGAGGAGTATTTAATGAGCAATTAATGTTATTAAACATTGTAACGCTACCAGTATATTTCGGACATATCTTAAATTTACATCAAAATCAGGTTCCTTTTAATATCGGGAATGACATGTGCCTTCAAAATGTGAAATTGATTCTCGAACTTTATTGGTAAATTAATATAACCTAAACTAATTAAATTTTGACCTCCTGCTGCCGTTCCTGTAATGCAATCGTTTTCAATAAGTGGCAAGGTTAAGTATATTATGAGCACTGTTGCCTATAATGGTTACTGCGGAACCGGAATCTAGAAGACCCGAGACGGTAAGATCGTTAATCAGAACAGATACATAAGGCCTATCATCACAGTCTCCTTTATCCTCGAGAACCATGTAGATGTTATACGATTTAAAAAATAACCTAATTGTTTGTAACCAATCCTGCCACTCTTAGTTATCAAATTTATTATTAGCACGGTTCTCTGTAATTAGTTTTTTTCCTTATTAACATCCTTGCTGCAGTTTGGACAATCAGGAGCTTTCACGCCCTCACGACCACAAGAAAAACATACTACCACATCCTTGCTTGTACACTGCCTTAGATTATGTGTGTTATTACGACAACGTGGGCAGTAGCACATTTTAGAACTAGTATTATGTTTAGGATTAGGGTTAGAATTAGGATTAGGAGTACCGACTGCATGAACATATTTAGCTGTAGAATTACTGCCTTTGTTATTATTATAAATATTTTGATTATTATTTTGCCTATTGTTATTGTGAAATTTTTTACCATATGTGTTATTATTATTAAATTTAGAATAATGCTTACTATTAGATTGTCTTGAATATGGTAACTCAGGAGCTAAGGTATTCGAGGACGGTTTAGGGGGTTCCTTAAATTGAGAAAATCGTGACTGGATATTTTCATAACTTCGACACAAGGTTCGCAATTCGTCAATGGAATTTATTTCCGAAACAGAAGCAAAGATATTCGCGTAGATTGGACGAATATTGTGAAGGATTATCTCCAATTTATCTTCCTCTGACACCTTCTTTGAAAGTCGTGAAAAGAGTCCAGACATAATAGATAAGTAAATCACGATATTTTCAGTCTCACCCTGTGTACGAGTCCGTATCTCTGTAAGCAGTCTGTAGTCATAATCAGACTCATCGAAATCACGTCTCAACGCCAGTGTAAGATCGTTCCAACTCGAAATCGTATCCCTAACACTTCTGTACTAATGCAATGCTTCGCCGATAAATATCTCTGTAGGGTTAGATAATATTTTATTATAAGAAATATTTTTAGCCTGACACAATTCTTCACAACGTTGAATAAATGCACGTACGCAAGACTTGCCATCATATTTTATCTTAGAAAATTTGTTAATGTTGCCTTCACAAGTGACGGAAACATTAACAGGTGTCGTAGTAAGAACGGATGAGCAGTCCGTACTAGTGGTAGCTAGGATTCTGCTGTGGACCCTCCACAGCAGAATCATTAAGCGAATTAAGCTTTGCAGAAGTGCTCTTGAAAAGGCCAACACATTGGTCTCCTCTAATTTGTCATCAAATGCAATACGATTAAGGCGGTGATAAACATGGTTAAGTAAATTTTGACTCCGTAGCAATGTGTTTTTATCTATTGAAGTAGATTCAAAATTATTGTTAACCCTTTCAAGAACATCGAAAACTCCTTTAAGGTCGACTCATGAATCGAACGGACTAGTGAGGATGTCTTCCGAAGGAAACAATGGTCCACACTTAGCAATTTGTTTGCGCAACTCCTGCACTGTAGTAGCTGGAGATTCACCCCTAATAGAGACTTCGTACTCAAGCTCAGCCTTTTGAAGCGACATAAAGTTAACTGGATAAGCCATAGCGAAGAAAGATTGAATAAGAAAAAAAAAATGCGAAAAGTGATTGGGTGAATGTTGAACAACTCAATAACGTGAAAAAACAATTAGAAATTAAAAAAAAATACTCCGTCTGTTACAAATTTTAAATTTAACTAAGTAACGTCTTGGTTGTTTTTCCACGGAGAAGAATGTTAACTAATATAAGCGTGAGACAAAAACTAAAAAAAAATTACAACAAAAAATAAAAAAAGCAACGCAAATTTCGTAACTAATGTGTACGCACATTAAATACACAAACAATTTTTTTTTAATAAATGTGACAAATAATGTTGCCGACTGTAATTTTAATTTGCAATACATACATTAAAGATTGTACAGTTTATATAAAAAAAATAATGTGTAAAAAAAGCTATCAAAAAAATAAAACAATAATGAAGTATTAATTTACACTGTCGACTGTACTGAAGATGTAATAAAATAAACTAAGTGTCCACCAAATTATGCCTTTGATAGTACTTTATGCAAGACATTCTACCAAGCAAAATTTTAATTAAGAAACAGTGGGTAACTTACAAAATAAACTATAATGACGGCTAAAAAAACTTTGAAAAAACAAAATTAACGGCAAATTGTACTAGTGTGTGTCAAGTTTAGGACTGTGACTGCACTTTGATAATATCAATTATTGATTAATATTTAAAATGTTACATATTACAAAACGAATCTGACGTACACCTTAGTTACTATGCAACCAAAAGAAAAAAACGTTTCACAAAACTAAAAAACATAAAGAACGCACACAAAACACCAAAAAACACAACTACCTCCATAGAACAAAAAAAATTACTGACCATTATAAACCACGAAAAGGGCGCCAATGTCACGTTTAGCGTGTGGAAGGTTTAGGATTTTAAATTAAACCCCACATTGTGAACATAAAAATTTATTTCCAAGGTCGCGATTCGAATGCCCGTCAGTAAAATTAATTCTGCTATATGGAGGTAAAGCGCGTTAGCACTGTCCTGGCTTCACGTGGAGAGATGTCCGGTGATGACGCTCAGCCGAGGAGGCGCTTCAGGGTGGACGACCCGCAGATGGTGATGCAGTCTGGTAGAGGGTAATCGGTGCACGGTGCCTCTCGGTGCCTGTCGATGTTCGGCCAACGGATCAGCCGTGGCCTTGAGTTCAAGCCGAACTTTGAACCCGAACTTTGGACCCTGGAATTCACGTCCATTCAAATAAATGTCCATTTCTGATTGTCCTCCTCTGACTGTATTTGCCGCGGAAGCAGGAAGCAGAAGCTCAGTGCGCTTAAGGCGACTGTGTGCAAATTCACAGTCAGAATCGGAGTTTACAGAGAACAGCTGAAATGTAATTTTATATAAAACATATAAATAAGATACAGGGATAAGCAAATGATAAGAATAACCCTGACTGCTTATGATGATGAAAAAGGCTACGAATGATGCTACAAATGTGCAAGGCAAGAAAAGATGAAATCTGCAAGTCATTTGCCAACGGTCACCCAATAGGTGGGTGGTAGCAATTACACGAATTGTTCAACACTTACCCAATACGGGGAGATGCACTGATTCTAAAATATAGAGAATAAGTTAAACGAAATTTGAAAAATGTGTTTTCAACATTATAAAATAAAAACCGTTTAAAAAAAGTACGTTAAGACCACGATTAACGTCACGCACTAAGGACTGGCAAAAGTGAGTACTTGTAAGGAGCGCGTGAACGTGTGTCTTCCTTGATGATATTTTAAAAATGGTCGGTTCGCTAAAGCAACGAACCAAACTCACGGAACACGTTCGTGAATGAGTAGCGAACGAATCCGATTTGCATTGGTACAGCAGTCCCGGTCGTGAAGTCCAATATGGCTCAACTTGCCGTTGCACCGATACAGATAATAACTACGTACTGTTTGTTTTTAATTTTTAAACTAAGTTACAATTTTTTTATTTCTAGACCTAGTTGTTATAGTAAATATGACTTTGAAAATACGTAAATCAGTTTAGTAAAAGAAATAAATAATACTTAATTAACCTTTAACTGGTGACAAGCGGTCTCACAGGCCGAGTGACATCACTGAGTCATCGTTTCTCACCCTTCCCCGCACCTCCCGCATTTTAGCGTCTAAGTAGCTTCGAGTTCAGTTGCGTCGGCGCCGTAGAGTGGGATAGCTGCGTTAGACAAGCTTAATTCGGTAAGTTATATCGATCTAAAGTTGAGCGGCGGCCTCTCAGACCCCATGTCACCGCTTACGTAACTTTTTTACGTAATTTTGCTAATGGCCAATGGTGATATTTTATCGAATGTTGGACATCAGCACAGTAAACGCACATGTTTTATATCAAGCTGATGGTGCCAATACAATCGAGCGAGGAAACTTCATCAAAATATTGGCTAGAAACACAGTTTTACTTCACATGAAGCGCAGAGTTTACAATACACACGTACCACGCGATGTACGTATCAACTTGGCGCGTATTTTGGGTTCTGATTTACCACCTGAACCACAAAACCTAGAAAACACGCCAAAAATACGGAAAACCTGTGCCAGTTGTCCTCCTAAGTTGAATAGGAAATCAAATTACCAGTGTAATTCATGTAAAAAACATGTTTACTTGCAGTATGCAAAACAATTGTGCCCTGAGTGTCTCTAAAATTACCAAAGTTTGACCAATGTCAGTTTTGTTATATCTCATTTGCAGTAAGGTTCCTATTTTTTTTTAAGTTGATTAGTTACTATAGTTTATGAAAAAGAAGTATTTTTGTTTTAATATGTTAATTAAAATTTTTAAGTCACTAATTGTTGATCTCATCTCTAGTTCTTTGATTTTAGAGACTGCAAACTTTATGATGGTAAGTTCTTGATTAAAAATTATATTAAGAGTATACCATTTTGTTTTATTTTATCCTTCAGTGTGTTAATAAACTGTTTTTATACTATGCGGTAAGCTACCATACTTAATTTCAATGCTACAGACTATATTATGGCAGCGGCCTCTCAGACCGCACGTCACCAGTTATGTTACAGAAAAACCATGTCACCAGTCAAAGGTTAACTAAACAAATAATTGTACGCGTTTCTAAACGTAACCGTAGGTAGACATTACATTTATTTTATTTTTTTCTACCCATATTATAATATATTCATCTTTTGATTAAAAACAAAAGGCAAGTATTTTTAAACGTTGACATTAACGTGCAACGTTACATAATATACTGGAAAATACTGCTGTTGTTAATAATTTTATAACTCTATTTAAATCATACAACTTCTACAGAACATTTCTCGAGCCAACTAGAATAACTAGCACTAATGCTACATGTACATGTCGGAGGCGTCATCAGGATGGCACTATCGTCCGACATCAGAACTCAAAGAAACTCAAAACTCAAACAAACTCAAAAGTCAAACGTGATGATGAAAACCCAATTGATCAGGTAACAAAGCCCAGTATCGTACACAACAAACTTTTAGGTAATCTGTATCCAAGCACACACACCAATTAGACCTATACGGCTCTGCTAGCCCAGCAACTCATGCTTATGCAATCCATCTACCAGGATCACAGAGTCTTCCCATGACTCTACGGTATATCCGTTTAGACCCGACCCCCGCCAGTGTTCACTGCAATACCGCGGGCTCACGGTGTACTACCCAGAGGCTAAGCGTACATACCGATTTCAACGAACTACGGCTACAATGACACTACTGGTGCGGTCAACACATACGGTCACACTTGACCCGGTCTGCAACTGGAGTATCTAGCTTGGAACAGATTAAATCTCACAATTTGACTCATCCTCATTAACTTCATTTGGTACCTGACCACTTGGCATACGTCTGATCAATCTAAACATTTTCAATGAAATAGAATGCTTTCACCTTGTGCGATGACATGCGATGTCCTGGCCTGCCGCAACTCACACGGCCTCCACGACGAATCCGAGGGAGGACGACGCTCCAAACAGCAACTGCAGCGCACCTCGCCCACCGCTCGACTAGTAAACTTAGTCCTGTTCTCCAGGCTCGGTTCACCTTAGATGTTATCTGTTAAGTCAGAAATGGAAAGTGCTTAGGCATCAAATATTGAAAACATATGGGTCAGCAACAAACCTTCTCGATGGGAAGACCTAAACACGTTATGGGTTTTAAGAATAGCAAAATAGTACGAAATTAATGAAAGATCGAATTGCTAGTCAGACTGAACTTGTAAATTTCAAAATCATTACACCTACGGTTGTCATTCACATCAACGCCTTCTACTTGATAGGCTTCACATAACCGTCGTGTCCCTTAGCCGAGCTCTCAGCCCATCCTGGCTTCCTAGGGACCACAACCACAATGACATGACACCAACTGTACCACAGATGTACACAGGTCTCTTCTTGGTCACCCCGATGCCATCACACAGGCCAACGGGTCTTTTCCAAGTCACCCCGGTATCCACCATTGGTACAAATCAGTACAAATTAACACAATGAAATTACTGAGTAGGTGAACGTAACACCTTACCAAAAATCTCTAGTCTGATGCACAATTCAATCAAATGACCAAAACTGAAATATTCTAATTCGAGGTTTTAATTGATAAACAGAAACCAGGTAATCCCTGTGACCAAACATAAGATACACACTTCAGCCATCCCTGTGACAAGTGTTCAACGGCAGTCATCTCTGTGACTTCCAACTTAACAGTCAATCAACCCTGTGATTGAAGCGCAACACACAACCCTGTGAACCTAGCTTTCATCATCTACGATTTCATTAATTAAAAAAAAAAAAACTACCATCATTAATCACACATCAACATCTCAACACATATCGCGATTCTACACAGTGCCTCCATCAAGCACTATATGGTTTGAGACCAAAAACCCACAAAGCGATTTCGTCGCGACCCGGGGATCGAACCCAAGACACGCAGTCACGCTTACGACCACTAGGCCAACGAGTCAGTCAAACAGTACAATGTACAATGACAAGCCACAATAAAATTGGATAGATCTCACGATGTTTATCATTCAGGCGTCTCTTAACATCTCTGTGCATAGCGTCTTGTGTATGTTCAGGCTGAAATCCGGCACGCAGTAGAAGCCAGGCGTCGCGCTCGCGGACACCACAGCGACGAACTAGCAGACTAGACTCCTTTCACTCGAAGCAGGAGAGGCTCACGGGATTATCACATGCAAAAGAAATCGGAAATCGATTAATTTTATCACAACATTTTCATAACAACTATGACAATATTACTATCATGGCATAAATCTAATTTCACTGACTGAGGATTTTCCCAACCATGCAATTCATGAAGGTCACGTCAACATTATCTTGCTCCTGCTCCTGCTCCTGGACACATTCGGATCAAAACAAACCTAACAGCAGTTTTATAAGGACGCTTGTGGCAATGAATGCTCCTTGAACCCAGGCAGTTCATAACCAACACTAATCAGCGAGACTGAAACTGCCTCTCAAGTTTATAAATGTGTGTATATATTCATATGACAAATAACCACAAAAATAAACCAAAAATGGATCGGTCTCACCGGGTTTCCACTCAACGTGCGTGACGATGCGCACATCGCTATAGCGCGCAGTACAGCGACTTTCGCGAACGTGAAGCCAGCCACGGAGATGCACGAGCACCAACACTCCGAACTCACGATGACACGTTGGGCTCCTGGCAGGCGGCTGGGATGCTCCGCAGTAATTTTGTCGCCATATTGCACAATAACATTGTTGAAATATGAAAAAAAAGACAGATTCGGTTAATTTTCTAGCATACCCTCAATAACTAGCTTGACATGTAACAATGGAAAACAATACCATTACCATAACCGTGTTACCATACTTGTACCTTCGCTGAAATTCTTAATAATTCTACTACAAACTCCATTTCAAATTATCGACGTTCTATTTTTTTTTTTTGTTAGTGGGTAGAAATTTATCTTTGCATGGCAAATTCGAAACGCATGTGGGCATTCAGATTGCATCCCACTTCTGATGTCGGAGGCGTCATCAGGATGGCACTATCGTCCGACATCAGTTAGGGTAATCAAGCAAAGGGATAACTCAAAGAAACTCAAAACTCAAACAAACTCAAAAGTCAAACGTTTATTCAAATTAGTCAGAACAAAAGACAGCCCCCAAAACGCCCGCCCTTCGCCACTTCCTACGTGTTCTAGCTGGGGAGAAGAAGTAGCGGAACAAACTCCCCAGCAACACATACCAATCATTACCAAACATACAAATACCACAAGAACCATACCATAGACCATAATACCATAGAAGAACCATTACAAAACAGAAATCACAAGACACAACAATTAGTTTAGGTACTACAACGCTAGGCAATAACACCAAGGTACACTACACGTTACGAAAGGCAGTAACGCGACCACTCCACGAAGACTCGACGAAGCTTCTACCAAGACTGAGCTAAGACTGAGCTCCGCGGACGCCACGCTGACCGCCACCACTCTGCCAAGCGCGCCAAAATGTTGTTTCACCGGAAACGCCGCTAGAGGGCGCGCTTGCGTGACGTTTAGTGTCCGTACTATTGACAGTCTCCGACATATAGATAACATTTTTACAAACTTAAAACCTTTAAATAAACAAATTTTAAATGGGTGCTAATTAAACAGGCTTCTTTTTAATATCATTATTTGCCCCCAAAAATGTAAGTTGCCTTCTAAATTACTAATGCCCATTTTCACCAACAAATACCTAAATTAAGGGATCCCCTAAGAGCATTTACGGAACACTTAATAAGAATTTCGTTTTCACCAAAGTTTAGGTATCCCTTATCCATAGTTATTTATGTCAAAATTGGGAGAGCCCTTATTTTAAGTGGCACTTAGATTAAGAGATTGTTGGTGAAAATGGGCATAAGTCAGCCACAATTAACGAGCATCTAAATATGTAATACTATCTTAGCCACTCGGTATCTTCTAAGTAATACAACTCAGCATGGTGGTTATTTTTTAGCATCTAAATTTGAAGCATACAATCTAACAGTAAACTTCTAAAATACTAGTAAGTGACATCTATATCTATACATATAATAATCTATATATCTATATACATATAATAAATCTGTAAAAAAACTGTGTCTGTACATTGAATATATTAAAAAAATAATAATTGGGTGGGGTTTAGAAACAGTAAGTGAGCACAAATCCAAAAAAAAAATTCTGTCTGTATGTCTGTTTGTTTGTACACGCTAATCTTCGGAACTACTGAACCGATTTCAATGATTTTTTCTTTGTTGTGTCAGTATTAAGCCTGGTCAACATATAGGCTATAATTTATCTTCGAAACTTGAAAACCTGATGCAGAACACCAACAGACCAACAAAACTATAAGAGATACAAAAATGGTGCCATGGCAAAAATTGTTTCATATGATGAGTATTTTCAGCTGAGATAATAAATTTGAAGATCTGGAACACCTGATGTGGAACCCCAAGAGCCCAGCTTCTCTATACCATATACAGGTATGACGTTTTAGCAAAAGTTGTTCAATTTGATAAGCACTTTCTATTGACTTATACAAATTGAAGATCTAAAACACCTGATGTGGAACTCCAGGGGCCCAGCTAGACTATAGCATATAGAGGTATGACGTTTTAGCAAAAGTTGTTCAATCTGATAAGCACTCTCTGTTGACGTATAAACATCGAAGATCTGGAACACCTGATGTGGAACTTCAAGAGCAATACTACACTTGAAATGTATAGAAATGAATGATATGAAATAGGAATGGTGAATCAAAAAAAGTAATTAGTCCGTCTTTTAGATAACCCTAAAATAATGGACACGTATTTTGTCTTTTCTCTCTCACACAAACAAGACAATAACGAAGATATAACACGCTTGAATTTTGTGTTAAGTCACTCCTTAGTACAAATTTTACATACCTAGACGTGGCGTCACGAGCCCCCACTCTCCGAATTTGTTGCATTATATATATATCATTATTATTTTGTATGTCTCTTCCAGACCTCGGGACTACAGAATTCCGAATTTTCGGGAGGCAAACGTGACGCCGAAGCCAACATGCTGAAGCCCTTTCGAGACAACTTTAATGAAATGGTGACACAAAACCGACGATTATCCCTTTATACACTATAGAAATGAACCCAAGGACAATCCCCGGTGGACGTCGTTAAAAAAAAAAGTCAATCCCCGGTTCTGTGCTATACCATTGCTAACTGTGGATGAATACTACTGGGGCTATTGTGATGGGATGCTAATGGACTAGGAATGGGGAAACTACGGGAACTATGGCACCTGCCGATGACAATGTATTAGATACATGTAAAAATGGCAGGTGGAGACTAGGAGGGCAACAGGGACATGAGCGGCTGAAGTGTGAGGATACCTCGGCGGATTTCAAACGCAGATTACGCGCTCCCTGTGGGTCACTTACCACGAGGCACCTATCCTCCGAGCAGGGCTACTAACCCTGCTCTAGCGATTCCACTCTGGACGGTCAAGCCAAGCCAGAGGCGTGAGACCTACCCCCGTCATGGTTCACTCCGACCGGCCAGAGATGGGGGACAGTATACTCTCCCTGGAGAATTCAGTATATATTCCTCGCGGGGTCGCTACTCCCCGTCATCAGCCTCAAATGCCCTGCGGTGCTTATATCTCATTATTATTGTCGTTATTATCTCAAGTGCCTTTGTCCCAATTATGTTAGGGTCGACTTCCAGTCACGATGCAACTGAGTACCAGTGTTTTACAAGGAGCGACTGCCTATCTGACCTCCACAAACCGGTTAACCGCTCAACCCTACACCCCTTGGTAAAACTGGTCAGATTTACTGGCTTCTGACTACCCATAATGACTGCCAAGAATGTTCAATGACAGCCGGAACCTACAGTTTAACATCCCCTCCAAATAACGGTCATTGGTATCCAAAATATACATACATAGAAAGTACATACGAACTTAGAAAAGTTGCATTGGCAGGTACTTGCCAGACCTGGAATCAAAGACGCACGCTCATACTTGAGAGATTGGTTCTCTACCCACTAAACCACCACAACTTCCACTAAGTCATCACGACTTTGTCGTCTCAGTAACATTTAATGTTTTTTTACGTAATAATACGTGTAATATTTTTGCCACACACAACATAAATGCGGACTAATTAGAATCACTACTTTTATCCCTATGGTCACGCCTATTGCGCTTCAGTTCTCAGCGTTTTGTTTAGTCTGCTGTGCTTTTGCCGTTGAAGTACAAAAATTAAATATATGGAACGTTTCTAATGGCTATGCGTATTCCGTTGTTTACAAGTCACCGGCCCTTAAAATTCAATATCAGACGATTCAGATCTTTGATTTTGCTAACCCCGTCGCTGGCATAAGGGACAGGATCCGCGTACGAAGTCGCGGGCAGAAGCTAGTCATAAAATATATTTATTTAGCTTCTAATTTTTTAACTCAGTATGTTTAAAATGTAAGCATGCGACATGCAGCAAGCATGACTTCTGTCACGGCTCCGGCGCTGCGGGGCTCCGGCGGTCATGCGAGCTTATCGTCGCAGATGGTTTTCACGCTCACCACCGCAGCTTCGGCCTCAGCCGCGTCGGCGAGCGTTAAAAACTACCTGCGCCTCAGCTCACAGGCCGCCTCGCCCCTCCGTGCCTACGCGGTTTTGAATTGCTCCCTAGGGGTAAGGCAGACAAGACTACGTGGAGTCGGTTTTGCAGCGATTCGTTTTCGCCACTAACTTCAATTTTTAACACAATGTTTTTTAATTGAAGGTTTTAAATGGCAATATGCTAAAAACGAGGCCGAGTATACGGGACAGTTTAGTTCCTGCACTGTACACTATAATTGTTGCGCGTTAGTTCGTGAGTGTGTCCAACATGTAAAACACTTCAAGTAGTAACCCAATTTGTTTATTTACTAGTATCGTACACTGTAAAAGGTTGGTGATTTCTACATGTATGTCTGTTCAACGTGTTGGTAAGTTGCACACTAAGTATACCTATAGAAATATTAGTCGCGACAGGTGAACTTGTCGATTCGCGTTGTCAGCGGTATGGCAGTAAGGTCAATGTACGTAGACCGTACATGCTCCTAACCCAAGCAAAGGATGAGGAGACCATGACCATGTAAGAATCACCAGTACAAAGCAAGAAATTATCAAAGTATAAAATGTAAAAAGTCAAAACATTTAAAGTATATAAAGTAACCCATAGTAAAAATAGTAAAAGTAAAACACATTAAAAAGTAAAAAACAATAAAAGTCAATAAACATCAAAATATTTTGATTCTTAAAACTTAAATTCAATGTCGGGGTTGGAATCCAAAGTACGCCTTGTAGGTAGAGGGTTGCCGCTCGCCATCCGATCGGCCCCATCTCGTGCCTTCTTCGCAGGCGGCTTCTTGGACTGCATTTCGACGTCGGTACTGTGTCGAGTATGATGATTCACATCATCTGTTTTCTTCGTACAATAACCGCGCCTTTTAGCCAACCATGCAATTATTGCTACTCCGATTACAGTCAGTAGTACGTAGGAAATGACATACTGATGTATATCGTGTGTTGTTATTGTGGTTGGTAGCTGTTCAATACTTTTCAAGTACCGCAGTCTTTCTTCGACGACAGCGATGTCTTTGTTGGGCTTTACTTGCAGCAGAGGTGTTGTATGAGTATCTACGATGCTGTTTATGGTTTTGTCCAAGGCAGGGACCTGGATGTCGTAATCCAATTTAGCGTTGCTGTCGTAATTGTTGTGGGAGTGAATTTTCAACTCCTTTGTTTGCAGCAGACATCCTTGCTTCAGCGACACGTATTGATGACGTGCGATCTGACGTTATCGTGGCATACAGTACGTATTGTGCAGGAGTTGCAACATGTCACTAGCCATGTGTTCGTGTTGTGTAATTCGATCCAGGCAGTTTCGCATTGCGTTGGTTCTGCAGTGCATGGCAAGGTTGAATGCTGACCTAGAAGTGTGGCTTCGCACGGTGCTTTTGCGTTTTGTAAACTAAAAATAGGCAAGTTTCTAATGCAGACGAAATTTTCGGGTCGCCTCTGGATGCAGCGGTTTAGTTCATTTTCGTTAAGTCTGATGTAAGTATTTTTCTCCAGATTTGCTGCGATGTACTTGAACGACAGAGAAATAACTGTCGTTTCGTCTTGTTTTTGTGGGTTTTTCATGGGCAGTGGAATAATCTGGTATACAGTAAAATCCTCGTCGCTTGCCAGTGGAATATGCAGCTCGTACAAGAAGTAGGTATCTGTTACACGTGCCTTCACGTAAATTAAATTGTATATATCTTTTGTGTCTTCTTGTATGTTGTCTATCGGTAAGGTTAAAGTTTTCGGTAGCTTGCCTGAGATAATCGTCAGCTGTTGAATTAAGTTGACTGGAGTTATTAAGTGAACATCCATGCGTCCTTTATAGACGTCCAAGAACGTGTTGAAAAAGGTTTCTTGAATGGTTTTCAAGTTTTCCAACAATAAATGTGCAGCTAGCGCTGTCGAGGTGAGAAAGCTCGTCGCCATGGCTATCTCTATCCCTGATTCAATCTTTGCTAATCTTATGTCAGTTTCGTTCATAAAATTGTTGATTAATGTAAACTGCCGATTGATGTTGTCTTCGTTTTTCTTCAAGATATCGTTTTCAATTTCAACTATAGAGGTCTGGTTCTTTACAAGTCGTAAAATGTAATCTTCATTCTGCTGCACATTCTGAATATCTTTATGATATTCGTCTGCAAATCTCTGGTCCAGAATCCCGAAGAGACTGTTTGCCACATATCCCACTCCATCGATCAGGCCTCGTTTGCTGCGACACGACAAGTGTTTATGTGGTGCCAGTAGTACCTCGTTGTAATAGTGCAGAATGTCCATTTCGTGCGAAAGTTGACGAATCGTAGTTTGACAAAATCTTGGTTCCAACTTGTTGCAGAGAGCCGCAATGTCTTGTAAATAATTTTCGAACTTTTGAACTCCGCTCCAGTAGGTAGATAAGTTGTAGTACATCAGCAATCTCCATTCGTCGTGAATCAGCTGTACTTTCCCAATAGTGTCGTAGTATATAGGGCGATCACTTCCTAAAGTTGTTATTTGAACACCTGACGATTCTTGTGGGATGACACTGGCTTGTATGCTGGTCATCAAGTAGACGAGTGGTAGTGTGGTGAACATGGTGACCTTAAGACTGTTTCCTTTCCGATTTATTTTAGCGTATTATGTCGCGGTTTCAATAAGCAAGTGAGTGTTCAGTGACTTGTTGTTTGTATTTATTCATTAAGTTAGTGTCGGGTTTCAATTGGCAACGGTGACAATTTTGTAATAGGGCGCTTCAATGTGCCACCTTGCGTTTTTATAGTTGCTACTCGGACATATCCGTCGCTGCCGGGATGCACTTCAATTATGCGTCCTAGGGCCCACTTTCCAGGTGGGAGGTTGTTTTCCTTTATCAATACAACATCATCTGGTTTAATGTTAGGCGTGGGTTTCAACCATTTACTGCGCGCCTGTAGCGTTGTTAAGTAATCGGAGGACCAGCGCTTCCAGAACTGGTGGAACATGTTTTCAGTTAACTGCCACCTTTTTCGTAGATCTAGGTTTCAATCATCTTCATAGCTGGCTAGCGGAAGAGTCATAGTTGGACTACCCGTCAGAAAATGTCCAGGCGTTAGGCAGTTGTAGTATTCGTCGGGGTCTTCTGTGAGGGGGCAAAATGGTCTGGAATTCATGCATGCTTCTATTTTTGTCAGTAAGGTCGAAAATTCTTCATAGGTGAGTTTCTGCTCGCCTAAAACTCGACGTAAGTAATGTTTCATAGAGCCCACCGCCGCCTCCCAGAGTCCTCCCGCTGTTGGCCACGCAGGGGCGTTGAAGTGCCACTCAACTTTCATTCTGCCTATTTCGTTAAAGAACTCAGAGGACAATTCCATACTGAACGTTTCGAACTCACTGTTCAGCAATTTTGAGGCTCCAATGAAGTTTGTTCCACAGTCTGAATAAACATGACTTGGTGTTCCACGTCTTGAGCACATCCTCTGGAAAGCACCCATAAAAGTTTCAGTGCTCAAGCACAAAATACAACAGAAGTCAATCTACATATAAAGCGCGTAAGAGTCACGCAGACATAGGTGTCTATGTGTGCGTGTTCACAGACGCCCTGTCTCAAAACAACTCAAAACAGTGCGAGCGCGGCTGCCGCTTTCTTGAGATACGCGCGTCACTCACAAGGTAGATAAATGTGCACGCGTTATGATACCTACCTAACTGTAATTTGACTGTAATATTTTTAATTGACGTTTGACGTCTGATTCGGCAAGTCATCTGTGCAACATTGTTTTCGAAAACATTAGAAATAATAGACAAAGTAATTTGAAACTGTATAATTTGTGTACGAAGTGATACATGGGATTTACATACATTGCAGTGAGTGCTAAATAGTGCGTTTGTGGGCTGTAATAGGACAATATAAAAATAAGTATTTTAACTTGTTTATACAGCTACCCGCCAAAATTAATAAAACAAGTTAGACGTCAGTGACAGAATCGTTGACACACTTGCCATAAACGAAAATAAATCTTGAGGACTTCTTACGTCCACACAGCGCCATCTGTCTCGTCGTGTAAGGCAAACTATCGATTTGCGCAGTGAATCTCCTGACACGCCATCTAGTTGGTTTCGTCGGTACCTCCTGTGAAGCTAGTAAGCACTTAGTTTGAAGCGATGCCGGGCGTTAAATGCGGAGGATGCGCGCGCTTTGCCTCAGCGCTAGATGGCGCTAAGTGTGGCAAATGCAACCTATTGTACTACAGAATATGTTCAGGGATCTCCGCGAATACCAGAGTTTCTTCCAAATGGCGTTGTCTCGAGTGCAAGAAGAACGTTGCTAGGGACAACAGGAATGAAACCCCGGTCAGAGGCATCATGCAAAGCCCTCCTAGTGACGTTGCAGGAATACTGTCAATAGCGGGCTCGCCAAGTGCCACAATAAGTTCCATCGCAACTTCCCCGGCGTCTGAAGAGTCTATTGCCTACACTACCATCCACAAGCAACCGCCAGCACCCTGCACTGACTTGCAGGTCATACTTGACGAGCTGAGGGCGGTCCGTGCGGAGATACAGTTGTTTAGAAAGGAAATGGAGGCGGAAATGGCTGAGCTGAAAACCACCTTGAACACCTGCAGCACACGCATTGACGGTCTTGAAGCCAGGGTGGACGCTCTGGAACAACGCGCTACCTCAGCCCCTGCGAACACTGGGAGTATAGACAAGATGATGGAAGAATTAAAGCGTGAGCTTAATGACAGGGACCAGGATCTCCTTGCCAACGACATTGAGGTGACTAATTTGCCGGAGGTAAAGGCGGAAAACCCGGTTCACATCATAAAGGTAATCGGACAGAAGCTAGGGTTCAGCCTGGATGAACGTGACATCATAAGTGCGGAGCGCGTTGGCGGCAGACAGCTCAACGCGACTAGTTCAGCAGGCCCGACTGAATCTCGTCCACGGCCGATCGTCGTGCGGCTCGCTCGTCGCGACCTGCGCGACCAACTTCTGGCGAGTGCGCGAGTAAGACGTGGAGCAACTACTGCGGACCTCGATATGCCAGCACCAGCTCAGCGGTTCTTTCTGAACGAGCGTTTGACTAAAACCAATCGCTTGTTATTTCGAAAGGCACGGGACGCTGCTGGTGTCTTCGGCTGGAAATTTGTCTGGACCAAGCAGGGCCGCATCCTTGTCAGGAAAGCTCCAGGTGATAAGGCGCAGGGGATCCGCACGGAGGAGGACTTATCCCACATTTCCGCCTCTGGAAAAATGGTCTAAATGTTATTGTGTATATTTGCACCAATTTTATCACTCTGTCCTAAATATGTATAGCAACCTTTTTCACACACTAAAGCTCGGACCAGACACGCAAAGGGCATCTTTTTCAGCCACACTAAGTTACATCCTACCTTTTCAACTATCACATACACTATTGACACTAACGATATTTACTTGTTATTACAAAGCTCACATTATATTTACACCCAACCATAATCACTTACAAGTAGTTCTCACACACTCAATTAATCCTAATAATTTACTTACAATATTTACACCTTATCATTATTACTCAAAAACTATTAGAATATTTACACCTTATCATAATTATTTACAAACTATACATAACATACATATAAAAACTCACACTGAACTATCATACATCATCTATATACTTTCGTGTCCAGCTACACCTTTTAGCACCTATGGCTCCCAGTAAAAATATTAAGTTTGGCCTATTTAATGCGGGCTCTCTTGGAACTAATCAGGATGAGTTTTTAATCGCTATGGGTAACCATCCTGTGGACATCATGGCCATAAATGAGACATGGTTACGCAGTGGGGAAGAGGACCGAGCTCCCAGCGTTTCTGGATATAAATTCAGACACATTCCACGACCTGTGTCTACGCGAGGTGGGCGTGGCGGAGGAGTTGCATTTTATATTAGGAACGGCATTAATGCACGAGTTAAGGCTCATCCTGAGCACCCTTCAGTCGAGCAACTCTGGTTGGGCCTAACTATTAATAAAACAAAACTACTTATAGGGACTGCATACCGCCCGCCTTGGCAGGACTTGGAGCTTTTCCTTGATGCCATGGCTGCCAGTATCAGTGCCCTAGCCCCATATGACAATGTCATACTATTAGGTGACTTAAACATCAACTTGTTAAATACAAACAGCATAAAGTCTAGGCAGCTAATGGGTTTTTTTAGAAATTTTAATCTGGTACAAACAGTCACAACGGCCACACATTTCGTGAACGACAGCTGTACACTGATCGACATTATAGCCACTGATGCTCCGACGCGAAGTGTCGCTGTGAACCACATCACTGAGCTCGGACACCACGCTTTCATTACGTGTGAAACTGTATTCAGGAAACCAAAATGTAAACCTAGGACTGTCAGGTTTCGTCCTCTCGCAGACATCTTGCCAGATTACTTCCTGAAAGAATTAAATGCGATACCATGGTCGGGTATAGGAGACATAGGCGATGTTGACACCATGGTACATACACTTAATATATATGTTACAGCCAAAGTGATTAAATAAAGTGAAAGTCGTGGTGGCCTAGTGGGCAAAGAACCAACCTCTCGAGTATGAGGGCGCGGGTTCGATTCCAGGTCAGGCAAGTACCAATGCAACTTTTCTAAGTTTGTATGTACTTTCTAAGTATATCTTAGACACCAATGACTGTGTTTCGGATGGCACGTTAAACTGTAGGTCCCGGCTGTCATTGAACATCCTTGGCAGTCGTTACGAGTAGTCAGAAGCCAGTAAGTCTGACACCAGTCTAACCAAGGGGTATTGGGTTGCCCAGGTAACTGGGTTGAGGAGGTCAGGCAGGGCAGTCGCTCCTTGTAAAGCACTGGTACTCAGCCACATCCGGTTAGACTGGAAGCCGACCCCAACATAGTTTGGGAAAAAGGCTCGGAGGATGAGCCAAAGTGATTAAATATATATTATACATAATGACTGGTTATTGTATATAATACCCAAATTGACTAGACAGTGTGATAGATTAATCACTTTATCTGGATCTAATTCATAATAGCTGGTCAAAGTTAGCCAAAGTAATAAATATGGTATAATCGTCTGACTACTTACTAATTCTTAGAAACGGGTCAAGTTATTATCGACTCTTTATATGATAAATCATCAAATGATTCCTCCCACTGTGTGAGAGCAGCGTGAGGGACTCAGAGAGCGTGAGCATGAGCGTGCAGCGTGAGGTCAGACTGTTAGTGGCTTAAACCCACGCGTAGAACAACGCGCGCCACCGAGGCGGGGCCGTGTCTCCCAGGAGACGGAAGCCCGATAAGGCACCCGAACTCATCGCACAGGCTCACGTCTACGGTGGCTGGGAGTCGTCTCTCGACCACACAGAAGGAGACGATGGCATCCCAGTACCTCTCGCCCCGAACATTGGCTTGAACCAGGGCCGGGTGCGAGAGGTCGCCGCTGCCGACTGCCTAGATGACACGGCGGTGCCCTTCCCGGGCAGGGCACACTCCGGGCCGTCGGTACAGTGGCCTGAGCCATACTTCAAAGAGGGGACTTTTCGCTACTATTATGGGGTGCACTGTGCTAACTAGCCTTTTTCGAATTATATTAAGGTCAGCTAGCTACCAGGCACATTAGTTAGTTAACATGAAATAATAATCTTTACCTACTTGTTTTATTACATTATCTAAGTCTATGGAGATATTATATAAAATTTCTAGTTAATGTGATTAATTCTGTGTCAATTGTCACTTTATCCAAATTGAGTAGATATTATAAATAATAGCTAGATAATATGTATAATATGAGGACTTATTACTTTGGCTGTAACATATACATTACTCAGCTTTTTGATCTCCATGCTCCCTTAAAGACAAAAACCTATTATAAGCGGCCTACACCCTGGATTACTTACAATATTCACAAAATATTTAAGCTTCGAGATGAAGCTAGACAGAGATGTCATGAAACCAAGCTACCGCATCACAAACAGTATTATCTGGATCTCAAGCATGAGGCGGCAGCCGCGTTATTGAGGGAGAAGACTGCATACTTTACTAAAAACATCAACGAGCAAGGTAAAGATCCCAAAGTACTATGGCAGAATCTAAAATCTGATGTTCTTCCTGACCATAAAGATAAGCGGCTGCCGAGTCATTTTGACGATCCAGATAGTATCAACGCGGCCTTCTTGAGTGTTCCGGGGAACTCTACTGATAATATCTTGCTGAATAATTTTTTCAACTCTCGCAGATACAGTTCAGCCAGGTTCTCCCTTACTGGCACAAACCAGGAAACAGTTCTGAGGATAATCAGAGGTCTGGAGTCAAAGGCTCAGGGTGTTGATGGTATCAGTCTTGACATGTTAACCCTCACTTTGCCAAACACCTTGCAAACCATCACTGATATCATCAACAAGTCCATAGCAACTCGCACTTTTCCTAGCCTTTGGCGACGCGCTATCGTTTGCCCTATACCCAAAACTGGTGATCCGGTAAACTTGAAAGACCTCAGGCCAATTAGTATCCTGCCTTGCCTGTCTAAAATTCTGGAGCGCGTTGTCTACCTCCAGGTAATGGAATACCTGGAGACAAACAATATCCTACCCGAGCTACAGTCAGGATTTCGTAAGGGAAGAGGGACTGCGACCGCTTTAATGGATGTAGTGGGCAACATTCTGGAGGCACGTGACCGGGGGGAGGGGTCGATCTTGGTCCTACTGGATTTTTCACGAGCTTTTGATGCTATTAATAACAGTCTACTGCTATCCAAATTAACTTATTATGGTTTTGACGGAGCTGCAGTGGACTGGTTTAATAGCTATCTAACCGGCAGGTCCCAGTTCGTGCAAATCCACAAAGAGGATGGTACTACCATTTCGTCCACTCCACTCCCAGTGTCTAGGGGAGTTCCACAGGGATCAATATTGGGCCCGTTGCTGTACATCCTCTATAGCGCGGATGTAGCTAAATGTTTTATGAACTGCAGGTATCACATGTATGCAGATGATATCCAGCTGTACACATCTTTCAAGGAGGATGATGTGGTAACTGCAGTTCAAAGATTAAATGAGGATCTGGAGAGGATAGTGTGTTGGTCGGGGGAGAACTGTTTGCTACTTAACCCCCTTAAATCCAAGTTTATGGTGTTAGGCACAAAAAAACAAGTTGCCAACATATTATCTGCCAAGCCAGAAGTAGTAATCAAGGGGGAAAAAATTGATTGCGTACAACAGGCGTGTAGCCTAGGTCTGACCCTGGATTCGGAGCTGCGCTTTGAGGCTCATTTAAACAACGTAGTAAGAAACTGCTTCTATAGGCTTAAGGTACTGTACAGTATTCGTAACTTTCTAAGTCTACCTCTTAGGAAACAAATTGTAGACACGCTAGTCTTATCCAAGCTAAATTACTGCGATACTGTATACGGGCCGTGCCTGCTTGCTAGGTCAGATAGGCTGATACAGCGTGTACAGAATGCATGTGTCCGATTCTGCATAAAAGTCCCCCGCAGACACCATGTAACGCCATACATCAACCAAATCAAAATGTTAAAAATGGCTGCCAGGCGAAAACTGCATCTTGCCAGCCTGATGTTTGGACTTGTTTCAACCCATAAGCCGCACTACTTTTTTGAAAAACTTATATGGAAAGAAACATGCTACAGACATGGTCTTCGCTCCATAGTTGCTCCGCTGAGGGTCCCACTTCACAAAACTGCAGCTTTCAGGGGTAGCTTCAGATTTGCAGCCACACACTGCTGAAATGACCTTCCTCCACCTATAAGGGGCCTGAAAACAATAAAAACTTTTAAACTCCATCTAAAAAAGAAATTATTACTCGAGCAATATTCTCAACAATAGACATTCACATACCTTATGAGTTATGGCCCACAGTCCTTGGGGGTTCCCCAGCAGTGTTGTGGAGTGGTTTGGCTGCCTCCTGTCTGCTTCACTCCATATTCATCCTAAGTAGTATCACTTCTGGACCTGTTCATAGGCAAAAGATGGTATCACTACAATTTCTTACTTTTAAATTCAACTTCACATTATTTTATTTTCACAATATTTGTTTTAATTGATTTAATTGTCTTGACATTGTTTCCCATTATTTCAGATTCTATTTTGTTCTTACCTTTAATTATCCTTGGAAAGCATCTCATAAATATGTATCGCATGGACATCCGCTATGGGTTAGCTTTAACATGTTCGCCCCACACCACATTAATACTCATGATTCACACAATAAACATATCCACTCACAACATCACAACACAATACACTTATTACATCACTTCGATACAATTTCCGCCATCATAATTGCATAACAAAATATCTCTCGTGCAATTGGCCGGTTAACCTAGATCTTTGACATTTTTGACATTTTTGACATTTCTGACATTTCACTTGCCGCGCTGTCTATGGTCTGAGCCGCTCACTATCTAATATTCACAAGTTTTTGTCTATGTCTTTTCTTGATATTCTCGTATTGTGTTTTGTTTTGTTCTATGGTTTGTTTTGTATTCATTGTTACTATTAACTTTTACTACTTTTCTGTTATTTTACTAATTATATATATATATATTTATTAATTTACTGGATTCGTGCCGAAACTGCGTCTTGATTGTATAGTCCCAAGTCATGTAGTGGGTCAGCGCTGAAAACCAGCGCTGTTGTCTCATGCCTGCGTGTGCGAGACACAGCATTATGCTGAGCGTTGTCCCTTTTCACGCATAAGTGACGCAGCTGCAGCGCTTTTCTTTTTTGTTTCACTGTTTGTTTTGTCCATTGTTTTATTTGTTTGTATTTGTGTGTGTTTGTTTTCTGCGTCATTTGTGTGTTAAATAAATGGTTTTTCTTTCTTTCTTTCTTTCTAATTTTAATAACAAAAGAAAAAGTACTAATAATTTAGCAACAAAAAAAGTCGTATTATAATTGTTCAGTGGACGGTTGTTTTAATACAACAATAAACATTTTTTAGCCTGCCGTATATTACATCAAGTATGTACCTACTTATTTTCTCATATTTCGATGGTTCGTTTAATAAACGCAGTAGGTAGGTACAGTTAGGTGGGTAGGTAAGCGCCCCGGCGGCCTCTGGCCCAACCTCCCAACCTACCCTCAAAGATTATTACTAGTAGGATTTGATAATTTTTGTGACCATGGCGAGAGTATGTTGTAAGGTAGACGAAATAAAACTCGCACATCAAGGTTTCTGTAGGTAGAAGCAAGCTTAGATCAGGGACTGTACCAACCCATTACATACAATTTTTTTTTTCGCAACTAAAGAGGTACTTTGTTTTACATTGTGTTTTATGGTATATATGTATGAATAACAAAATTATAAATTGCGGTTTCTGAAAAAGTTCGGTATCTCGTTCAAACGAATTTCCGTTGAAAGTATTTATTAACCTCTTGTATGCCACATTAAATATTTTATTATTATTGGTTTATATTTCATTTTTCCTGTTTTACTCTCAACAATAAATCAAATAATTAGATACGAGTACCACTACCACGTTAGTTTTATGCGCATAAAAAAGTTGTCAACCCTAGCGCGACCGCCGAGTTTAGGCATGAAAAGTGAAGTACATACATGAGATTGACTTCTGTTGTATTTTGTGGCTCAAGTCTGAAACCAGCTCGATGTGAACTGCCTTTGTTGATAAACAAACGAAGATTGCGATGTATCCTTTGGATGTCTTAACGCCTCGTCCTTTGTTCAATTTGACGTCTACGTGACCCGTGAAATCCACCCCGGTGTGAGTAAATGGGCGGGACGGTGTCACACGCTGTGGGGGCAGGTCAGCCATGAACTGATAGTTTTCCGTAGGTTTGAATCGATGGCACCGTATGCACTGTCGCAACTGAGTTTTAACTGCTCTGTTTCCTCCTATTATCCAATAATGTTGACGGATGTAGGCGAGCGTCAACCGGGCGCCACCGTGCAAAGTTGCGATATGTGCTTGGCTTATCAGTAGTTCAGTAAGTCTATGCTTTCTCGGTAGAATTGCGGGGTTTTTCATACCCGGCGGTAAGTTAGTTTTGTTTAGACGCCCTCCGACACGTAAGATACCCTCCTTGTCTAGGTAAGGCGATAATTTGCAAATTTTGCTTTTAGTGGGAACATGTTCATTTTTAGGGTTCCGTACCTCAAAAGGAAAAAACGGAACCCTTATAGGATCACTTTGTTGTCCGTCTGTCTGTCTGTCTGTCTGTCTGTCTGTCTGTCTGTCTGTCTGTCTGTCTGTCAAGACCCTTTATCTCGAGAACGCGTGGACGTATCAAGCTGAAATTCACATGGAATACTCAGGTCTATTGTCCGTTTAAGCTGTGAAAATATCAAACTTCTAAGCCAAGCCAATCAAACGATACAGCCGATTATGTCGATATTTTCAACAAATTTTCGACACTCGCAAAGGAATCAAAACCTACAGGATACTTCCCGTAAACTCAGAGTCTTGAAATTTGGCATGAAGCATTATCAGATAATGCAAATATAGGAAAAATTCCGAAAATCTCATTTTTTTAGTTGTATAATATAAAAAAAAATATTTAATAAAATGAAACTTACTACCTTATTTCTCACGAACGAATAAAGGTATCAAATTGAAATTTATACCAAATACCTAAGTCTATTGTCCCTTTAGGCAGTGAAAAACCCAAACTTCTAAGTTAACGCGATCAAAAGATACAGCAGTTATACCGACACCTTAGACGAATTTCCGTCACACGATAGGGAATCAAAACCTACAAGGTACTTCCCGTGAACTCAGAATCATGAAATTCGGCACGAAGCAACGTTATTTAATACAGATAAAGGAAAAATTGCGAAAATGATAAATTTGAAGTTACATAAAATATTAAAATATTATTTTTGCTTACATGATATAAAATATTTTTTTAATAATTATAAACTTACTACCTACCCTTTTTCACATGAACGCGTAGAGATATTAAAGTTGAAATTCATATCAAACACTTCTAAAATATAATTGCCTCTAAACTGTGAAAAAATTTAAATCATTCAAAGGTCATTGGGCACCTTAGTATGGAAACCATACCCACGGCGGATACGAACGATATATAGCACAGTATAATGATAAAGGCTCTGATTTACTATGGCATTAGTCGCATCAATGTGAACCATGGGAATCTAGAGAAAATCAGGTGTAAACATCAAATATTTTCCTCATTTCAATGGAGAATTTAAACGACCAAGTTTGACGGATTTGAGAAATCATTTCTTTGTAGTGAAAGAGTATACTCGCCGTTTATTTCCATTGTCATCAGGTCAGGATCTGATGATGGAAATCCTGAGAAATCGAGGGCAAATATCAGAAATTGTAGGCATGCATAGGATTAAAACTTGATTCTCAGATGTATGTCTGGTGATACTATCAAACAGTGAAGGTTTAGAGCTTACCTGATGATGGAGACGTGAGAAAGTCGAGAGAACTCCTCAACGGTATGTTTTAGTTACGTCGTGTTTGGGCTTATATTATTCGTATTGACGAGAACTTTTCACAAAAGTTAAAAATAAAAACTTTTTACAAAAAAAAAACAACTTCTAAAAACAACAAAACTATTTATATGCATCGGTCTAGATGTCGGTGGTTAAATAAATATAGATGCATCCTCTAGACACCGACTTCTAAACCGATGCACCTAACATCTTTTTAATTTCTTTCTTGCTTTTGTTTTCTTGTTGTTTTTTATATGTTTGAAGGTGGATTTGTTTGTAAAATGCTACAAAATAAAATAAAACAGACTTTATAAAGCAAAGAAAGGGACAGAATTACACTTTTGTCAAGGCTCTAGAAACGTAAAGCCAGCAGCCCCGAATCCTACTCTCTAGCAATCGTTGTTATAATTCGACAGTTACAAGTCGTCAGGCAGTTTCGAAAAAAACCTGAAACTGGGGCTCGTTAGGTGATTAATGCCTCAAAAATAAAAGATCCCATTAGTAGTGAATTCTCATCACCTAAAATAAGCTCCAACACAAGATTACGCTATAAATTGTAAAGGAGTTCCCATAACTATATCTGATCTTTGCTACCGATCCCACAATGGCAGTCAAACCTATCTATGTAGAAAGTCTTCGCCAATACGAATAAAATAAGCCCAAACACGTGCAACATACCGTTCAGGAGTTCTCTCGACTCTCTGTAGTCTCCATAATCAAATCAGCTCCAAACCTTCACTGTTTACCAGTACCCTCAAAAATACACTCACATGTCTGGTTTTGACTCGATGCGTGCCTACAATATTCAAGAGTTACCCTCGATTTCTCAGGGTTTCCAGATCCTGAACGGTTGGCGCGAGACTCACTTTTTATCTATACAGGATTTGTACGGAACCCTCGGTGCGCGAGTCCGACTCGCACTTGGCCGGTTTTATTTAGTAGTAGATCATATTCGCTGCTAAATTCTAATCGTTGAACGTTTCTTGTTATTATGTTCGTAGCGCAATTAAGTTCATTGGCCGTAAGCGTTAGGTCATTGTGTTGTTTCTGTCGACCGGCGTCAAATTTCTTCACTTGTTTTGCTTTACCAAGTGAATTTGTTCGGAATCGCACAATCCAAGCTATAATACGCATCACCCAGTTTAAATTGCTGTAATTATTTAATAAGTTGATTATTATATTTTCTGGTTGGCTTAGGGTTGGCGCAGTGCTTTTTTGTTCCATCGTAGTTGTAAGTAGACAACTATGTTGCTCTTCGGGTTTGTCTGGAAACGTTCTCAGAGTTGCAGGTCCATTCCACCATAAGTGGAAATTCACCAATTGTTTTGGATATAACCCTCTGGTTGCACAATCTGCAGGGTTGTTTTTTGATTCGATGTAAAACCAATTGGATGCTGGTACCACTTGTTTGACCTTGATGACTCGGTTTTCCACATACTTTTCCCATTTGGATGTCGCTCCTTGCAACCAAGCCAGCACCACTTTTGAATCGCACCAAGCCCATGTAGTTATGGTGTGCTCTGTTAGCGACTCGATGACTTTGCTTACTAGTTGTGATAGAAGTAGTGCCCCGCAGAGCTCAAGTCTTGGCAAAGATAGTTTATTTGCGAGCGGGGCAACCCTAGTCTTTGCAGCAAGCAGGCTTAACTTTGGTTCTCCGGTTTCATTGAGCGCTTGCGTATAGATGACGCATGAATACGCTTTCTCGCTCGCGTCGCAAAATGCAAATAGTTCAATTTTGTTGTGGATGGTTCCAATCCAGCGATTTATTGTTATTGTTTTCAATTCATCCAGTTGATCTTTCAGTTTCAGCCACTCTTCTTGTATGCCACTGGGTACCGGTTCGTCCCAGGTTAAGTTTTGCATCCAGACACTTTGAAAAATTTGCTTGGCTCGTATAGTGACCGGTGAAACCCAACCAAGTGGGTCGTATAGTTGTGAAATCTGAGACAGCAGGGCTCGCTTAGTCAGTACTTTTTGCGAGTATTTTTCCAGGTTCCAGTTGAACGTAAATGTATCCGATGTCGGGTTCCAGCCAAGACCAAGTGTTTTCATGCAGTCTTCTTGTTTAAAATCAAAGTTGCTTTTAGAGATTTGATCTTCTCGCAGAGGTTCAAGTAATTTGGTACAATTGCTGGACCACTTCCTTAGGTTCATACCTCCTAGGTCATTCTGTAATTGCCTAGCCGTTTCAAGAAAGTTGCTGCCGCTAACTAGGTCATCGACATAGAACTCGTTTTTCAGTATTTTT
>JAWIIS010000093.1:0-264796 GCA_033682625.1 Helicoverpa zea x Helicoverpa armigera | reverse complement strand
TTATTTATTATTAATCGAGAAATTGATAGGTTTTTATCGCATTTGTAATAAAATATATCTAAATATCGAACAAGCAACTTACTAAAAACGAATGTAATCCAGTATGTAATTTCAATATCGTGTAGGTATGTTATATAAAAATATTTATATAATAATAATTTATATATGTCGGTGAAATCAATAGTACGGACGCTGATTTGACAACGAGGCGGAAGTGTTGTGACGTAGCATTTCGACGGAGTCTGGTTTGGAGCTTCGCGCGCGCCGACGAGACATCGCTCTCTTCTCTGCCGGCCGTCGTGCGAGCAACATTAAACCAGGAACTGTCCTACGACTCGTTGTGAAATTGTGATAGAGATTATAATTACAAGGTTACAAGAATAAATCGGTTGTGTGATTGGTTGCTCGTGAAACTTTCATTTATTGCTCATATCCCAACTTAGCCCACGAAATATGTCTACTGGAGAAGAATCCCTCTCAGGCCGGCCTCCTGCGTCGACATCAGAAGTTAGATCTGAACAAATAGACGAAAATCGCACCGATGTTACACCACGTGGCGAAAATGGCGGGAGCGGCGACACGTGGCGGTTATTATTTGAAGTCCAAAATTCAAATATGAAAGCCCTTATTGAAGCCCTGAATAAGCCAAGGCATTCCACCCAACTTGTGACGCTTCCAGAATTCGACCCAGACAAGACGGACGCAGATGCACGTTCCTGGTGTGCCACTTCAGATCTGTGCTTTGCCGATAACCCGATGGAAGGAGGTCAGCTTGTCGTCACCATTAGCAAGGCGCTCAAAGGAACGGCATCAGCGTGGCTGTCTACGGTCTCCTACCCAGGCATGACATGGGCAGACTTTAAGGAGTTGTTCATTGCCAGATTTGTGGGTACGGAAACGCCTGCAGGTACTCTGATAAAGCTTAGTACCGACAAACCTAAAGAAGATGAGACCCTAGCTGCGTACGGTAGTCGTGTCATGTCACTGCTATTCAATCGCTGGAAGAATCTTACAGTCGAACAAATAGTGGTGGCAACAACAGTAGCACACATCTCCCAGTTCGATTCGCGGTTACAAAGAATGGCTTTTACAGCTGAATTGAAAGATCGCCAGCGCTTACAGCAAGAATTACAAGCTTTTACATACCTAAAGCGTAATTCAAGTCCAGTCCCGGAACAGGGAGCACCCGAAAATAAACGCACGAAGACCTCTCATACAGCCCCGATCAAATGTTTCCACTGTGGGAGGAACGGCCATCGACAGGCCGACTGTTTTCACAGACAAGACTTTACAGGAAAACCACAAAACTTTCAAGCCTCAAGACCCAAATTCCAGCAACAAGGTACTTCCACTAACATCATCGTCTGCTACAAGTGTGGAAGGCAAGGCCACATTTCCACCCGGTGTCCTAATGGTGACAGCAGCACCGAGGCAGCATGCAGCGAGCGACGTGTCGACGTATGCGTCGTTGATCCCCCGGCTGGAATTTTGTATCATCAAGGTCAGTCTTTTCCATTTCTCTATGATTCCGGTGCTGAGTGCTCACTTATTAAAGAAAGTGTATCATATAAATTTTGTGGTAAATGTCAACAGAATGTAGTTACTTTAAAAGGGATTAGTCAAACGAGAGTATTCAGCACTGTTCAGATCAATTGCGTTGTTGATATTGATAATAATTGTATTGAGTTATTGTTGCACGTTTTACCGGACGCTTATTTACAATGTGATATAATGCTAGGTCGTGAAATATTGTCACTAGGATTCAGTATTAGTATGACAGCAACACATTTTAACATTTCTAAAATTCATAATGTAAACAATTGTATTCTACTCTCGACTGATCTAGTGAGCACCGTTCAGAATGATAATGACATGTTTCAACTAATGGTTTTACCCACATTGATACTGACGTTTCTTTAGATTATAAAGCTGCCATTATTACTGTACTAAATCGTTATTCAGACTATTTTACTACCGGTATGCCACGTACGCGCGTAACAACTGGTGAACTCGTTATTCGTTTAGTTGATCCTTCTTTGACTGTGCAAAGACGTCCTTATAGGCTTAGTGCTCAAGAAAGAAAAATAATGCGTGACCGTGTAGATGAGTTACTGCGTGCGAATATTATTCGTCCGAGTAGTTCTCCATTTGCAAGTCCAGCCCTTTTGGTTAAAAAACGCGACGGTTCGGACAGAATGTGCATAGACTACCGCGAATTAAATAATAATACTGTTCCTGATCGGTATCCGTTGCCGCTAATATCAGACCAAATATCACGGTTGCATGGTGTGCGTTATTTTACAAAGTTAGATTGTGCGTCAGGTTTTCATTTAATCCCTATTCATTGCGAGAAATCTATACAGCGTACTGCGTTTATAACGCCAGATGGTCAGTACGAATATCTAGCCATGCCGTTCGGACTTCGAAATGCGATATCAGTTTTTCAACGGGCAATTGTAAATGCTTTAGGTAATTTGGTAAATGACTACGTTATAGTCTACGTTGATGACGTTCTTATTATTTCTGAATCTATTGAGGCAGGTATCGAGAGGCTTGACATAGTTTTAAAAACATTAACCCAAGCCGGATTTTCGTTGAATTTGAAAAAGTGTTCATTTTTAAACACAGAACTCGAGTTTCTAGGCTACGAAGTTAAGTCGGGAGAGATAAGACCAAATCGTAGAAAGATAGAAGCGTTGTCCACTTTGCCTCCACCATCCACCGTCACTCAATTAAGGCAATTCATAGGTTTAGCTACGTATTTTAGACAGTTTGTACCTAATTTTTCACGCATAATGGGTCCCCTCTACAGATTGACGTGTGATAAAGTTCCTTTTTCTTGGCAACAACGTCATGAAGACATTAGAAAAGAAATTATCTCTGTTCTCACAAAAGAGCCAGTCTTAATGATTTTTGACCCTCAATACCCGGTAGAATTGCACACGGATGCGAGCTCTGAAGGTTACGGCGCTATTTTATTTCAAACTAGCTGGTGCCCGCGACTTCGTCTGCGCAGGTTTAGTATTTCGAACAATATGTTTACAAATTGTAGCCTATGTGTTATTCTGATGTATAAGCTATATTATTGTAAAGTTTCATTAAAATCCATTCAGTAGTTTTTGCGTGAAAGAGTAACAAACATCCATACATCCATACATACAAACTTTCGCGTTTATAATATTAGTAGGATTGTTGAAGGTAAACGTAGGGTTGTAGCATATTTTAGTAAGAGGACCACATCTGCGGAATCACGATACCACAGCTATGAGCTTGAGACGTTAGCGGTTGTTAATGCAATAAAACAGTTCCGGCAATTCTTACATGGTAGAAAATTTACAGTTGTGACCGATTGCAATTCATTAAAATCATCGCATAAAAAGATTGACTTGACACCACGAGTCCACAGGTGGGCTTACTTGCAATGTTTTGACTTTGAGGTCGTTTATAATAAAGGTAAAGATAGGGCTCACGCAGACTTTTTGTCACGAAATCATCCCCCACCACTCGATCAAATAGCTAAATTAGAGTCCAAAGTAGATTGTAATAAAATTGTTAATTTAACCGAACTTTCTGGTAATTGGTTGCTGGCTGAACAAAAGCGTGATCCCGAAATATCTAAGCTTGTTTCCGACTTAAGTAATGCACAGTTAAAAGATGACATAGCGAAAACTTATGAAATTCGTAAAGGTGTTTTTAATCGTAAAATTCAGCGTAATGGCCGTACTAACTGTTTACCAATTCTGCCTAGAGCAATTAGGTGGTCAGTAGTAAGCAACATCCATGAGTCTCTTATTCACCTTGGCTACGATAAGACATTAGAGAGGTTATATGATGTTTACTGGTTTGAAGGAATGGCTCGTTACGTTAAAAGTTTGTTGACAATTGCGTTACATGTAAGGTAGCTAAATCACATTCTGGCAAGGTCGAAGCTCAATCGCACCCAATACCAAAAGTAGGTACGCCATGGCATACTATACACACAGACGCGACGGGAAAACTAAGCGGCAAAAGCGATCGAAAAGAGTATGTTTTTGTCCTAATAGATGCTGTTACGAAATATGTTTTGCTGTTTCACACGGTTAATATTGATTTTAAGAGCAGTATTAAAGCGGTAAAAGATAGTGTTTCGTTATTTGGTAGTCCGACTCGAATAATTGCGGATCAAGGAAGATGTTTCGCGAGTAAGGAGTTCAAAGAGTTCTGTGATTCCAGTAATATTGATTTACACCTAATCGCGACGGGCTCTTCACGCGCTAATACACAGGTAGAGCGTGTTATGTCGGTTTTAAAATCTATGTTAACAGCTGTAGAGACGAAAGACCGTTCTTGGCAGGATTCACTAGGAGATGTTCAACTTGCGATTAACTGCACGATTAATAGAACCTCTAAAGCCGGTCCCTTAGAATTATTAATAGGCAACGTTGCGCGGCCTCTTTCTTTGATGGCACCAGATGATCTAGAACAGGATGTTGACTTAAACACCGTGAGAGGTGAAGCGTTACGTAACATGGAGAGTGCAGCTTCCTACGAAAAACGTAGATTCGATACAACAAAGGCGAGACTCAATAAATTTTTGGTTGGTGACTTTGTTTTGGTTATGAATGAGGAGCGTAATCAAACAAAATTAGACCCAAAATTTAAAGGACCGTTTGAGGTCATAGAAGTTCTTGACGGTGATCGTTATAATCTTAAATCCCTTAACTCTAAGCGCACTTATAAATACGCACATGATAGATTGCGAAAGATGCCGGAGAATCAAAGTATAACTGAAGTTGAAGTTGAGCAAAGTAGTTCTGATATTGAGGAGAGTGATTAAGTCTACATGATGATCGGACCGTACCAGAGGCTGTCGTGTAGCCGTAGCTTGGTAGAAATCGGCGTCTGCTCAGTGAGTAGTCCGTGAGTACGCGGTAAGCAGTCAGCTCTGGCGGAGGTCGGGTTTCAGTGGAAACCAATATAATTGGGAGAAGAGGAAATGCCACTATTAAAACAGTAATTAAATACTTTGAGTGTTTATCTCAATTAAACGTAGAGAAAATAGTTTTGTATGCTTTTCCCTATGGCAAGGGCTTGTCGCAGACAGAAAACAAATATATGTAGACATAAATGCAATCTCAAAATACAAACTATGACATTGTATAATAAAAAATTCAATTTTATTGACTCTAATGTACTCATTAGTAATAATTATTTTATGACAAAAGATAATTATTATCTTTGTAATTTTTATAAAGAACAAATAGCAAAATCGCTATTTTATTGTATTTATAACAAAGCCAAATGCTTGGCTAACGATACTGCTCCTTTTCAGCAGTCTAGTTTTATTTTTTCACAGAACTTGGAATTAGTTCCAAGTGATTTAAATTCCACCACCAGACAATAGAGCCAATCTCTAGCAATAGTCAATCGATTATTTTGGATTGTGACATAAATACAATTATATCTTCAAATGTACAATTAAATACCGCAAAAAATGTTGTCACTTCTGATCCATCAAACCCTTTGAGTATAAATACTAGAAACAAACATAATCTGAATATATTCCATCAAAATATTCAAGGTTTGATTGGTAAAGAATTGGAATTGGAGTTGTTCATGAACTGTAATAATATAGATATTTTATGTTTAACTGAGCATTGGCTTAAAGAGCATCAGTTCATGTTTAGCTTCAAGAACCATTGTGTAGGCAGCTCGTACAGCAGAGTAAAAATAATACGTGGTGGTTCTCTAATAATTCTTCGCAATACCATTAAATTCAAAGAACGGAAGGATATTGTGAACCTTTCTGTTGAGCGAGTAATTGAGATATCATGCGTTGAGCTTGAGCAGTTCATTGTAATGAGTGTATACAGGCCCCCATGTGCAACATATACAATTTTTGAGAAGCATCTGGAAGATGTATTATTCAAAATTTCTAATAATAATAAAACAGTTGTCGTCTGTGGAGACTTTAATATTAATATACTGGAAAATACTGCTATTGTTAATAATTTTATAAAATATATCTATTTAAATCATACAACTTGTACAGTACATTTCTCGAGCCAACTAGAATAACTAGCACTAGTGCTACATGTATAGACAACATTTTCACAAACTTAAAACCTATAAATAAACAAATTTTAAATGTGTTGGATTCTGATCACTCTGGTCAATTAGTTATTTTTCCTATGAAAACTAACAGAGCTCTGAGAAAAAATGTAAGTTTTATTCCTGTAAACAAACATCGCTTGGAACAATTTAAAAATAACTTGTTTGAAAAACTGCCTGAATTGCCCTATCATGATAATCCTGATCAAGCTTACAGCCTTTTATTCAACTTAATTAATTGTGAATTTAGAAAAGTTTTTACTACTAAGTCCATATCTGTTTGTGATCAGTCAACATTTAGTGACTGGGCAACGCCGGGTATTTACAAAAGTAGACAGAAGTTGTTTGAATTATACTATGAAAGATCATTCAATCAAGATGAAACATTTAAACAGTACGTTAAAAACTATTCAAAAATATTTAAACGAGCCTGTACCTCCGCAAAATCAGTACACATAAAACAGAAAATAAAAGCTTCTGGAAATAAAATAAAAACCACCTGGAAAATAATTAATTCAGAAATAGGCCGATCCACTGTACGGAATCGAGACTTTCACTTAAAAATAAACAATGTAGACATTAAGTCAGACTCGGAGGTAGCATCTGAGTTTGAAATTTTTTTCTCCAATATCCCTATTTTAACAACCAGAACTCTGATGGCATCTTCCAGTTCGGCTCTTACAATATTAAAAAATTGTGTTGCGGAATGTGACAAAGGTTTTGAATTCACAGTTGTCAGCTCTAAGGATATTATTCAAGCGTATAAAGATCTCGATGTAAAAAAGACTGCTAACCTTTGGGGATTGTCAGTTCAGATAATCTCATCGATAATTGAAATAATTTCACCTTATTTAGCAACTGTGTTCAACTCTTGTGTTGCATCAGGTGTTTTTCCTGACTTGATGAAACTTAGTAAAGTAATTCCATTGTTTAAATCTGGTAGTACAACCGATCCATCAAATTTTCGGCCAATTTCAATTTTACCCACTTTGAGTAAAATTTTTGAGAAGTTAATATTACGTCAATTGTTGAGCCATTTTAATAGAAACAACTTGTTGCACACAAAACAATTCGGATTTACCAAGGGTCGTTCTACTACGGATGCGGGCGTGGAATTGCTTAAAAATATATTCGAGGCCTGGGAGGATTCGCAGGATGCGCTCGGTATTTTCTGCGACTTGTCCAAGGCTTTTGATTGCGTGCACCATGATATACTCATCAGGAAACTTCACCACTATGGTATCAAAAACAAGGCTCTTGACCTTCTGACTTCTTATGTGCATAATAGAATTCAGAGGGTGGATGTCAATGGTAAGAGGTCTTCTGGATCTACGGTCACCATGGGGGTTCCACAGGGTTCAATTCTAGGCCCTTTTTTGTTTCTTATTTATATTAATGACCTCCCTTATCACATAAGGGATTATCACAAGATTGTGTTGTTTGCTGATGATACTTCACTCGTTTTTAAAATCAAGCGCCAACTCGACAATTTTGACGAAGTTAACAATGCACTCTCAAAGGTTGTTCATTGGTTTAATGTCAATAATCTTCTTTTAAATGAATCTAAAACGAAGTTAATTAAATTCTCAACGCCTAACGTAAGGCAGTTACACACCAATGTACAACTAAAAGGAGTAGAGTTGAAGCCTGTTGAGTCAACGGTATTTCTTGGTTTGACCGTTGATTCCAAACTCCAATGGGGCCCACATATAGTTAAATTGTCAGGAAGGCTTAGTTCAGCCGCCTATGCTATTAAAAAGATCCGACTTATCACCGATGTGGACACAGCCAGAATAGTTTATTTTAGTTACTTTCATAGTTCAATGACGTATGGGATTCTCCTTTGGGGAAACTGTGCGGATGTTGAAACTATATTTATTTTACAGAAAAGAGCTGTTCGAGCCATTTATAATCTGGGTCCAAAAGTTTCTCTCAGAGAGAAATTAAAAGAAATAAACATTCTGACTGTTGCCTCTCAATATATTTTTGAAAATTTAATGTACGTTCGTAAAAACATTTCTAACTTTGTTCAAATGTCTGATGTTCATAGCATAAATACTAGGAATAAACATAATCTTGCTGTACATGCTACTCGCCTCCACAGAGTAAGCAACTCGTTCATGGGTTAATGTATACGCTTTTACAATAAACTGCCCAAAGCGGTTCGTGATTTACCTATCAAGAAATTTAAAAATCATATAAAATCCAAACTTTTGGAAAAAGGATCTGATTATTTAAATGATAAAGAAGCTTGGGAATGAGCTGCTCGCTTAGTGAGTGATATCTTTTTAAATGCCTGTGTATTGTTACTTTTGACATTTAAATATTATTATCATCAGATTAGATTAGATTAGATTAGATTATTCTTTATTGTACACCAAGACACAACACAGGACATCACAACATACAAAAACACAGTACAATCGGCGGTCTTATTGCTAAATAGCAATTTCTTCCAGACAACCTTTGGATGGAGTTTATCTGTAGGATACAGTGAAAAACGGGCAGTTTGGGGTGTACATACATATAGATTATATATAATTGACAAATACCAAAGATATATATATATAAAAAAAAAGAAAGAATAAAAAATAATAGTCAATAAACGGAAAGTAAGATAGAAGAATAAAAGAAAAAAGAATAACAATACAGCGATAGTAGTCAAAGAGCCAAGTAGTGATCCTTGACCATTTTTTTAAAAACTGCAATCGACTGCGCTCGCCTTATTGCCACTGGCAGTGCATTCCACAGACGAGTGGCTTGTACAACAAACGATTTGTCATAAAATGACGTGGAATGCACTGGCATCTTAAGTTTTAGGTTTTCTGATGACCTGAGTGATCTTGAATGCGTATCACAAACAAACTGAAAACGACTCTTGAGATAAGAAGGGGACGTGGGGTGAAAAAGAATACTATATAGCAAGGAGAGAATGTGAGCGTTCCGGCGAAGTCGTATTGGAAGCCACTTGAGCTTAACACGAAATTCTGACACATGATCATATTTGCGTAAACCAAATATGAATCTTATACAAACATTCTGAAGATGCTCAAGTTTATTCAGCTGGTCCTCTCTGAGATCAAGATAGCTGGCATCGGCATAGTCAAGAATAGGAAGAAGAAGAGACTGTGCAAGCGCAATTTTTGTGGCAATGGGTAAGAAATTTCGCAGCCGTCTTAAGGATCCTGCAGATGCAAATAATCGTCGACTGGTTTCCTGAATCTGCGGCTCCCAGGACATTTGGCTATCAAAGTATACACCCAAGTTCTTGACCTTAGTACTAAAGGGTACTTGGACACCGTTATACATGACTTGAGGGAGATGAAACCAATCAATTTTGGAAACCATCCGAGAGCTACCGATGATAATCAGCTGAGTTTTTAACGGGTTGATTTGAAGCCCGTAGCACCTGCTCCACTCAGCTATTTGGGAAAGGTCTTTATTAATTTTTTCGATAGCTTCGGATAGTTCCCCTAATTGGGCTTGCGAGTAAATTTGAAGGTCATCTGCATACAGGTGGTAGAAAGAAAGCAGTTTATTTGAGATGGAATTAATAAAAATAGAGAAGAGTAATGGAGATAAAACGCCACCCTGCGACACACCAGCACTCGTTTCACACCAGGAAGAGTATTTATCTTCAATGCGAATACGTTGCCGGCGGCCGTACAGGTAACTATGAAACCAATCAATGGCCGTTGGAGATATGTTAAGAGAGCTAAGTATACCGAGCAAAATATCGAAATCAATGGTATTAAAGGCATTACTGAAGTCCAGTAGCGCTAATACCGTTAATTTTCCATCCTCCATGCCAAGTCTGATGTCATCCGTAATATTGACCAAGGCCGTTACTGTACTGTGACCAGGACGAAAACCGGATTGGAAAGGATTAAGAAGTCTATTCTTGGATAGGAATGAACTTAACTGGTTATGAATAAGACGTTCCAGCACTTTGGATAGGAATGGTAATATGGATATAGGGCGATACTCGGAAAAGGATGTGGGATTGGATTTCTTTGGTAAGGGGGTAATTTGGGCCTCTTTCCAAGCATCAGGAAAGACACCACTAAATATGGAATAGTTAAGGATGTGACAGATGACGGGAAGGATTTCGTCCAGGATAGGGAGGATCATTTTACGGCTGACACAGTCACTTCCAACAGCATTAGAAGTGATGGATACAATGCTCTTCTTAACATCACAAGCGGCAAATTGACTAAAGACAAAAGAAGGATAATCGGGGGTTGGAAGACTAGACAGATAGCTTAAAGTGTTTACTTTTGTTGTCCTATCAAAGTTGGACGAAGATGAGAAATGTTGATTCAATGAATTTATGTTTACATCTTGGGAAATTTTATCAGTACGTGATTTTCCAATCCCCATTGACCGTAGAAATCTCCAGACCTTAGCTGGATCCTCGTTTTCAACTGAAGTATGAAAGTGGTGGCGTTGTGCGATTCTACACACCTTGTTGCAGCGATTTCGTGCTTCTACAAATTTCTCCCAATTTGTCGATGTAGAACGAGCCTTGTACCTCGACTTAGCTGACACCTTCCTAGCCATTATCTGCTTTATTTCACTAGTGAGCCATGGCGATGGCAGGTGTCTCACCTTAACTGCGCGAATGGGAGCGTGAACGTCGTAGAGAGCTACAAGACGCGATGTAAATATTTCGACTTTTTCGTCGACTGACTCAGAACTAAAGACAGGCGTCCAGTCCATGTTTGCTGCGTCCTCACGGAGGTTTACAAGATCCATGCCATTAAAATTGCGCCGCAGAAGAATTCTTGCCTTTGCTTTGGGAGGACGAATTTTAAAAGAAATATAGATAAGATCATGGTAAGAGAATGCATCAGCCGAACACTGACCATGCTTAGCGACGTGATCAGAAGAAGATACAAAGATTAAGTCAAGAAGGGAGGGGGTAGAATGAGGGAAATGGTGCGTTGCATTAAGAGGAAGTATTGATAGATTGCAAGAGTTAATTATAGAATTAAGAGATGCAGATCGAGAATCATTTTTAAGAAGACAGGTGTTGAAATCACCCATGATAATGACGTGACTGTAAGAAGTTATAAAGGACAATGCCAGGGTGTGGGCTCAAAGTTTGCCCAGCAGTGGGAGTAGTTCCAGCTGGTTCCATAGTGCACTCTGAACACGTAATCCAATTATTTTTGAAATCGGTCCCAGAGGTCCCGAGAAAAACCGGTTCAAATGTTCTCCATAGATAGTCCACTTAACAAAGCCAGAGCCATTTGCCCAGTAGTGAAAGTGGTCGAAATAGGTTCTTTACTGCACTGTGAACACGAAATCCAAATATTTTGGAAATCGGTCCCAGAGGTCCCGAGAAAAACCGGTTCTAATGTTAAACTTGAACAGTCAATTTATGAAGCCCAAGCCATTTGCCCAGTAGTGGGAATGGTTAGAATAGGTTCTTTACTTCACTGTTAATACGAAATCCAAATATTTTGGAAATCGGTCCCAGAGGTCCCGAGAAAAACCGGTTCCAATGTCAAACTTGAACAGTCACTTTATGAAGCCCAAGTCATTTGCCCAGTAGTGGAAATTGTTAAAATAGGTTCCTTACTTCACTCTTAACACGGAATCCAAATATTTTTAAAATCGGTCCCAGAGGTCCCGAGATAAACAGGTTAATGTTCTTCATAGATAGTCACTTAACAAAGCCTGAGCCATTTGCCCAGTAGTGAAAGTGGTCGAAATAGGTTCTTTACTGCACTGTGAACACGAAATCCAAATATTTTGGAAATCGGTCCCAGAGGTCCCGAGAAAAACCAGTTCAAATGTTAAACTTGAACAGTCATTTTATAAAGCCCAAGCCATTTGCCCAGTAGTGGGAATGATTAGAATAGGTTCTTTACTTCACTGTTAATACGAAATCCAAATATTTTAGAAATCGGTCCCAGAGGTCCCGAGAAAAACCGGTTCTAATGTTCAACTTGAACAGTCACTGTATAAAGCCCAAGCCATTTGCCCAGTAGTGGGAATGGTTAAAAAAGGGTCTTTACTTCACTCTTAAGACGAAATCCAAATATTTTTGAAATCGGTCCCAGAGGTCCCGAGAAAAAAACGGTTCTAATGTTAGCCAGCCATTGTTAGCAAGCCATTTTAAGCAGCCACAAACCTAACAACCTCTTTTCTTGAAATAACATTCAGATAGTTAGTGGTTTCACTGTTAACAGGATAAAAAAAACAGAAATAGACGTTTAAAGGTAATTGTTGTTTCTCTTGCTTTTCAGTCTCTATCTACCACAATCAGTCCTAAGTTCGAGTAGCGTCATGCAATTAATATCCGTAATGGCAATGGAAAAATGTTATCAAGACGAATAAAATAAGCTCAAACACGAGGTAGTAAATAGATACAGTTGAGAAGTTCCCTCGTCTTACTGTCGTCTCCATCGTCAGGTCAGGTCTTAACCTCCACAGTTTTGTGATGTCGGAGACATATACCCGAATGACAAGTTTTTATTCGATATGTGCTTACAATTTCCGAGATTTCCCTATTGTTTTAAGGTTTCTATCACCAGACCCTGGACCCTGGAACTATCTGGAAAGTAAATCCTTTTAAACAATAAAATGATTGTTTAAATCGGTGGGTAAACGACGGAGTTATGCACGTACTTACGTAAAAAGAATACAAACGAACTGAGAAACTCCTCCATTTTTTGAAGTCGGTAAAAAAAAATTCTCGTTCAATACCTCGTATTTGTCGATTAATATTATAATGCATTTCAATTAAGGTAATAAAACTGCAATAGTTAAGAGTTCGTAAGCATATTTTTCGTAATATTGAATAAGAGTCAAACCAGTTTTTCTCAGGACTCCTGGGATAGATTTCGAAATATTTCGGTCTAGGACCTATTATAAGCCTATGGAACATAATACACTATGCAGTTACTGTGGGCAACTCTTGAGCCCAACTTCCATACAAAGAATAGCATTGTCCTTTTCTAAGGTTTGTTCAAAAGAGGAAAAGAAGTTAATGCGTAGTGAGGGACAGTAATAGACTCCAAGTAGAACTTTAGTGTGGCACATCGTAAGTTCCAGAAAAAGATGCTCCCCGGCGTTTGGAGGAGGTGGCTGCGCTGACATATCTACGATTTTAAAGGAAATATATGAGCGGAGATATATGGCAACACCACCACCGCCTCCACCCGTGCGGTCATTTCTTACCAACTGATAACCTGGTAGTGAGTAAGCCGTTGTCGGGAGACAAGGCTTAAGCCACGACTCGGAGACAAGAATTGCATGAACATTCTTACAGTCAAAACTTGCCAGCATATCAGGGAAATGTGCCGGAATGCTCTGAGCGTTTATGTGTACTACATTAAAATTCCTAGAAACATCAGAAAACTGCGCAATTAGCGTGTCTGAAAGTGATGGCAAGCTAGTAAAACTGTCATCGCTACTATTGGCTGAAAAGAAAGTGTCCAATTCGCTGCTATTGTCATGAGAAGACATTAAATGTTAAACAAATAATGTATAAAATAGAAATATATAAATATAATAAAAATAATAAACAACTAACAAGGGGACAGATAAACAGTCCACCTGCCGGCTGTGCTAGGTAGGCATAATCACATAAATACATACACAAAACTTAAAACTAAAAAATAACACTAATAGTATAATGCACATTCTTGGTCCGGGCATTATGTCGCAGAAATATGCAACCGAGAATAACAGCTGTAAGTTAATTGACAAGTATTACATATGACAGTTGATATCACGAGAATACCTGTCGCCCAGCGAAGTGTGACAGCTACTGTTCGCTGTCAATCTGATAGTTACGACTAACACTACCCACTTGTTTATTTATATTTTTGAAGAAAAGACATAAAGAAAGAGATTAAAATAACTGACAATAATTGGAAAGAAGGAACCTACAAAGCAATATGAAAAGTGGGTGTGCAAATATGGAAAAATAAATAAAAGTAGTAACTACCCGGACTCGATATACTAGTGACGAACAATTCACTTCTTGTAGGCAGCCACTCGTTTGGGCCTGCTTGTGATGACGGGCTTCTTTTGAGCGTCGACAGTCGCAGGTTCTTTCGGGGACTCTGTGGTATCTCGCGGCAGTAACGCACTCAATTCTGAAGCAGTTGTAATGCGATGCCGTGACCCATCGGGTGCAAGTACATAAACGCACCCGTCTCTTGTCCAGCACTTAGTCACCCCTCTAAAAGCCTCTTTCGTGCAGTCATGAAGAGGTCATGCCTCGACTTGGTCAGGAACTCCGAAATAGTGATACCGACACCTTTTAATTGGGTTTTGTTAAACCATATATTATTACACACAGCAACATCCCGGAGCTTAAATAAGATAGGCCGTGATCCTGAGGCAGTAGTTGACCGACCCATCCGGTGACTCCTCTTAATGTCAGCTAACGTGAAATCAGACATCTTCAAGCGGTCCTTGACAACATCCACCACTACCTGTGCCACATCTTCATTTTTCACCTCCGGGACACCGTGCAGCAACAAGATACCTCGCCGACCGCGCATCTCCATGGAGTCAATGCTTTTTGCAAGCAATTCCACCTGTTGCTGCAAGCTAGTGACGGCCTGAGTTATGAAGAGTCTGAAGGTTGAAAACTCGGCAGCCAAGTTTGAGTTGGATGGTTCTGCTGGTGCTTTCTGCAACTGTGCTTCAAACTCTGCCATCCTCTTATTAAAGATGTCCATGAGACCAGTGACAGTGTTGGTGATGGGATCCATTTGTGGTGTAATATATGGATAGATGACAGTTATGTGAAGAAATGAGAGACAAGGTGAACGATCAGTGAAGTTTTCTTCATTCAGCTAAATTTGTCATTCATTCAATCATCGCCATAAGAGCTTTAGTATGGTGTTAATTATTAGTTGCCGCTCCTGTATCGCTTTTATGCCTCTACTATGAAGTTCTTATGGGACTATAGACTGCAAAAAGTTGTGCCCCTTTGGCTGCAAAGCTGCTGCATAAGATCCGTAGAGCACGCTCTGGCGCTTGAGCTTGGCACCTTTGGTAATAATTGGATTGGCTCTAAAGCTCTTAAGCAACAGTTTTGTGCTACTTGGGTCATAACGGCTCGAAGTATGAGGAGGGATACGGAGTAGGAGAAATACAGAGGAGCGACAGGGTTTGCCTCTAGGAACAAGGAACTCAAAACGTTCCCGAAGATAGCTCGGAGCGTTGGGATTATGAAGAAGAGAAAAGAGAAAAGATAGAATATGAGCATCTCGACGCTGCCGAATTGGCAGCCACTTCAGCTGGCTCCGAAATTCTGACACATGGTCGTATTTCCGGAGGCCAAAAATGAAGCGAATACACAAATTCTGCAGACGCTCGAGTTTGTCAAGAAGTTCTTCAGTCGCATCAAAAAAGCAGACATCAGCATAATCTAAAAGAGGGAGAAGAAGCGACTGAGCGAGAGTAATTTTTGTCGGAAAAGGCAGGAACTTCTGGAGACGTTTGAGTGACTGAAACGAGCAAAAAACCCTTCTGCGTACTTCTGCAATGTGTGAACCCCAGGATAAATGACAGTCCATAATTACCCCCAAGTTCTTGACCGCAAAGGAGTATGGGATGGCAACGCTATCATATGAAACCGGTGGTGGAGAAGACAGCTTATTAAGGAAATATCTGCCACCAATAATGAGAGCTTGTGACTTGGCAGGATTGACTAGAAGTCCGAAATCCTTAGCCTATCGACTTATGTTTCTAAGATCATTATTGATGGCATCAATTGCTTTCGGTAGCTCTTCAAGTTTGAAGTGTTGATAAAGCTGCAAGTCATCTGCATAGAGATGGTAATGCGAAACTAGTGACTTAGTGATGGCGTTTATAAAAACGGAGAAAAGTAATGGAGAGAGAACGCCACCTTGAGGAACATCCGCAGCGAATTCCCGCCACTCAGAGGAAGCCTCATCAACGCGAACCGACTGTGAGCGACCTCGAAGATAAGAGTTGAACCACCCAACAGCAGAAGGAGATACATTTAGTGAGGATAGGATACCTAAGAGGATGTCGAAATCAACTGAGTTAAACGCACTGCTAAAATCCAGCAAAACCAGTACAGTTAAAAGCCCCTTCTCCATAGCCAGCCGGATATCATCAGTAATTTTGATGAGAGCCGACACTGTACTATGGCCAGGGCGAAAACCAGACTGGTATGGACTTAGCAGGCTGTAAAAGGAGAGATAACGAGAAAGTTGATTGTTAGCAACACTCTCAAGGACTTTGGATAGAATTGGAAGGATATAGGACGATACTGAGACACTGAGGATGAATTGGAGACTTTGGGCAAGGGCAACACATGAGCTTTCTTCCAAGCCGATGGAAAGGAGCTAGTGAAGAGGGGATAATTGACTAGGTGGAGAATGACAGGAATGATGATATTAAGGATAGGAAGGAGCATTTGTTCATCATTGTTCCCTCTTCCCCAGGACCTCGACCACGAGCAGACGTGCCATAGTCATACGAAAGTTTTATTTTAATTATTTTTAGTAAAATACAAAATTTAATTCAGTTCAAATATTAGGAGTGCATAAACAAAAAGAACTCGTACACCTAAAGTAATACTGCAGTGTGGACGCGCCAAAGTCAAGAAGACCACCACCACTTCGCACGTGAGCAGCTCATCGGTATAGTTCTGTCCTGCTTCCGCACGCTCTGCCGACGCCGTTTGCTCCGCCCCTCCGGTGACGTTTCGCTGCCGCTACTAATTAACGCTTCTTACTGTCTGCGCTCCTGGTACTTTTGCTAACGATCACACTACCGCTTGCGTACACGTCGCCTCTACAGGACAACTCCATTCGCTTCTGAGAGACTGTTACTTGTGAATGACAGGAGTCTGACGGACACGCCGATTTACAAGGTATTTATTTATTATTTGAGTTGTGCAGTTTCCGATTTGAAAAGGCATATTAATATGTCTCTGCAACGAACGCCTCCTTCCCAATCACCGAAACCAGTCGGAAAGCAAACGTATCTACCCCAGTACTATTCTGATCCCTCCTTAGATCGAATAACTGATACCAGTGGAGGATTCCCTACTCCAAGTGATAATATCAGTCAGCGAAACAACAAACGGCCAAGAGAAGAAGAGTCCTCGCCCGACAAGTTCTCGATGTTCAGGTAAGAGATAAAAGACCTCATAAAGTCCCTCATCAGTGAGAAAAGTGAAGAACTATTATCATCAAATGGAAAAACCCCTGGCGAGGATGGCATTACAACAGAGCTTTTAAAAGCAGGAGGTAAGCCCGTACTGGGGGAGCTCCAGAAGCTTTTTAATGCCGTCCTGTTTGAAGGGAGAACTCCAGAGCCGTGGAGTAGGAGTGTTGTCGTCCTGTTCTTCAAAAAGGGAGACAAAACCCAGTTGAAGAACTATCGACCCATTTCCCTCCTAAGCCACGTCTATAAGCTGTTGTCAAGAGTGATCACGAACCGACTAGCGCGAAGACTCGACGAATTCCAACCACCGGAGCAGGCTGGGTTTCGGAGCGGATACGGCACCATAGACCACATCCACACAGTGCGGCAGATTATACAGAAGACCGAAGAGTATAATCAGCCCCTGTGTCTAGCATTTGTGGACTATGAGAAGGCCTTTGACTCGGTTGAAATCTGGTCTGTTCTGGAGTCCCTGCAGCGTTGTCAAGTAGATTGGCGATACATCCAAGTGATGAGATGTCTCTACGAAGCCGCTACAATGTCCGTCCAAGTACAGAATCAGCAAACAAGGCCCATACCATTGCATCGAGGAGTGAGACAAGGGGATGTTATTTCCCCGAAACTGTTCACTAATGCAATGGAGGATATGTTCAAGACGCTGAACTGGAAAGGACGCGGCATCAACATCAATGGCGAACACATCTCTCACTTGAGATTTGCTGACGATATCGTCATCATGGCGGAAACACTGCATTACCTACAACAGATGCTTAACGACCTGGCTGAATCTTCTCTACGCATCGGCCTACGGATGAACTTGGACAAAACCAAGGTCATGTTCAATGAACATGTTCTACCGGAACCGATTGCGATACACGGCGCCGTTCTCGAAGTTGTTCGGAAATATGTATACCTCGGGCAGACATTGCAGTTAGGTAGAAACAACTTTGAGGACGAGGTGAATAGGAGAATTCAGTTGGGTTGGGCTGCATTTGGGAAACTACGTCGAGTCCTAACATCGTCGATTCCACAGTGCCTAAAGACAAAAGTCTTCAATCAGTGCGTCCTACCTGTCATGACTTACGGAGCCGAAACGTGGACACTGACGGTACGGCTGGTCCACAAGTTTAAAGTCGCTCAGCGAGCTATGGAAAGAGCTATGCTCGGCGTTTCTCTGAGGGATCGCATCAGAAATGAGGTAATCCGTCAGAGAACCAAAGTCATCGTCATAGCCCACCGAATCAGCAAGCTGAAGTGGCAGTGGGCTGGCCATATTAGCCGAAGAACCGATAACCGTTGGGGTAAACGAGTTCAAGAGTGGAGACCGCGCCTCGGCAAACGTAGTGTAGGACGTCCTCAGGCACGGTGGAGTGATGACTTGCGCAAGACGGCTGGCAGGAGCTGGATGCGAGAAGCCGAAAATCGATCTCAGTGGCGTGCACTTGGAGAGGCCTATGTCCAGCAGTGGACTGCGATAGGCTGATGATGATGATGATTATCATCAATAACCAGCAAACTGCATGATATAACCGAATCCAATGCTAAAATTGATGTGGCTTTATCACTTTTAACTGCACAAAATGAAGAGTACCGCGGAAAAATTGCATTTCTTGAATTACAGACTCAAAAAGACCGTGAATACAATAGCATCTTAGAAAACAAAGTTGAAGAACTTCATAGAACCTCCCGTAAGACCTGCGTGGAAATTAAAAATGTTCCTAAGAAATCCAAGGAAACGAGGGAAGACTTGATACAGATGGTTTTAAGTCTATCGAAGTCTATTAACCATAGCATCAAGATCATGATATCACAGATATATTCCGCTTGAAGCCCAGAGGTGATGAGGAGAAGAAACGTACAATTATTTTAGAATTAAAATCAACAATTCTGAGAACAGACTTCCTGAAAAAAGTGAAAGACTTCAATATTAAAAACAAGACACGACTCCAGGCTAAACAACTAGGACTAAAAACTAACGAAGACACACCTATCTTCATATCTGAACAACTTACCCCCAAGGGGGCACGTTTGTTTTTCCTGGCCCGAGACCTCAAAAAAGCTCAAAAAGTAAAGTACTGCTGGACATCTATGGGAAAAGTACTAGTTCGAAAGGGCTTGTGTTTAAACGCCACCCAAAAAAGTACCTATTTTACTACCAAAAAAATTCTAAACGGTTACCAAAATGGATAAATGGTCACCAAATAACGTTTCCAAAAATATTATTAGATAAAACCATTTTTTCGTATTATTGACTACTAAAAGAATACATGAACGCCTTTAAAATACACTTTACACCAAATATTATATATTGTCACTACTTAGATGTTACCAATTATGTAATACCGTGACTCCTAATTTGGTCATTTTTGTTAGACTAAAAAAGCTAACGATCGCTAGAATATTTCCCAAATACTAATTAATATAGTGGGGTTCCCAAACGTACGTCGCTTGTTTATTGTTATATGAATTTGTGTGTAACTCAGTGCGTTTAAAATGTAAGCACGCAACATGCAGCAAGCATGGCTTCTGTCACGGCTCCGGCGCTGCAGGGCTCCGGCGGTCCCATGCGAGCTTATCGTCGCAGATGGTTTTCACGCTAACCACCGCAGCTTCGGCTTGCTGGCCGGCCGCCGGCCAGCCTCAGCCGCGGCGGCGAGCGCTGAAACTACCTGCGCCTCAGCTCGCAGGCCGCCTCGCCCCTCCGCGCCTACGCGGTTTTGAATTGCACTCTAGGGGTAGGGCAGACAAGACTACGTGGAGTCAGTTTTGCAGCGATTCGTTTTCGTCACTAACTTTGATTTTTGGTAGTAATATTAATCTTTTAGTTGGATAGAATTTGGTGACCATTAATCCATTTTGGGAACCAAAAATAATATTTGTGCGAGATTTGCGATTTTTCTGATGTTATTTTATTTTTTTTGGATCATAACATTATATACTTTAGTGCCCTTTTAATAAAGTCAATTTATTTTTTTTGGAGTTGTTTATTTTATTTGGTGCCTCAGCTTAGAGTCTTTAAAATAATTTTGGTGACCGCCTAAATTATACCCGTTCGAAAGGACGACACATCTAAAATTATCCATATTCAACACGAATCGCAAGTACAACAATTAATGCTAGAACAATGACTAACTATCTGCATGTATTTCCTTAAATTAGTTATCTCACATAAATTACATAATCTAACTCCATTTTTGCTTGAGAGAATGTTAAATACCTATACTACAAAACACACACAGAAGTATACACATACATACACATCGCTACTCTGCAACTACAACTACCAGTTCTGTGCTACACATATTCTACACGCTATAATTATTATTTTTAAGAAAGTACAAACATACGAAAGCTCAAAATTGCCTACACACATTAATGTCACCAAAAGTATAAAAGTGCATACCCATACTTCATATATAACAAACTCACAACATTATATTCCCCTACAGCATTTACACATCAACAATTATACACTGGATTTACACATACTCATTTGTGCTTATCGCGATCCTACCTAAAATTAATTCTACACCCTAACTGCCCTAACTGCAATCCTAAGAGTTCTAATTTTATAATTTTATGAATACACTCAAGTGCAATATACAAGAACTAAATTTAACTATAGAAAAATCGACACATAACCTAACGTTGTAACACAAAACATTAGAGGTATATATAAAAACTTTGATGATATGCAAAACACTATGCCACAACTCAAGTATGAAATAGATATTTTAATTCTTACAGAATGTTGGATTAACCCAAATAAAAACATACCCCAAATACCGAACTACACGTCCTTCCAAACAAAACATCATTGTAACCAAAGTGATGGGGTAGTTGCATACATTCTTAAAAAACATTCAGTAACATTTAAAGAAATCATCCTTGAAAATGGAACCGGAATTCAACTAAATAACTCAAATTACACAATACTGGGTATCTACCGTTCTCCATCATTCTTAAGCGCGGATAATTTTATTACATCTCTCAATAATATCATCTTGAAAGTGATACCGGCTCTAAAAACGTTTTGATTTTAGGTGACATTAACATTGATTTAATTACCTCCCCACATGAATCAAATCAAAAAAGAAAATATAAAAGGCAAGCAGTTTCAGAGGATTGTACAGGTTGCAATGCTAGTTTTTATTGTTAAAGACTTTTCATAAAGAAGGAAAATGCCAATTCGGATGACCAGGATCTGATGAGGATCTGGAAACCCTGAGAAATCGAGGGCAACTCTTGAACATTGTAGGCACGTATCAAGTCAAAACCAGACATGTGAGTGTATTTTTGAGGGTACTGGTAAACAGTGAAAGTTTGGAGCTGATTCGATTATGGAGACTACAGAGAGTCGAGGGAACTTCTGAACGGTATGTCGCATCTACCACGTGTTTGGGCTTATTTAATTCGTATCGGCGAAGACTTTCCACATAGATAGGTTTGACTGCCTTTGCGGGAACGATAGCAAAGATCAGATATAGTTATGGGAACTTCATTTATTATTTATAACGTAACCTTGTGTTGGAGCTTATTTTATTTTAGGTGATGACAATTCACTACTAATGGGACCTTTTATTTTTGAGGGATTAATCACCTAACGAGCCCCAGTTTCAGGTTTTTTTCGAAACTGCCTGACGACTTGTAACTGTCGAATTGTAACAACGACTGCTAGAGAGTAGGATTCGGGCCTGCTGGCTTAACGTTTCTAGAGCCTTGACAAAAGTGTAATTCTGTCCCTTTCTTTGTTTTATAAAGTCGGCTTTATTTTATTTTGTAGCATTTTACAAACAAATCCAACTTCAAACATATAAAAAAGCAACAAGAAAACAAAAGCAAGAAAGAAATTAAAAAGATGTTAGGTGCATCGGTCTAGAAGTCGGTGTCTAGAGGATGCATCTATATTTATTTTACCACCGAGATCTAGACCGATGCATACATATAAACAGTTTTCTTGTTGTTTTTAGAAGCTGTTTTTTTTTGTAAAAAGTTTTTATTTTTAACTTTTGTGAAAAGTTCTCGTCAATACGAATAATATAAGCCCAAACACGACGTAACTAAAACATACCGTTGAGGAGTTCTCTCGACTTTCTCACGTCTCCATCATTAGGTAAGCTCTAAACCTTCACTGTTTGATAGTATCACCAGACATACATCTGAGAATCAATTGTGAAGAAAGAAATGTTTTAATCCTATGCATGCCTACAATTTCTGATAGTTGCCCTCGATTTCTCAGGATTTCCATCATCAGATCCTGACCTGATGCCAATGGAAATAAACGGCAAGTCTACTCTTTTACTACAAAGAAATGATTTCTCAAATCCGTCAAACTTGGTCGTTTAAATTCCCCATTAAAATGAGGAAAATATTTGATGTTTACACCTGATTTTCTCTAGATTCCCATGGTTCACATTGATGCGACTAATGCCATAGTAAATCAGAGCCTTTATCATTATACTGTGCTATATTTCGTTCGTATCCGCCGTGGGTATGGTTTCCATACTAAGGTGCCCAATGACCTTTGAATGATTTAAAAATTTTCACAGTTTAGAGGCAATTAGATTTAAGAAGTGTTTGATATGAATTTCAACTTTAATATCTCTATGCGTTCATGTGAAAAAGGGTAGGAAGTAAGTTTATAATTATTAAAAAAATATTTTATGTCATGTAAGCAAAAATAATATTTTATTATTTTATGTAACTATCATTTTCGCAATTTTTCCTTTATCTGTACTATATAACGTTGCTTCGTGCCGAATTTGAAGATTCTGAGTTCACGGGAAGTACCTTGTAGGTTTTGATTCCCTAGCGTGTGACGGAAATTCGTCTAAGGTGTCGGTATAACTGCTGTATCTTTTGATCGCGTTAACTTAGAAGTTTGATTTTTTCACTACCTAAAGAGACAATAGACTTAGGTATTTGGTATAAATTTCAATTTGATACCTTTATTCTGTAACGTTGTACGTTATATTTTGAATATTTAAAAATACTAGACTTGCTATATCTCAGCCGCGCCCCGCGAGCCGTGCGCCGTTGACGGGTGACGGAAACCGGTTCGGCGAACTATCCCTCCTATGAGGCGACGCGAGCAGAGCCGGCGGACAATCGCGAGACGGTCACTAGCACGACACCGCGAGCCGATACAGTACTGGTCTATGTTGGTTTTTAACTCGCTGGTATATCGCATTTAATTTTATCCTAAATTAACTATTGTGCTTTTAAAATTACTATTAGAATCAGTGTATACCCCAGATCGGATGAGTGTTGCAAAATATTGCGTATTATGTGCATCTAGAAAAGTTATACGTGAGTACGTGACGTGTCGTAGAATGACTTGCTAATTTCATTGTGCGCTCATTCTTTTATTTCATGCTACGATCACGCCTTTGTTGCTGTTCTTATGGAATATTACCTATGGCCTATGTACTTATTTACATAACGCTTTTAAAAAAATATCATGTGGTATTTGACCTTACATGACCGGTGCACTTAGACTGTGTCATGAGGGCCACGCCCTACAATTATTTTTCCCACATTATTTCCTTTTTAAATAATTTCTCATAGTGTCTACCTATTTATTAATTCTTCATTTAAACTAGTGCTTTGCTTTTTAAATCATTCACATAATTTCATTCTCATCACTTGCCTTTAGATAACATTTTGTAAGCTGCATTATAATTTGTCACGCTGCCTAGGCTGCCTCATCTCGATGCTATTTAGTGCTTGATCACTGCTTTCCATCTAGTTAGGTAGTGAGTAAGTGGAAATCGGGATGTTGCAGTCGTGGCTGGAATATAACCGGACCGTAACTAAGACGGAACATCACGGACATTCCAGGGTTCAAGTACCTGACTACCTCCAGTCTACTAGTCTAGTCTAGTGACTACGCCTGTCTACGTGCCTGTGCCTACCTACGTGCCTGTGCCTACCTACGTGCCTGTGCCTACCTATGTGCCGCGCCTATCTACGTGTCCTGCATCTACCTGCGCGTCCGGCATCTACTAGCGCGCTGCACACCTACCCCGCCTGACCGCTGCCGAGCTGCCTGACTATACAGGGTAGTGGTGTTTCTATAGCGGGCTAGAGCTTAACGCGTGCTCGATAGTTCTAAACTCACTCCCGGCTCCGCCGATCTTTTTGTAATATATAACTTATACCATTTACTAAATATTTTTTTATTTTTGCCTACTAGTCTACCTACCACCACACTAAACGTTACAATTCGTTCGTGAGAAATACGGTAGTAAGTTTCATTTTATTAAAATATTTGTATTACATTATATAACTAAAAAAATGTGTTTTTCGCAATTTTTCCTATATTTGCATTATATGACAATGCTTCATGCCAAATTTCAAGATCTTAGAATCTTACGGGAAGTATCCTGTAGGTTTTGATTCCTTTGCGAGTGTCGAAAATTTGTTGAAAATATCGACATAATCGGCTGTATCTTTTGATTGGCTTGGCTTAGAAGTTTGATATATTCACAGCTTAAAGGGACAATAGACCTGAGTATTTCATGTGAATTTCAGCTTGATACGTCCACGCGTTCTTAAGATAAAGGGTCTTGACAGACAGACAGACGGACAACAAAGTGATCCTATAAGGGTTCCGTTTTTTCCTTTTGAGGTACGGAACCCTAAAAACAGATTAAGCTACTTAAATATGTTATCAATGCATGGGCTATTGCCATCCCATAACTTACCTACAAGGGAGGATAGCTGCCTTGACCACGTCTTTTTGAGGTTTGACAAACAAAATAACACAGCTTTTACTGCAGTTTTAAATACAACTATTACAGACCACTGCCTTGTTCTCTTATCAATAACAAATAAGTATCTATACACGAAACTACAAAGGTACAAAACATTAGTTAATTATGAAAACGCTTGCAAGAGTTTAATAAATACTGACGTTTCTTTCTTCAAACTCTTCACAGAGCCTGATGAACATATGCCTTTGCACTAATAGAACTGGTCAAAACAGCTATATTATCTAACACTAAAAAACAAATTGTCACGAACAGCAAAAGAACGATAAAACCCTGGATCACCGCAGGTGCAGTACGGTGTATTAGATTAAGAAATATTATTTATTTGAAACTTAAATCCAACCCCCACAATCAAATTTTAATTATAACATATCGACGCTATCGCACTTTCTGTAGGAACCTTGTAAGAAAACTAAAACTAAAATATAATAAAGATAAAATTAAAGCATCAGCACAAAACCCTCGAGCTCTCTGGTTAATGAGATAACTAATTATAAACCTCCCAAGAGCCCTAATAGTGAATTACTTAAGATAAAATCATGTCCTTGTACATCAGTAAATCAAGTAAATCAATATTTCGCAAATATCGGCAAAACACTTGCAGAGAATATTTCAAATAGCTTCGTGGGTGCTTCTGATTCGAGTAGAATGGACATTTTTAATCACCCATCATCTTTTGTTTTATTGGAAACCACCTACGAAGAAGTTGATAATACGCTAATGACCCTTGACTCTAATAGTGCACCGGGTTGGGACGAAATTCCTACTTTTTTTCTTAAACAATCTAAGGAGATCTTAGTCCCTTTGATCACTGACCTCGTCAACCTGTGTTTCAGCACAGGTATCTTTCCATATCTCCTTAAGCGTTCTATTGTTACCCCTGTATATAAGAGTGGTAGCACCGATGACGTGAACAACTACCGACCTATCTCTGTGCTGACCTCCATATCTAAAATAGTTGAGAGGCTCTTAAATTCTAGACAAGTAAACTACTTGACCAAGTATAATCTTTTATCTTCCTCTCAATATGATTTTAGGAAGGGTATGTCGACGCAGGATGCTATTAAAGATCTTACTACGGTTATCACTAAAGAAATGGATAAAGGTAACAAATGTCTAGTGGTCTTTCTTGACCTCAAGGAAGCTTTTGATACCGTCTCTATTTCCATTCTTATTAGCAGGCTGGAAAGTGTTGGATTCCGTGGTTCTGCTCTGTCTCTTCTCAGTAGTTACCTTCAAAACCGTAAACAGAGTGTAAAAATTGATAGCACTGTTAGTAATGAAGAAAATGTAACTTTTGGTGTCCCGCAGGGCAGTGTCCTTGGTCCGACGCTATTTTTAATAGACATCAATAACCTACTTAATCTAAGTAGCGCCGGAGGGAGGTTACTGTCTATTGTTTTTACTGCTAAGACCTGGGAAAAAGTTAGGTTAAAGGCTGAGAGGGGGCTAGCCTGTGTTTGTCAATGGCTGTGTAAGAATCTCCTTACGCTTAATACACAAAAAACTAATTACATATGCTTTGCTTCATACTTAAATTCACAGCCCTCATCTGACTTCGAAATTAAAATTCATTCCTGCGGAGCCCCATTGTCCAACGCTTGTCAGTGCCCTATTATTCGGAAAGTTAGCTGTGTCAAATACCTCGGAATCATTGTAGACCAAAGGTTAAGTTGGTATCCACACCTAGAATTAACTATAGGGAGGGTGAGGAAGCTCATATGGGTTTTCAAATCACTGAGGTACATTAGGAGTACCGAACTATTAAATAAAATATATATTGCATTGGCTCAATCCGTAATAATATATTGTATCTCCGTATGGGGAGGAGCAGCAAAATCATATTTTATAGACCTAGAACGAGCGCAAAGGTCCCTGAATAAAGTTATGTACTGTAAGCCCTTCGGGTTTTCTACTGAATCCTTATATGCAATTTCTAAGCTGCTCTCCGTTAGGAAACTTTGTTTTACATATGACACTAAGTTATCACAAAACGTAACCTTTTGATAAAGCCAAACTTAAGAAAAGACGGCACGATATTGTAGCTCCTACATACACTGCACGCACAGTCTTCGCTACTCGGCAATATATAGCTCAAGCTCCTCATGTGTATAATAAAATAAATCGTACACTTAACATTTACCCCATGCAACTGTATGAGTGTCGGAAAACTGTGAACGAGTGGCTCTTTACTCTTAATTATGTAGATGTGGAAGACATTTTGGTTAGGATTGATTGAATTTGAAAGTAATATCTTTACACTTATATAGAATACAATCGGTAGGTACATATGTGAATATAGTACAGCCCGCACACACACACACACACACACACACACACACACACACACACACACACACACACACACACACACACACACACACACACACACACACACATACACACACACACCCACACACACACACACACACACACACGAACTCTCAGATAATGCTTATCTCTGCTTGCAGATCTCTTTTTAACCCCCGACGCAAAAACGACGGGGTGTTATAAGTTTGACGTGTCTGTGTGTGTGTGTGTGTGTGTGTGTGTGTGTGTGTGTGTGTGTATGTGGCATCGTAACTCCCAAACGGATGATCCGATTATAATGCGGTTTTTTTTGTTTAAAAGGTATATCAGTCGGGAGTGTTCTTAGCTATGTTTGGTGGAAATCGGTTCAGGTCTTCAAGGTCATCAGCTCGATTGTTAGGTTTGATAGGAATGTTACACGCTCAGTTTACTTGCAAGCATATGTGGGATCTGAAATTTGAAACACTAATGTCTTCTGGAACCACTGAGCTGGTCTGCTGGTAGGGCACGAAGGTAGGAGACGTAACCCTGAACTGCCTTTTAGTAAACCCATCGAGTTTGGGCTCGTTGAATTTGTCTTGACGAGTTCTCTTCATGTTTCTGATTGACGAGAACCTGATGCTGGAAATGGGATGTGGCGGATGAAACCCTGGAATGCCGGAATGAAACGGATAAACCGATTTATATTTTTACTGAAAATCTAGAATGACCAAAGGTTAATCTTTATTGTTTCTCAATCTGTGCAATTCTCCAAGAGCCAGTTTGTCATGAGGATTGTTAAACAGCTTCCTTTGGCTGAGATCGCATATAGCGACCCCATCTTAAGATAAAAGAAATTAAACGATTTGAATTGAATTGATTGAAATTTTGACATGTCGGGGGACCGCTTTTTACCTTCAAAAATACTTACATAAATCAAATGATACCTACCTAATTACAACATTCGTATAAAAAAAACACGTATCTAAAGTAATGAATTAGAGCGGTCCCCCGACACGACAAAATTTAGTTTAGTCTGACATGCTTTAGTTGGTACTTACGTAGTGTTAAAAGTTATTTTATGCTTTTTATAGGGTTCAGCGTTTTTACCTTCTGTCATAATTATTGCGTACTTTTTTTGGGTCGGGGGTTTTTTTAAATTTATAATTTAATTTTATGTATTTTTATGTCATTGTTATTTCTATTTCCTTTAATTAAAAGTAAATTTTAGTTAGTAAGTTTAATTATATAAAAGGTTCAAGTTAAACTCAATTGATAGTGTATATGTTACAGCCAAAGTGATTAAATATAAATTATACATAATGACTGGTCATTGTATATAATACCCAAATTGACTAGACAGTGTGATAGATTAATCACTTTATCTGGATCTAATTCATAATAGCTGGTCAAAGTTAGCCAAAGTAATAAATATGGTATAATCGTCTGACTACTTACTAATTCTTAGACGAGGCTCAAGTTATTATCGACTCTTTTTATGATAAATCATCAAATGATTCCTCCCACTGTGGGAGAGCAGCGTGAGGGACTCAGAGAGCGTGCAGCGTGAGGTCAGACAGTTAGTGGCTTAAACCCACGCGTGGAACAACGCGCGCTGCCGAGACGGGTCCGTGTGTCCCAGGAGACGGAATAGAATATAGAATAGAATATCATTTATTTCTAAGTATATGGTACATTGAGGTTTTACATTGAATATAGTTTCACATACACTACCATTGCTGGTGTAGAAATATTTTGTTTATTTATTTTATTTATTTAAAATACTTTTTGCACATTGTACAACGGCGGACTTAACGCCTTAGGCGTTCTCTGCCAGTCTACCTTAGGGTGGTGGTGAAATAGAAGTGGTAGGTGCAACACAATTTGAGCATCAGTGGAAGATAATAAAAATATATATTTATGCATATATAATATATATATATATAACTATATATATATACAACTGTATCCAGGAGAATGTAGGAGAAGATAGTAGGAAAAATGAACTACTGTAATGATTCCGCCAACTTGCCATGGATGTGATTTCGCAGTTTCATTTTAAAAGTGTGTCGACTATTTACCATCCTGACCTCCAGAGGTAGCTCATTCCAGAGAAGAATAGATTTCACAAAGAAGGAAGAGTGAATAATGTCTGAACGGTGAGCAGGGCAGTGAAGAAGACGATTATTAGAGGAGCGGAGATTTAGTTAACCATGCTTTAAAAAGAAAGAAAAAAAGTAATTATAAAAATGTCAAGTAAATTGAATCACAAAAAAAAATAATGTATAAGTAAGTATATGATAGTAATTAGAAGTAGGTAACAATATTATTTGCGTCAAAATGGTAAAATATTAATTATAATGTTAAAAAGCTAAATACAGTGTCAATACTTATGTCAAAACGTACTCTCACAATGCTAAACTATAATACTAAACACAATATCAATCAATGTCAAAACAGGTACTAAATACAATGTCAAAATATTAAATAAAATGTCAAAACTTGTGATTTAAAAATTCATTAACAGAATAGAAGCACATCTCTAGAAGCCAAGTGAACATCCGATTTTTAAACTTACTTATTGGTAACATTTTCAAGTCAGGTGATAATTTATTATAAATTTTAATTGCCATACAATGTACATTATTGCTGTATAAATGCAATCTTTGTCTAGGTGCCAGTAGTTTTCCAGGATTTTTGTTTTTTAACCTCACAGAGGTCTGTTCATTTAATGGAAACAAATGTGGGTATTTTTTTACAAAAAGACAAAGTTCAAAAATGTATAAGCATGGCAGAGGAAGTATTTTTAGTTCCTTGAATAATGGTCTGCAATGATCTAAATATTCGGCGCCACTTATGGCTCTGATACATTTTTTTTGCACTATAAAAGCTCTTTGCACATCTACTGAGTTGCCCCATATCACTAAACCGTAACGCAACACCGATGAAACATAACCGTGATAGGCGTTAAGAGCCGTTTCTTTACTGGTTACTAACCTAAGCTTTTTTAGGGCATACACAAACTTATCTAACTTGTTGAAAGGAAGTTGGAAGGCCAATAAGGCACCCGAACTCATCGCACGTCCACGTCTACGGTGGCTGGGAGTCGTCTCTCGACCAGAAAGAGACGATGGCATCTCAGTACCTCCCGCCCCGGACCTTGGCTTGAACCAGGGCCGGGTGCGAGAGGTCGCCGCTGCCGACTGCCTCGACGAGGACACGGCGGTGCCCTTCCCGGGCAGGGCACACTCCAGGCCGTCGGTACAGTGGCCCGAGCCACATTTCAAAGAGGGGACTTTTCACTACTATTATGGGGTGCACTGGGCTAACTAGCCTTTTTCGAATTATATTAAGGTCAGCTACCAGGCACTTTAGTTAGTTAACATGAAATAATAATCTTTACCTACTTGTTTTATTACATTATCTAAGTCTATAGAGAAATATATAAAATTATAAATATATAAATGTATATAAAATTGCTAGTTAATGTGATTAATTCTGTGTCAATTATCACTTTATCCAAATTGAGTAAATATTATAAATAATAGCTAGATAATATGTATAATATGCGGACTTATTACTTTGGCTGTAACATATATAAATCTTTTTGCCTCGTTGGTCTAGCTGTCGCAAGTGCGGCTGCTGAGCACGAGGTCTCGGGTTCGATTCCCGAGTCGGGCCGAAATCGCTTTGTGGGTTTTAGAAGACTTTCACAAAGCAGCCCGGAGCCTGGAAGCTGGTGATTGATACACCCGTGCATCGGAGAGCACGTAAATGTCGGTCCTGCGCCTGATCTCTCTCCGGTCGTGTCGGATTACCGTCCCATCGGGCTATGAGAGTTAAGGAATAGTGAGTGCACCTGTGTCTGCGCAAATGCTCGTGCACTATAATATGTCCTGCGTAGTTGGCTAATCTCCTTACATGAGAACAGCCGCCGTAGCCGATAATCGGCTAGGAGGACATCATATAAATCTAACTTGCTGTTTTACTTTGGAAGAGCGAGGCTATCCCAACACAGGTGTCTTTTGATTACTTTCTGGGAAGCCCCAACAATTTACTTGTAAATGATTTATTGAAATAAAAAACTTTTTATTTTTATTTATTTTATTTGTAGGTGAAGGCCGTCATCCCCGACAGCTTTTGTGGAGATGGATAGAATGGCACGTTTGATATTTCCCTCCGTAGCCGGGTGGAATGAAAACGAAGTACATTTAGGCAAAGAAAGGTTTGAGAGATACTGAATAGTAGACGATTTAACGATGTCGTCCAGCGTTACTGGTGAGTTCGAGAAATGATCATTAATTGTAAAAGGTTTATTTCGGGAGCGCTATCTATAGCGACCTTCCCGATATCAAAAGACTTAAGAAATTGCCATACTTGTGCTGTGTTAAAGTTTTTAATGGAGTTGTGAATATGGCGTCTCTTTGCATCTCTGCACAGACAACTGCAGCGATTACGCAATTGCTTGTAAAAAGACCAGTTCTCCTCAGTTCGATCCCTTCTGAAGCTTCGCTTAGCCTTATCCCGTCTTGACATTTCCTGTTTTATACTGCCAGATAGCCACGGGGCTGGAAGGTGTTTGACTCTGACTTTTTTAACAGGTGCATGTTTATCGTAGAGTTCCAACACTAACTTGTTAAATACAGATACCATGGAATCCACATCAGTGCAGTCGTAAACAGGAGACCAGTCAATTCTGCCCGCATCCTCCATCAAACGATCCATATCAATGTTCTTGAAACTGCGAAGGAAAAGAAACTTAGATTTACGCTTAGGAGGACGAATCTTATAAGATACAAACAAGGGGCCCTGTTATGAGAAAGAGGCAGGAAGTTGACCATGAGTGGCTACTTTGCTAGGGTCTGGTACTATTATAAGATCTAGAAGAGAGGGATTACAGTGAGGGGCGTGATGAGTAGCATTAAGCTGAAGAATGTTCATATTGACAGAAGAGACAAGAGATCGAAGTTTACGGCTGCGCACATCATCCTTAATTAAACAGGTGTTGAAGTCTCCGAGGATAATAGTGTGGTCATAACAGGGAGTGAAAGATTCAAGTTTCGACTCAAAAGAAGAAAAGTAGTCGTCAAAATACCTAAAAGTATTTTGGCACCATTATAATTAATTTCGATAAAGAGATGTTCAGCGAATTTAGAGTAATCGCTCGCCCTCTTTTTATAAAACGCGGTATCAAATAAGTATCGGCTTTTGTACTACCTTTAATCCAGCTTTAAGTACGACCTTGAAAAAACGTTATTACAAAACGCAGTTTATCGCAAGTCCTATTACTATCTGTAGTACAAAAGATAAACAATCGAGCCCCCTAGTTTACAAACGTCCCTACTTAAACCCTACTTAGTCGACAAACGTCAAATTCCGACATTATTTACTTTTGAGGTTATTTGTTTTGTGATGAAAAAAACGAAAGTGGATATAAATATGTGTGATTTGAAATACTTGGATGTGTTAGAATACTATAGAGAGTGTCCGGGGACCCAACAGAGTGCGTCATCAAGAAAATCTCTTCAAATTACCTGACGACAATTTTCGATGTAAATATCGATTTACGTTTTTCGAAATAATAGTCAATTGAATGCATGATGATAATCCATGATGATCCAGGATGATGATATGATGCTCAACTGGGCTCGCCATAAAGTAAGTAGCCTTTACAGTGCAAGTAGGTTGCCAAAACATCCTAATTAATTGTTTATGAGTGGAAGTTTTTATTATGGATGTTTGTTTATGTTCCACGCATAAACTACCACATGGATTTTGATGAAACTCCGAAAACATATCAGATTATCATACCGTCTACTGTTTATTTACAGATTCAAGACTATTTTGGCGTTTTACACGCCGTATCTCTGCCAGTAATATGCATCATCCTCCGAGCCTTTTCCCAATCATGTTGGGGTCGGCTTCCAGTCTAACCGGATTCAGCTGAGTACCAGTGCTTTACAAGAAGCGACTGCCTATCTGACCTCCTCAACCCAGTTACCCGGGCAACCCGATACCCCTTGGTTAGACTGGTGTCAGACTTACTGGCTTCTGACTACCCGTAACGACTGCCAAGGATGTTCAATGACAGCCGGGACCTTCAGTTTAACGTGCCATCCGAAACACAGTCAATGGTGTCTAAGATATACTTAGAAAGTACATACAAACTTAGAAAAGTTGCATTGGTACTTGCCTGATCTGGGATCGAACCCGCGCCCTCATACTTGAGAGGTTGGTCCTTTACCCACTAGGCCACCACGACTGCCAGTAATATGCAATGTTTGTAAAAGGCTGGGAGCTTGCTAAAATGTACAAAAATGCCAAGATGAGAAAGGGAACAAGATTGTGTGATGAAGTACAGTGTCCAACATGTATCAGTGCGTTTAACTGTATAAATAGACATCGGAATAAAAAATAATTTTCTACTTTTATGTTGTTTCATTTTCTTCTGGTAATTTAATGCACACGATATTCTGTGTGTAAGTTATTGTGCACTTAATTTTGATGAGGTTCTAATTAGATGCACAACGTCTTATTTAATCATTTAAATCGGGATGAAAATAATCCAAGTTATTTCTAACCTAAAAACAAAACATAACTCGGATACGCGCGCTGACGTTCCGTTATACGCGCAAACTCGATAGTTGTTTAAAAGAGAATAATAAAATTGGATCATGTATATCGTTAAAAGATACTAGAAATATAAAATTACCTTTAAATAATTTAATTTAATTTTAATTTTATTTAATTTTATTTAATTTTATTTAATTTTATTTAATTTTATTTAATTTTATTTAATTTTATTTAATTTTATTTAATTTTATTTAATTTTATTTAATTTTATTTTTATTAAATAATAAAAAACTCCGCCATTGACGGTCCCAAGCCCGTATGTGAAAGGAGGAGGGTTGGCTGAGGAGAAGAGACCCTACCAGCTGTAAAAAGGTCAACGTCGAGCATCGGGCGACGGTTAATTAACCCGACAACTGAAGACTTAACAAGTCTTTTCAGCTGAAGGTAGGAAATGACCTTCACAGCCGTCAGTCTGTCATAGAAGCGGTGGTCTTGGCTTAATTGCCCGGTCCAAGAGGTAGAAAACCTCCATAAAAATTTACCCCAATCCTAAGGTGGGACACGCGCCGACAGGATGCATGGCTTGCGGGAGGCAGGTCCCTAGCGCCAACCTTGGTGAACCTGGCGAACACCATTGTATATAGCCTTCTCACAGGAATGGCGTCACCCTGTGAGCGACCTGTTTTTTCGTCCATACTCGTGGGAATCAGATGGATAATATTCAAAATATAAAAAACCCTAACACAAATAATTCACCCAATTTAATACAGCAAACACTTAATCGTAGCATGTTTGAATGAACAAGAAGCAACTCCCTCGGTGCAATACCTACCGACAGTAAAAATCCTGTAGTAAACCAATCAGGACCTATCGAACAGACAATAGCAAACCAAACAGACTCTAGTGACCAGGAAAATACAAACAAAAATGATTGGCAGAGAGATAAACCGAAAAAAAGGAAAGAAACTAGTCCAATAAACAACACAAACAAAAAACAGAAGAATATTTCTCAATTCGCTATACCAACACAAAACAGTTTCGAGTTGCTCAATGATGACAACAATCATGTTCAGGAAACCGGCAAGCAGGAAAGAGTTTATGTTCCTAAACCAGAGCCTATATTTGTCACAGGCTTCATCAACATTGCATCCCTTAAGGAAGTACTTAACAAAATCTTAGCCAATGATCTATATACTATGACCACACTGAGATCTGGACACATTATAAAGATCATGCCAAAAGACATCCACACATACAAAATTATTAGAGAACATTTCATCGGTAACAATGTATCGCATTACACTTACCAGTTAAAAAGCGAAAAAGCCTACCGAGTGGTTCGTGGTCGTGGACTCCACGCTTCAGAGGATACAACCGCAATAACTAGAGAACTGGAACACATGGGGCATAAAGTAAGACAAATAGTCAGCATTAGACATAGTTCTACCAAAGAACCACTTCCTATATTCCATGTAGACCTAGAGCCACAGCAAAACAACAAAGAAATATTTGACATCAGATATCTAAACCAAATGAAAATCACAATTGAAGCACCTTATAAAAAAAAAAGAAATTATTCAATGTAAAAGGTGCCAAAGATTCGGCCATACAAAAAATCAATGTTTCAGACCTTATCGATGCGTCAAATGTGGTAATGAACACCCTACAACACAATGTATAAAAAAACCTGACACTGAGGCTACCTGTGCAAATTGTAATGAAAAACACCCCGCCAGCTACAAGGGATGCAAAATCTACAAGGAATATAAAGAAAGAATCCTAAAAGTCGCTTCTAAACCCCAACAAAAACAACCAAAAATGAGTCTTGACAATAACAAAATTACATAGGTAATTCCAAATCGCAATATCAATTCCAACAAACAAATCCAAGCAAAACCTATGCTGAAATTACTAAAACTGGACAACAAACTCTACCTGCTCAAAAGAATAATACTCCATATTCCATTACAAACAACGATTCCAATAATTTCTCTAATATCATGGATACTATGCTAGAAAACCTACAGCATACAATGATCACAATAGTGGAAACAATGATGGATAAAATGTTGGACCGCATGGTCCAGTTAGTCAGCAGCCTTTTAAAGAAATGATCCAGAACCTCCGAGTGTTTACTTGGAACGCCAATGGCTTGACGGACAGACGTCAAGAACTGGAAATTTTCCTTGAAATAGAGAAGATTGACATAGCGCTGATCTCAGAAACTAGGTTCACATCTAAGTCTCACGTAGTTTTTAAGAACTATAAAATCTATATAACAAACCATCCCTCTGGAAACAGCCACGGAGGAAGTGCAGTTATCATTAAAATAACATCAAACACTATTCCATGGAAGAATATCGCATAGAAAAAATTCAGGCTACGACCATAGTCGTCCTAGAAAAACACATTAAGACAGTTTTCTCTGCTGTCTACTGTCCCCCAAGGCATACAATCACAGTTCAAGATTTCAAAGATTACTTCTCTACTCTTGGTACAAGATTTGTAAGTGCTGGAGACTGGAATGCAAAACATCTGCATTGGGGCTCCAGGTTGATCACTACAAGAGGACGGCAATTACACATGGTAACACAGGACATGAAACTGGATTACTGGTCTGGGGGAGAACCCACTTATTGGCCTACAGATAAAGATAGATTACCTGACTTGCTTCATTTTTTCATAACGAAGAACATGGACGGCAACCACATTACAATAGAATCTTGCACTGATCTCACCTCAGACCATACTCCTGTAATCTTGAATGTAAATTCTACAATTCAAGTAGTAGAGCCTTCTTCAAAAATATATAACACAAGGACTACGAACTGGGAAAAATACAGAGATGTAATTAAATCAGAAATCAATCTTAAAACGAAAATCGACACAATAGAAGCTATAGAAAACGAGATTGAGAAACTTAACATGCTTATACATAGATAGGGCCGCCAGCTTATCGACCACTAAACGAAAGGGTCAGCCACCAAAAAAAAAAAAAAACAACTATCCAAAAGAAATAAAGGACAAAATCAAGAAAAGGCGACTATTGAGAAAGGCATGGCAAAATACAGGATATCCGAGCGATAAAACTGCATTTAATAAATTTTCTGATGAGCTTAAAAAACTCATCAATAACGAAGAGAACGACAAAATCCAAAACATGCTTTCAAACCTTGATCCGACAGCAGACACCAACTATTCGCTGTGGAAAGTTACCAAAAACATGAAGCGCCCAAAAACACATATTTTTATTATTTTATAAGCCTTTAATTTCGGACACATACAATAGTGTTTCTTATACTACTACAGTTTTCTATAAATATCTACTTTTTTCATGATTAAAATTATTCGCGTATTTGGTGCTTCTTTATTTTCTGTAAGTCCGTTTGTCATTTGGCAAAGACCTTCTCCAACCGTCGCCATTCTCTTCTTTCTCTGGCCACTCTACTCCATGTTATACCTGCAACTTGCCTGATATCATCGTCCCATTTTTTTTCTGTTGTCTACCTCTTTTCCTTTTTCCCTCTCTTGGATACCATTGAGTGACCATTTTACTCCACTTATCCTTTTCTCTTATCATGTGCCCCACCCACTTCCATTTTAGCCTTTTTATTTTTAGGGTTACATCCTGTACCTTGTTTTTTTTCCGGATATTGATGTTTCTCATTCTATCCCGCCTTTTTATTCCTAATATGCTCCTTTCCATAGCTCGTTGACAATTGGCTATTTTGTTGGTTGTGTTTTTCGTTAATGCCCATGTTTGGCATCCATATGTTATGGACCATGTGATTAATTCGGGCATTATTTATAATGCCCGAGCATTATGAATTCTTGTTCTTGTTCTTGTTTATCCTTCATCTTTACAATCCAGTCTTTTTTGTTATTTAGCTCCTTATATGCCTTTTTTATTCCTCCTGTCTGTAAAATATGCTTTTCTATTGTTTCCATTCTTTTTTGAGTTTTATCTTTTCTAATACTTTCTTTTATGTCTTTGCTAAGTTTAGCTATTTGCTTCCTATTGTCGTTCGTATTTTTTTCATTGATGAGGTCGGCTCTTTGTTTAAGAAGGTTAATAGTTTTGGAAGTCATCCACTTGTTCGATACATCTTTGCTACTAGTCCCTTGCTGGATTGCTGTTTTTATTGTTCTTTCTAACCAGTTGTATTTTTCTTGTATCTGCATGTTTGTGGTCTCTTTATTGAAATCTATAAGTACTGACTTTATGGAGTTGGCTATTTTGTTTGTTTGGTGCTTGGTAGGTTTAGGGTTTATGTTATTATTTCTTGGTCTTGGATTTTTTGGTGTGGTTGTCATCAGTTCTGCTCGAATCATTCGATGGTTGGTGTTAAAGTTAAAATTGCTTATGACTTTCATGTTTGAGAAGTATCTGCTTCTGTTAGTCCGATCTATAGCCGCCTCAGGAACCTCTCTGAAAAGATTCTGCCGGAAACCCAATTTGGTTTCAGACCAGACAGAGGAACTTGTGAGGCAATATTCGCAGTTCGTCAACTCCAGGAAAAAAGTAGAGAGCAGGGACAGCACTTGTATCTCTGCTTTATTGATCTGGAAAAAGCCTTTGACTGCGTCCCTCGCGAGGCCCTCTGGAAGGTACTGAGAAAGTTGGGGTGTACAGAGAAGTTTATAAGACTCCTGCGACTCCTGCACGATGACATGCAATGTTGTGTAGCGGTTGAAGATGACCAATCGAGCTTCTTCTCCGTCACCTGTGGAGTGAAGCAAGGTTGTGTCCTGGCTCCCACATTGTTTGCATTATATTTCGCAGTTGTAGTCCGGGAAGTATTGACTTCTTCTCCTGAAGGAGTTCATATTCGTTATCGGACTGACGGCAAACTTTTCAATCTGAATAGACTCAAGGCGACCACAAAGGTGTCCTATGCACATATACAGGACATTATGTATGCAGATGACCTCTGTTTCGTGGCTGAATCCCCTGAAGTCCTGCAACAGCTAGTCACGAACCTTCACAAGCAGTGCTGTACATTTGGTCTAAAAATCAGCATCAAAAAGACAGAAGTGATGTCTTTAGACAATCACGGACGTCAAGAACTGGCCATTATGCTTGGTGAAGATGTGCTGAAGCAGGTCGATAAATTTCGATATTTGGGGAGCATTATAACATCAAAGTGCGACCTTGACGCCGAAATCAATAGCAGAATTGGTGCTGCAGCCGCTGCTTTTGGCAAATTCGACAAGAAGGTCTTCAGCTCCCATGACCTAAAGATATCCACAAAGGTCTCTGTGTATATGGCAGTTGTGTTGCCTTGTATACTCTACTCAGCGGAAACATGGACACCATACCGACGCCACATCAAGCAACTAGACCGCTTCCACCTCAAATGTCTGCGCAAAATATTAAATATCCGTTGGTTTGATCGTGTGCGTAACACAGAAGTGTTGAGGAAAGCCAATGTAGGTGGCATTGAAGCATACCTCATGAGGAGACAGCTTCGTTGGTGCGGGCATGTACTGCGCATGCCGGATACTAGAGTGGCCAAGCGCATCCTCTACTCCGAGTTGCAAGAGGGCAAGCGGAAACGTGATGGACAGCTGCTGCGATACAAGGATGTGCTGAAGCGCCACATGAAAAGCTGTTCCATTGACCCGTCTCAGTGGGAGAATCTGGCATCCAACCGCAGAGACTGGAGAAGCCGCGTTAAAGCCAAAGTCTTTGACTTTGAAGCACGCCGGCTTTCTGAGTTGGATGCCAAACGAGATGAGTTGAAAGCTCGACCACCTGTAGCTATCAACTACAACTTTGTGGCTGGTACCCTGACATGTCCGCAGTGTGCGCGGACTTTCACGCACAAAATTGGATACTCCAGCCACATGAGAGCACACGCACGCCATTAGGGTCGAAGTGATCGCCGTTGCCGAAATCGGCGTGGAAGAGATAGATAGATAGATCTTTTAAACTCTTCTTATTTCTTATGATTTGGTCTTTTTTCCACCCGCTTGTGAATGAGAGTAACACAGGTCTATGTTTGTTCTCGACTTTATTTTTCCCCAGGCGGTATAGTCTGTTCACTTCATTTTCCTCTACTGGTAGATTTAAATCTCTCTTGAAGATCTCCGTAACAATTCGGAATAGCTCTAAACTGGATTTTTCACGCTCTTCTAATCTATATATAACTACGTTGTTACTTTTCTTTTCTTTTCTGAAATATTCAATCTCACTCTCCAGGTAAAAAATTTTTTTCTTTAATTCTTCATTTTCCTTAATAATGGGAGTTAATTTTTCGTCCATCCGATCCATTATACTTTTCGTAAGAGATTCTTTAAGATCAATTGACAGTTTCTGCATTTCTATTTTCATTTTGTCGAATAATAATTGAAATTGGTCGTCCATGTTGCCGGATGAAATTGTGTGATACGGAACGTAATGGTCCTTGTTAGAAAATATTTGTTCTTATGGCAACACTCAAGTTAGTTGTCTGCTTGGCCAACTGACAGTTCTTGTATATGTCACGGCTGTCAAGTTGGCATTGACAATGAATGATAGTATAATATGAATATTCTAACCTCAAAAGAATGTGGACGTTTATTTGAGCCCTGTCTCCTTCTTCTACATCTGCCTCCCCCTCCAAAACGTCGTACACCAAAACAGTTTTCCGTTCCCCCAGACCTAGACCCGAGCTGGGCAAGTCATACGATGTTCAGGCCCATAGGTCGATTGTATCGTCCCCCAACTCCGCTCAGCCAAATGGTTGTGCTTTACAGCAGCCCCCTAACACAGAATCCACTCCCCTTTATACTCCCAATGATAACCTTATTGAACTTCTTACTTGCTCCCTTATCAACATCCTCTCCAAATTTAGTGATGCCATACCGAACAACGTCCTCATACTTGTTGAGCAGCTGCTTCAATCTTGGATCCGCAGAAATGCCAAAGATCCTTCAATGGAATAGCAGAAGTATCACTCAAAAAAAGCACGATTTACTGTACCTATTGAATCGCCACGATCCCGTTATTTTTGCCTTGTCGGAGACGTGGCTGAGGCCGGGGTCCCCTTTTAGGGTTCCTGGCTTCTCGTGTCTCCGGGATGACAGAGACGACGGTCGAGCGGGATGCGCCCTGCTGGTTAGCAGATCAGTCTCCTTTTCCCAGATTCCCATTCCTCTACATAATCCTGGTCTCCATGTTGTTGCCATTAGAGTCATGGACGTCTCCTTTATGTCCGCCTACATTCCTCACCCAACAACATCCTGACCGAATTTAATCATATTCTCTCCACCATTCCCAGCCCTTTGATGGTGCTAGGCGATTTTAATTGCCGTCACACGCTCTGGGGTTCTCATACTAACGATCCCTCATCTAGCTTTCTACTAGACCTACTGGATGATCTGAACCTCTGTGTCCTGAATGATGGATCTGCTACCCGTAGGGTCTCCCCTACACAGAATGCTAGTGTCCCTGACCTTTCTTTTGCCTCTCCCTCTCTAGTCTCAATTCTCTCCTGGTCTGTCCTGCCTAATTCATATGGCAGTGACCATTTTCCCATCTTAATTACTTTTCATAACTCCTTCTCCCCTAACCCTCCCACTCAACCTCTCCAGAAATATCGCCTCCTTCAAGCTGACTGGGGTAAATTTTCTTCCTTGGTAGATTCAGAACTTCATTCCCTTCCCCAGGTAAACTCCTCTAATTCCCGTGACGTGTATGAAAATTTTGTCTCTTGTTTAAAACGTGCGGCTGACGCGTCTATCCCCCTTAAAAACGCTGCCCGGAAATTTATCTCTTCCCCTCCATGGTGGGACGCTGAGTGTACCGATAGCGTTCGAAAACGTAGAGAAGCTGAAAACCGATATGCTTCCTCTATTAATATGACCAATTATCTCAGTCTTAAGAAAACTTCGGCTCGCACCTGCAGATTGTTGGCGAAAAAGAAAAAATCTGGTTGGCATAAGTTCTGCGAATCTCTGTCTCCCCGTTCTCCAGCATCCATAGTTTGGAAAAGAATAAAAGCATATCGCAGAGTTTTAGACGACCATTCATCAGACATTTCTTGCAATGACCCCAGCTGCTGGCTAGAAGACTTCATAAGTAAACTAGCCCCTCCCTCTGTCCCTAGTGTCGAATGCCTTTCCTTGCCAGACTCTCCTCCCCCCTCTTCTGATAAATTCGATGAACCTTTTTCTCTTTCTGAATTATCTTGTGCTTTGGACCATCTGCGGGATTCCGCCCCGGGTGTAGATGGTATCCCATATTCTTTCATTTGTAAATCCTCTTCTCTTTGTAAACAAATACTCCTCAACCTTTTCAATTCTTTCTTCCTCTCTGGCGTAGTCCCCGAGTCTTGGAAATGCCAAATTATCATTCCAATATTAAAGCCTGGTAAAAATCCAAAAGATTCCTCCTCATACAGACCCATAGCTCTGTCCTCTGTTCTGGCCAAAATCATGGAGAACCTTATAAAGAACCGGCTTGAATGGGTGTTGGAAAGTAAAGGCATCTTACTCACAGTTTGGCTTCCGAAGAGGAATGGGTACTCTGGACAGCCTTAGCATTTTCGTTTCGGATGTTCGAATCGCTTTTTCAAAAAATGAAAGCGTAGTTGGTGTCTTTCTTGATGTTGCATCAGCTTACGATAACGTCCAACTTCCACTACTCAGGCAGAAGCTGCATCAGCTGAGTGTTCCTGTGAGGTTGGTCAACATAATCTGCAGCTTGCTAATGTCTCGATCGATTACTATCCGTCATCAACATTCCGTTTCCCCATCCCGTTTAGTCTGGAAAGGCCTGCCCCAGGGTTCGGTCTTAAGCCCTATCCTGTACAATTTATATACTCACGATCTAGAATCCTCTGTTAACTCCTTCTGCAAAATTCTACAGTATGCTGATGATATTGCCCTCTATTATAGTTTCTCTTCCCCTCAAGATGCTTCTTCTCGCTTAAACTCTGCTCTGTACTACCTCAATCAATGGTTATGCGACCATGGCCTTAGTCTATCAGTGCCTAAATGCAACGCTGTTGTTTTTTCTCGAAAACGTAATATCCCCCTATTAACCTAACTATTGATAATGTTCCCATTTCTATTCTTGACAAAATTAAATTTCTCGGTATGATTCTTGACTCTAAATTATCTGGCCTCCATCATCTAGATTACATTAGTAAAAAATGTGAAAAAGGTGTGAACGCCCTACGTGCCCTTTCTGGGGTTCGGTGGGGTGCTCACCCATCAACCCAAAAAATCCTCTATAATGCCATAATTCGGAGTCACTTTGACTATGGCAGCTTTCTGTTGGAGCCATGTAACAAAATTGCCTTAGCCAAATTGGATAAGATCCAAGCCAAATGTTTGCGAATTATTACAGGAGCTATGAAATGTTCCCCTATTTTTTTATTTTATTTTATTTATTCCTTTATTTCAGGCAACTAGGGCCCATAAAAATACAAATACACACATATTATTCATAACAATACTTATAAACTAATACATACAATTATCCATATTAATATATACAATACTATACATCTATAAAAACTTAAACATACTATAAATACATAACAAATATTCTTAAAACTAATGCACACGATGTGTCGGCGTCGTGTTTCGCTGACTGGTGTCACGTAGCCGGCCACGAAACCGGCGGTACACAACACCTTTCGGCCAGAAATCTTCCTTGAGGACCTTCTCGAGACCTTGTGTCGGCACACGCACCACGAACGAATTAAAATTCGTGTTGTGACGCGGTTCCAACCTCTCGACCCTCAAGGTCCAGTTGGTCTTAACGCGCAGATATTCCACGATCTCCTCTACCTTCGTGGAATGGTGCAGCCTGGACACGTACAGCAGCGTCGTTGGAATAGCTGGACGGAGCAGCATATTGGGCCCCGCCAGCCCTGTACCGCACTGGTTCCGACAAGGAGGTTTCTTCTTCTTCCTCCTCTCGACCTTGACAAAACCATCCTTGTCGTACGTGTCTTCCTTCGGACCTTGCCGTCTCAAAACCTGGTTTGGCTTCGATCGGCTCTTCTTACCCCCTTTTGTATTTCCCGCTATTTTAGCCTGCGAGTTATTTGTCTGAACAGGCTTATTAACGGCTACAATTGCTGCGTAGGCTCGTTTGGGGGTCGTCGAACCTACGCTAGTCATCGTCTCTACCGGTGTCGAGGCAGGGACGGCGGCGGCACACGTTGCAACGCATGCATTCTCGGCAGTAGGTGACGCAATCGAGCCCGCCGACTCGAAACTGCAGATGGAGGCATTTTGCGCCCCGCGACGCGTGTTCACGTTGTTGTTGTCGCTGGCGATAGGTGACCTACTTGCAGAAATTGCATTACGTAGTGATACTAATTCTGCCCGTAGATCACTGATGGTATTGTTGGACACCTCCAGCTGATGCTGCATCTCGGCCTGGCTTTGCTTCAGGAGTGTGATGTCCTTCAGCAGCCTGGTGACGTCTACGTGGTCGAATGTGACGGGAGGAAGCTTGTGGAGATCCTTCGCCACGAATTCAGGCACGTCGTCCGGGTCGGTCTCCTTCAACAACGTGACGATGTCTTGGAGACTCTTCTCTGTGCCATCTCTACGACGAGACGGCATCTGGCTAACTTTGCCAAGCGTCGTGAACAGCAGCAACTTGGCACTGCTAATTTCATCTTCCTTGAACGAAGTCTTGCAGATCTGCAAGATGCTAACCTCGTCCATGTAGTCGATGGCATGCTTGATAAATGCCAACACTTCGTTGGCTATGAGCGTTTGTGCACTCATAGCGAAAACCGGGCAGCGGCTATATCCGCGCAATTCGCGAATTTAAAATTCATACAGTGCAGCGCAAACACGTCCGTACTCGACCGCGTACCGCGCACTATTATAAACGCTCTGCAGGTGGAATGTTTGGATCCTCCTCTTAACTTACGCAGACAATACCTCTCGGATAGATTCTTTTTCAAAGCTCTCCAAATTAAATCCCACCCCCTTCTTCCTCTTTTAAAAACACTGCATGAGCTTATTGCCTCTTCCCGTTACTGGTCACACAAACTTCCTCCTCCCCTTATTAACAGCTTCAGTAAAGTCAATGATCTCCACATATCACTATTCCAGTCAAATACTAACCCTCTTTTTGAAGTCAGTTTCGAAGCGTTAATCTTTCAACCAAAAGTCATTCTCAGCCTCGGCATTTCTAAGAATGACCCTGCTGCTAATAATAAATTAAATAAAATCTTAGCTGAGGACTGGCAAGACTGGCTCACTATGTATACGGATGCTTCTAAAATATCAGAAGATGGCATTGTGGGTACGGCAGTTTGGATTCCTAAATATAAAATTATTTTGAACAATAAAGTTTCTCCTCACTCCTCTATCTATACAGGGGAATCAATAGCCCTATTAGAAGCTGTTAAATATGTTGAATCCCATAGCCTAAACAAAACTTTAATTCTTTCTGACTGTCTAAGCTGCCTTCAAGATTTGATTAAATTCCCTTTTCGTGCTCGTCATAACTTCCCTATTACTCTCCAGATCAAACAACTCCTGCTCAAATGTCACTCTTCAGGTATACAAGTTACTCTGGCCTGGATTCCCAGTCACTCGGGCATCGTGGGTAACGTTAATGCAGACACACTCGCCAAGGCAGCAATTCAAAATGGGGATGATTCGTACCTCAGGACTTGTTTCCCTCGAGATCTGTGCAGCACTGCCAAACCTTCTATGATGAAAAGCTGGGATTCCCTTTGGCAAAAAACCCGTAAAGCTAAAGGCAAATTCTTCGGGTCCATCCAACCGTCTATTCCTCACAAAGCTTGGTTTAGTAAACACAAAAATTTTGATAAAGTGGTTACATCGGTCATAATCCGTTTACGGCTTGGTTTTGTTTGTACCCCAGTTTTTCTGGCTAAGATCAGGGTCAGAGATCATTCTATCTGTGAATGTGGTCTTGAGGAGGGTACTCTGGAAGACTTATTCTTTTCCTGCCCCCGCCTTATCATTCCCCTTTATGACCTCCTCCCTAATGACATCCCCCGTCCTATTAACATACCTTTTTTACTAACCTTAGTTCATTCTCCCACTATTAAAACCTTATATAAATTTATTAGTATAAATCAGATCCATATATAACATAATTCTCCGCCTTTACACATAATTACTGTTCTGATGTTACCTATTTTTTCGCTCTTATAATACTTCAAATATGTACGTCATTGTCATTTTAATTTATCATTTATGTTCTAACAACTGTGCCGTCTCGTGTTTGTTGTTAATACTAACAAAATGTTTTGTCCCCCTTTTTCAGCTCTACAATCACTGTGGTCACTAGATAATATTATTGTTTTAAAAAAATTAAAAAACCGATCAGTGTCATTTCCTACCTTGACGTTGGCAAAATCTTCGATACCAACGAAGGAGCCATAAACAAAAAGAAAAAAAAAAAAAAAAAAAACCTCAAAAGAATGTGGACGTATATTTGAGCTTCAATTTTAATGGTTGATCTTGAAAAAAGATCAATGATTCTTTCTTCTATGTCTTGTGATGTTGTTTTACTGATATATTTAGCACTACAGTTGACAAATAGTGGTTTTAACTATTTTTAATCGGTGTATTTTTGACGACGAACAGTAAACACTTATTGACACTTTGACAATTTATAGTTACCAAAAACACATATACCTGCTATCAAAAATAATAAAGGAGGATGGGCTAGGTCTGATCAAGAAAAAGCAACAATATTTGCCGAACATTTGAGCAATATTTATAATCCACACCCAGAGAGCTGTCGCGAACATACAGAAGAAGTAATAAACTACCTAGAATCACCAAATCAAATGTGCTTACCACTACAAAGTACTAGCCCTAAGGAAATTTTACAAGAAATAAAAAAGCTGAAAGAAGGAAAAGCGCCCGGGTATGATTACATAGATCCAACACTTTTAAAGAAATTTCCGTACAAAGCAGTAATGAAACTTGTCCACATATTCAATGCCTGCCTAAGACTTGAACACTTTCCTGGACAGTGGAAGATAGCACAGATAGCAGGGTGAATTTCCCGGGACCAAAAATTGCGTGGCATCGATGAAATCGGTACTAAAAATCATTGTTATAATATTCTAATATTTTTTTCTAAGTAGGTGAAATAGTAATCTATGTGTAGCACTAAATATTTTGTTAATAGGATTAATTGGTTCTCCAAAAAAATAATTAAACCTCAAAATCTTTCATTGCCGTGTTTGTCCACACGTCACCTTGATGTGTACTAGACCTTATTGATAAAAATGTATTAGTTATTTATATTAAAACCTACTTTTATTTGATTCGTGAATAGTTAAAGTATTGTTACGGACTACATTTGTTCAAATATTTAAACAATACAACAAATGGTAAATAAAAAATAGTTTGTCCCAGAACTATCATTCATCGCCATGTCCTAAACATATTTGAAAATATTGCTTTTTCTAAGGGTTTGCGTCCCTCCCGCTGTGCGCTAAATGTTGCATATTAGTGGACGTCAAGTGTTCGACGTGGAATGAAGTGTGCACGTGCCTGCGTTTTCGCGCCATAAATGCAAGTATGCAATTTTTTTATCACTGGACATTTTTTCTTTCATTGCCGTGGATAGGTCTTACTTCTGTTTGAATAAGATTGTCCTCTTAATTGATCATTCGGTACAATGCCATCTATCTTATGTTTATTTGTGACGTGTTAATTACTGTGAATTATTAACAGATTTTTGGTTTTTTGATGTTTTTGCCTTGATATTCATTGCCGTGGTTTCCGTGGTCAAAATTTGCTATGGAAATGAAAAAAAAAATACACAGCAATGAAAAAATTTTTATTGCCATGCCTTGTAAGACAATTTCGTTTCATTGCCGTGGCCGCATGTTTCATTACCGTGACTTATGTTTTCATCGCCACGGCATGATTAAGAAAAAAAAACAATTTGTACTATATAGTCAACTACAAAAAGATATTTCCACGTTCACCTCACAAAATGATAAACTTACACACACACCACTTCAGGTTCAGGTTCACTTAGGTTGTTTTACTAGAGGAGTATTTAAGAAAAGAAAGAGAAAGATATGTCAAAACGATGGCTGCAGGAATAGTTTTCATTGCCATGGACGCATGTTTCATTGCCGTGCATGCAAGTTTCACCGCCGTGGCATGAAAATTTTAGTCTTTGTATATCTCGTTAGTTTTTTAAGCTATCTACTAGATATTAAGTAAGAATACATATCTTATCAAAAACTTTAGTAAACACTATTTTTTCTTGTTCTAAAGTTGAAGTATAAAAAATCCACGGAAATGAAGATTTTATTGGACCTGAAATGAAATGAAATGAAATGAAATTGTTTATTTTGCAAGTTGGACATTACATCACTTTTACACGTCATTTTAAGAACGCTGAGGCCGGCATTTCCTAACTGACTGATCCCTGAGAAGAAACGCCGAAACAAACTCAAGGGTCATAGTCTCCTTTAAAGTCCAAACATGTTATAAATGAAATAATTATGTGTGAGTGTCACCATGTACGCGGTCTGGAATGGCCTTTTGAGGAAAGAGCCACATCAGGCTGGAGCTGACCAGTCCCAACAGACGGCACGCATGCATCAGTCGTCGTGTAGCTCAACCATATCTTAGGGAGCTCAACGACCTGTCACACGACGATACCAGATCTGCAGAACATTTGCGTAGGCCATTCAAAAATACTCAAACCCGCCAGACAGTATTTATGTTATATAAAAAAAATGTTGAAATTCACCCAGTAATGATCCTCAAACCTTGTAAACCCCTGGAACAAACAAACTCATACAGACCCATCAGCCTTCTCCCAGTCATCGGAAAACTGTTTGAACGCATACTACTTAACAGAATGAAAGTACATTTGAACACCATATTACCACCGCACCAATTCGGATTTCGTGAAAATCATGGGACAATCGAACAAGTTCACCGTATCGCCGACACTATCGGTAGATGTCTGGAAAATAAACTATACTGTTCTGCAGTGTTTTTAGATATCAGCCAAGCTTTCGACAAGGTATGGCATGAGGGCCTTATCTTTAAAATCAAAAAGTCACTTCCACACTGTTTCCTTCAGATGCTGAAGTCATACCTAGATAATAGAAGCTTCCAAGTAAAATGCAACGATGACAGCTCTGAGCTCTACGAAATCAAATCGGGCGTTCCCCAAGGTAGCATATTGGGACCTATCCTATAGCTCATCTTCACTGCAGATATTCCAGCAGATGATCAAACAATTACAGCGACATATGCTGATGACACCGCTTTGCTGTCCACTCATAATGACCCACTAACTGCATCACACACTCTGCAAAGTCATCTAAATAAAGTAGAATCATGGCTAAAGCAATGGAGGATCAAAGCAAACGAGAACAAATCTGCCCATATAACCTTTACTCTTAGGAGGGGCTCTTGCCCACCAATTAAGCTAAACAACAAAGAAATACCTCAAACAGACAATGCTAAGTACCTGGGAATGCACCTGGATAGAAGGCTCACATGGCAGAAGCACATCTGGGCTAAAAGAAAGCAATTAGATGCAAAACTTCGTAGTCTTCACTGGTTAATCGGACGAAGCTCGGAACTCAACGCCACCAGCAAAATTTTGGTATATAAGGCGATATTAAAACCTATCTGGACTTATGGAATTCAGTTATGGGGTACAGCTAGCAGGAGTAATATCGACGTACTGGAAAGATTCCAAAGTAAAGTACTAAGATTAATATACAGGATACCCCAATGTATTAGCAACAAATACATGTATCTCGACCTTGGCATAAAAACTGTTCGTGAGGAAATAGCCCAGGCAAGCCAAAAATACCAGGAGAAATTAGCAACCCATGCAAACGAACTCGCACAGGCCTTAAGTGGAGAGGGTGGACTACATTTTAGCCGACTAAAGAGACAAGGCATTCCCAGACTCGCCCAAAGATTTTGATAGAATTAAACAAATAGGCAGATGGAACAACTAATATATTATAAAACTTATTAACAAAATTACACACATCTTACATATTCTAATGACGGCCATAGAGAGAGAGACGAGACCACAGATAATGTACGGGTGGTACCATACACTGTTTATAAAGGAGCGTCCATCCATCTAACATCCTCTCCTGAGTAGGAGAGTATTGGGGCATCTGGATCAAATGATGATCCAGATACCCCAATACTCTCTTTTCAAAATGAGTACTGTATTCAGAATTTTCTATTCAAAACGAGACTTCTATTCAAAAACCTTTATTCAAAGTAAGACCTCTATTCACTGAATTAAATAAGTATCGTATCCAGAATTCTCTTTTCAAAATGAGACTTCTATTCAAAAACCTTTATTCAAAGTAAGACCTCTATTCACTGAATTAAATAAGTATCGTATCCAGAATTCTCTTTTCAAAATGAGACTTCTATTCAAAAACCTTTATTCAAAGTAAGACCTCTATTCACTAAACTAAATAAGTACTGTATTCAGAATTCTCTATTCAGAATGAGACTTCTATTCAAAAACCTTTATTTAAAGTAAGACAACTATCTTAGTTACTTAGAGACCCATCTATAGTAAAAAGGTGGTCCCTCAATACTTACCTTGTCTTTTAGGTAACTTCAATTTAATATGTTTCCTGAATTGCATTCCCGTATATAATTATATCACGTTTATATATTGTACGTTATTTATGTTGCAACTGCTTACAAACAGCATTTATTTAGACAAATCGAATGAGCGGTTCATACTAACAGACAAGAGCTGTTCTATGTCTTTGGAAAGCAAATAACATTATTTGATGTTAAAATCATAGGTGTTCCGGAAATAAAACTAGAAACTAATGTAAGATGATGATTTATTTATGTTAATAGAGTTCTTAAATAAAGACTTTATTTTCTACACACCACTTATTTAAACAAAATACATTTCTTAAAGCACATATATTGTTATGATGTAAACAACATACAATATCTGGAGAAGTTGAATAAGTGTTATACAATGTTTCTAAACTAGGACATTTTTTACTCTCTAAATTATGTACATTATCTATTTCTAAGATATCTTTTAACCATACCACTTTTTCACTACCTTTAGTATACACAGATTTATTTTTAAAAAAATTACCGAAATTAGCTTTATAGTTAAAATATGGTACGAAGCCCTCGTTCCAGTTTATTCCTTTGTTTTTTTCTATCCAAGCTATTCGCGATCGTTCTTTTTTAGACAAAGTATAAAACGGTTGAGGTGGTTTTATCAATAAAACCTGAATGCGTCCTTTGCACATTATTGCTATTTCTTTTGGAATAAAATTGTTTCCTTCAGTTTTAAACCCTTGGACGTCAACGATAACATTCATGATAGTTTTCTCACAATATTACTTAAAGGTCTGTATTCGTAAAGTCGATCGTTTATAATTAAACAATAGGCAGATGTATTATCTGGAATATCTTCAGAACATTCAACTTCTATTCTCACGTCAACTGGTCCCGTTTTAAGTGAATCGTTCTGTCTTGAGCAATCAATCACAAAAACTGGAGCTATTTCTTTGAATTGATTTAAGCTCAGCAACGGATCAACGCCTAAGTTGTAGTAAGACTGACGAAAATTAGTAAACATCTCATATAATATACTATATTTGCCTTCATGAAATTTCAGATTAAGAGAGTCATACGGATAGTATTGCGAGTTTAGAAACAATTTAATATTGCTTACATTGCAATGATCAAATAAGGCAGAGCTTCTATTTTTGTTTGCTTTTCGGTTCGTTTGCAAACCAAATATCACAAACCTGGGTTTCTCTAGCTGGGAAGTAGTCTTAACTGACCATGAATGTTTCGTTGTTCGTGGCAGCAATGGATATTCATACAAATCCCAATTTCTAAATGCTATCTGTATGGAACGATCTCTCTCTAGGCTCTTGAGCAATAATAATTTATTACGATCTGAAACTTTAATATGCGGCACACGCCACTGTATTTTCTGTATGTCGATTTCTACGTTATCATTTTTTTCTGTAAGCACACAGCATAATGCGGAGCTACTTCGTTGTAATATAAGTTCATGTTTACAATTGATAATAATTTTGTCATAGTCTTCTGCAAATCCCAGTATTCTATTTAATGGTACAATAGCACTAAAATATCCATTTTCTAGTTTTGTACCATTTAAGTTCCATCCCCAAACTGCAGCAGCTTTACTTTCACCTTCATTCATTGAGACATATGATTTTAAGGTTGTTGTAATACCAGCATTTTTAATACGATCGATTTCAACACCATTCAATTCGTACCTAATATCTTGAAACAAATATGACATGGGGTTGTTTATAAAAACAACATCCTTTTTAACTATTTTTCCTGCAGGATCTTTACTAGATACACTTGCATACCCTTCTATATAAATGGAACTTCCTGATGGTAATAAGTACAAATCTTGTTGGTGAATGGGTATTCTGATTTCATCATTTTCTTTAAAACTGGTAGTATATGGATTGTAGCTATGGATCTCATAGCTCTCAATAGAGTTGTCATGTTGTGGTAAATCCATTATTTGCAGCATTTTTTAATTTAATTTTAATCCAATATCTCGTAGAAATTGTTTATTTTCTTTTGTAATCTTTTTTATTTTTATCGTTTTGAGACGTCTCTCTTCTTTGAAGATAGGAAGGGAAATATTACATTTTCCTCTCACATTAGTTGTTTTATAGAAGACCAACATTTTATTCTAAATTTACAAAAGAGATTAGGTATCTTAAATAATTCAAATAACACGACTAGTGCTTGTCATCACTTACATCCTTAGAATGCGAAGATGATTAAAGAAATAAGTATTTTATAATTAGTGTGAGTTACAAGGGTATAAATAATTTTGTAATATAGAATAATAAAAGACCTTTAATTAGGTTACGATATTTTATTACTTTTCCAAAATGATTTCAGAAATTTTAGACACAAGTGTCCACAATTGTACAAGTGATCACGCTGTATGTTTTCATAATTATACTGAATATTTTTCTTTCCTATGTACTTCATAAATTCTTTAGGAGGTTTTAAGTTACCATAACTGTCGAAATATTCTATGTAGTCATTTATTTTGCCATAGGCTACCCAATGAGTACCGGTGTTTTTAGAAGAGTCAAGATTGATCACTCCGCATTCTATTGATGAAACTTTATCCGGTAATTTATCTCTCATAAATACACCTCGGAAGAATGGAATATTATTTGAATGCTTAATTATATCAATATTGGTTAAAGCTCTATTGGGTAGCCGAGAGTTTAGTTTTTTTTCTTTGTGACATAAATCCCTAAACCATCTTTGTAAGGTTTGAGGTGTAACCCTCTTCCAATCAATAACGTTTCCATTTCCTTGTTGTGTCGTTCCGATTCGGCTAATTGTTTCTTGGCTATTTTATATGCATTAATAGCTTTTACAATCCCAGCAGCACCTCCTGCCAAACTGCCTGCAGCAGATAATCCAGCAAATATCGGTACTAACGGAAGAAATCCACCAGTTTTTGGTACTGGAATTATCCTGGGTAATTTTATCGGAAAATCGGATGCAAAGTCTTTAGCTGCTGTGTAAGCTAATTCCATCAATGCTTTCTTACATGAAGGTTTAATTTTTTTTATATGCTTTTTAGTATGAGAAACAACTTTTTTAAGAGTTTTCTTAAAACCAGCTCCTGATCTTGTTTGACTGGTGAGTTTATTTGAGGTTGTTTGCTTACTTTTGTTTGCTATGTCACTTCGTCTTATTTTCATTGTTATTTCTTTAATTTTCTCCAAAGAAATAGCAATGCAATTTAATTTTATTCGAAACAAATACAGGACTTAGTTGTTTAAAGAGCAAATCCGTAATGAATAGTAATCATATATGTATTTCCTTAAATACAGTTTAGAATTATTTATTTTTTTCACTTAAGTATACTTATAATACATTTGTTTTATCGATCCAGCTGTTTTCACTAGGAGGAAGTCCGAGCCATTTAACATATACCTGGTTTCCTTTTCGTTTTAAAACCTTTTCAACTAAGTATACATCAGGATGGTTGGTTTTCTGAAGTTCTTGTGGATAAAAAGCTCCTAGTATAGGACGACATCTTGCATCTTCTAACAAATAAGTCCTTGGATTCGTTTCTTGTATTTTTTTAATCTTGAATATTTCTGTGGACCAGTTTGGGTAATATCCTTTATCAAAACATCCTTTGTATTTACTTATTCTAACAAAGTCACCGATGTTAAATTTCCTACCCGTTGTTTTCTTCCTACATTCTGCTAGGTGAATGTATCTCCGCAATATGTTCCTTTTATTGATATGGTTTACAGAAGCTGGTGATTGTCCAATAGTTCTATGAGTAGCGTTATTGTACTCATTTACTTTTTTGTCGAGTGTTCCATTATACCAATTATAATTTCCGTTAAGACTAAATTCTTTGTATAGTTTATTCTTCAAAGTTCTTATTAATCTTTCAACGATTGAGGCTTTTTTAGTGGAATATGTAGAATAATGGTTGATTTTATACTTTCTCACAATATTTTTGAATTTATCATTATAAAATTCTTTTCCTAGATCTGTTTGCAAATTTTTTGGAACACGTCCTTTAGCTAATAGAGCTTTAAACTCTTCTGATACCTGTTGCTTATTCTTTCGTTTCAGAGGAATTGCCCAAGCGTATTTTGAAAAGGTGTCAATGATTACCAGTATATATTTATAACCACTATTCACTTTCGAAATTGCTTGCATATCCATCAAATCAGCTTGCCAAAGATCATCAATATCTTTAAGTATGACCTGCCTTCTCGGAAAGTTAATTCTTGCACATTTATGAATTTCATTTATGACGTCTACTTTGCTCATAATGCTTGTTTAATTTTCCTGCTATTTCTTTTAACTCAATACTTTTTTCAACATTTCTTATCCTATAGTCTAAATTTAAAATTAGTTTCTTCAATTCTTCAATTTTTTTAAAAGCACCATCAACTTTTAAAATAAATTGCTCTTCAGTAATAATTTTATTTCTACTAGATTCCTCAATAGTGTTTTCAATTCGCTCAATATTTACGCTACTATCAGCTCTGACTGATGTTTGTTCTGTGTGAATATAATTAACATGTACATGTTCATTCATCTTCCGTAAAAGTAAGTAACTGAGAATATTTCAAAGCTTATTATTCTTTTATAATACCAGCCTCTTTTAACTCTTCTACTATGGATAGAATTTCATTGTCATGATTTGTATGACCAGCATGTTTTGAAGAAATCAGGAGTTTCAATCTTTCAATTAATTCATTAGGGTCATCCCAATAAACATAATCTGTATTGCTTTTATATTTTTTTAAGGTTGGTAAGTTGCCACCACTTTTTGGTTGCATTACCTGCTCTTCTACTTGAACATCATTTTGTTGTGAAAATAAAGGTTTGATAATTTGACGATATTTCAAACTTTTGTCTCCTTTTATTTGACCATTTGAGTGAAAGTCTCGTTTGTGTGCATGTGTATTATGAAGCATATCTTTGTAGACAATTTTATCTACTTCAGTTACCAAACTTAGGTTGGGTTTATTGCGTAGCAAAAGTTCTTTTAAACCTGGTGTTAATTCATAATGCTTATTGTTTATAGTGACTATATTTGTTTTTTGTGAATCATTGACGTTATTTGAAAGAGAAAGTGTTACCTTAGAATTTCCCATCATAAGATTTTTGTTTTCACTACGTATCCCAAATGGTACATTTATGTTATTCTCATAAATTTCCATCATATCTTCTTTGTTCAGTGAAATTAGTGAATCGGTGGACTTTTTTACATGATTTCTTGATAGAGTGTCTTTATATTCAGAATGTGCACTATGGTCTGTTTTTATAAATTCTTTAAAACTTTCATAATCTAGAGATGAGCTGAGTTTTCCAAATGTATTGTTTTCATCTTTAGAAATGTCAAATATCTTTATATCTTTATCATTCACTTTAACTAAAGTTTCCAAGGGATCGGTTATTGGTTTAAACGCCTTTTTAAATTTTAAATTAGCGTTATCTTCTTCATCTTGTAATATTTTTATTTTATTTTTTATAGTATCTGCTGATTTTATTAATTGTTCCTTAATATTAATATCCATCGTTTGATTTTCAATCATACGCAACTGTTATTTACAGCTATTGGAAGTCGATTGATATGTTTTTCCATTGCGCGGGTATATATGCATATTCTAAAGGCATATAAATGTATCGAAGCCTTGTCTGTATCTTCCTTTATTAAGAGCGCAATCTTTATTTATTAATAAAAAATCAAACCGATCCTGCCATATCATAGAGCAAAGTTTTTTAAATTTTAACCACTCCATATCCGTATTTACATGCTCATTGTAAATATGTTTTAAATTTTTCTCGTCCTGTCTGAAGATAATTATAAGATTAACGTTGTCTCGTATTAGTTGTTTAGGTATTTTGGAATAGGTTTGTGATAAATAAAAACAATCTATGTGTTTATGCCTTCCCATTGCAAAATAATTACGAATGTTAACTTGTTTTTCACATGCAACGTCATCAAAAATCATTAATGAGTTAGCTAAAGCATTATTGGGATGTATTATTTCTTTATTATCATTGAAGACCGAGAATTTAGCACTAGGAACATTCTTCATAACTTGTTTTAGAAAACAATACTTTGGCTGGAAAGCTGTCTTAGAGTATAAATATATATGCTTGAATTTCAAACCGTTTTCATGCAATATTAAATTGAGCATTACATTCGTTTTCCCGCAGTTAGATGGACCACATATTATACATCTGATTGTATTAGGCAAAAGTGCACTGTGTTTTATTTTGTGTGATTGATTTTCTAACTTTATATTACTAATTTCTAAAGTCTGGGGTTGCTTGATGAACTTCATTGTGAAAAGTGAGGCAAAATAACGTTACTAGTCTATTTATATGTTTACAGGTTATCAACAAATAAAAATCAACAAAGAGTAAGTAGCATACGTATATTTTTACTTATAATTAAAGTACAGTTATTATAAAATACAATATTAGTATTTAATACATTATACTAAAACTATTAATACACAATACTAAAACTATAATACATTAACTAAAATAGAGTTTTATAGTGACCCCAAGGTAATGTCTCAATTTGATTTGGGAGTATGTATCGTTTATCATCGTTTTTGTTCATCACCACTTTGTTCACTTCTTGTGTGTATAATACATGCTTGATTGACCTAATCATATTCATTTTACATGATTTACTCTCATTATGAAATAATGCCTTATTGTAATGCGATATATCTAGTCTATTTGTAACTGATTTTGAAATACCTTTTGCTTTTTTTATTTGTACTTTGGAAGATAGCAAACAGTAAAGTTTCGCTCTTAAGCCAGTGAATTCAGTGATCACGTCACCACCTAGTTCATCTTTAAAGAGTCCAGGAACTTTTTCATTTATTCGTGGTATTAAATAAGGATTATCTAAATGAAAATTACTTGTGTCAAAATCTTTTAAATTATTTTTTATATCACTGTAAATATCTTTTGTATATATTAAATAGAGTAGACTGTCAGTGTCTGTGTAACAAAGTCTTATATTATTCATGTATTTCTTTTTCATATTATAATGATACTGATAAAGATGTAATTTAGCATATTCTAAAACACTGAAGCCTATATAAATTGGTCTGTCTAAAAAAATTTTCTCGGGTTTTAGCTGAACTGCTACTAAATTTTCTGAAAATACAGATACAGATTTAAAATTAGGTTTACAAATTAGCTTTTCAGCACCATGTTGCTTATTTGTAATATTATCTACATCAACCCATTTTGTCGCTAATTTAATATCTACTTGTTTTCGTTTATTTTCAATCGTTTTACCGAAAATAGAATTATTTAAAAGCTTGAAAAAATCTTTCTCGAATGTAGTTGTGGATGCTTGACGCAGGCTAGTGTTTAAATCAATATATTTTTTTAAATATTCTTCTTGTCTAAATGTTAGAATACGGTGGATTTTTCTTAAAACAAGTCCGTTTTTCAAACATTCCTGTAAATGAGTGTAATGAATTACATAATTAAATTTATCATATAAATTAGCTATAAGTTTAGCTGTCTTTCCCCCTGGTGGTATAAACTTTTCAGGAGCAAAAGGTAAATCACTATGAAAATCATGTACGTGCTCGGGATATTCGAGATCTACTTCTAATATAAAACCATATTGACTTTCATCCGATATACTCATTACATCAAAGCAATTAACTTCCTTCTGATTTAGAAAACGAAACTCTGTAATTGGGAACTTTTTAGTCATTGCGTAACCATACAGATTATTGCAATCGAGATATATCAAATAACTAGAAGGTTCTAGATCATTAAATTCTGGCAAATATTTATTGTTAGCCTTCGCATGACGTAATGAGCACTGTGCTAGACCACCGCGTATGCCCTTCTCTAGCATTTGATACATTTCTAAGTCATCTATTAAATCAAGCTCAACCTGTGTATAGAGCAGCATAGCATCCCAGCTTAAACTAGGTGCAGTTACGTAGTAGGCAGGATCTAATTTATAATATTTTAAACTTATATTTCTGAAATTTTCAAATATATCGCACAATAATAAAACATCACATTTCAGGTATAGATCAGTATACTCGCCAATAGTTGTTATTTTAAATGCATCCCATACAGTTTTTGCATGCTTATATTCTTCATCGGTAATATGCTCCATTTTCAATGTGTTATAAAAGAATTCTTTCGGAGGAAGTTTTGTTTCTTCATACTTTTTCCAAGTATTCATGTAATCATAAGGATAAATACCTTTAGTTTTGAGCAAATATATTAAATTATCATTTCTCATTTCCGTTGATAAATGCAAAAAATCTTTATCTGTCAAACTTTTGCTTAGTGCATCTAAACTTGAGCTTAGAAACTGAAACGAATCAATAAATTTAATTTGTACAGGACGGTTACTATTATCATGATCTATGTATTTAGTAATGGTTAAATATTTTTCTTTAGTTTTGGGTATTATTTTAATATGACCTTTATGTTTTGCTAATTCTTTTATAAAAAGATGGGAATCATAATTCGATAAATTATGAAAAATTACAGGTATAAATGGACATACTCTAAACATTAGATTACATTGAGTATGTGCAGGTCCTCTATACTTTCCTGTCACATGATCGTGGTCACGCACTTTATCGTCGAGTAACAAGCGATCACAAATATGACAAGTACTTGCATTGTTATATTGGGTTTGTTCTTTTTTAGTTAAAGGTATCATTTGTTTTTTAATTAATAATATATCATTTATTTTCTTCACATCTTCTATTAATCTAGTGATAAATACCTCCACACAATCTAGACCTCTATATGTTACATATCTATTTTGGCGGGGATCATGTGAACAACATATGTAATATGCAAAACATGAAGGTTGGTGTTTTTTTAAATTATGTGTGTTTTCAGATTTCTTTTCGAAACAATTTACCAATAGACTTTCAAAGTCTGCGTAAATTACATAGTTGATTTTTTGTTTTCGTTCATAATTCTTGAAACCCAGTTTACTATTTTTATCAGGTAAAATTGATAAAGTTTTAGAACAGATATGAGATCTATACTTAGTTTCACAGCTATAAAATTGTAAACATGACTCACACAGAAAAAAATTACCTTTATGATTTGTTACTTGTCCTCGTACTAAACGTGCCAGGTCTTTGATAAGACAGTAATGACTCATTCCTTTTCTTTCTAAATATAACAAATTTACATGTATAGATCTTCTTTTGTTTGTTAAATATAGAGGGCCGGTTACTGTTTCGCTCTTATTTTCTACTCCATAGACATTGATACTTATATTATTGTTGGTCTCAAATAATTTTATGTCTTCATATGAAACAGGGAAAGACATCCCTTCAATATTAAATATAGAACTGTAATGTGGATACGAATTAGTCCTGCATACATTCTTCTTAACGGGATATAATGAAGCTACTACACTCCATAAAAAGCAGCAATTGTCATTATTTTGAATATTAATACAACTTTTCGAGTTTTTAAGTTTTTTTGGTAATTCAAGGTAAGTACCACCTCTCATAGGACAATATTTATTAACATTGATTTCAAGATGGCTCACTGATTTAAAAGACCATCCAGATTCTTTGTGTTCGAATTCTGACATTTTGCATTTTAAAAGTTCAATAGCATTCGAATAGAAGTCACTTAAAATCGTGTTATTACAAATAACTTTATATTTCGTATTAAACGACTTAAGTTGTTGCTCACTTGTTTTTGGTAACACAAAGTGGGCAAACAACTCGAAGTTAATCTTGACACAAGTATTCTTCAATAAAGACATATGTATAAGTTTCAGGACATCGTTCGTATTCTCACACAAGAATGCTTCGGGTGTACAGTATTCAACACCTTGTGCAGGGTTTAAACGATATGTTATGATTCTGTTTTTGAAAGCACTTGCAATTACAAAGATATTGTTAAAATGGCTTTGAACTAAACTATTTGACTTATGTACATTAGTTCTTAAATGATATTTCAATTCAGTTTTCGGTAATTCAATCTGACATTTTTTGCATATTATTAATTCATTGTTAGGATCATGGATATCAATTTCTTTTTCTATTAATTCATTACTAGGATTATGGATATCAATATCTTTTTCTATTAATTCATTATTAGGTTCATTGATATCAATTCCGGATTCTTTTTCAATCTTCCGCGAGGAAGATACTCGAGGTGCTGTAAAATAAAACAATAATAGATCTAAATGTATTTTTTATACGTGAATAAATTGTAATTACAAACTAAGTAATTGAGTAAATACTGATTGATTACATTATTGACATGAAAGCATTTCAAGTCAGTCATCATTTAAAAATAAACAGCAATAAAAGAAATATAAGATTACATGTACCTATTACATTTATAAGTATTTTTAAAGTTTTTTTTGTAAATAGAAAAAAAAAAATCGTAAATATAAAGAAACGTTAATAGTAACTGCTTACAAACTCTAAAGGACAGTTCTTAAACTCCCGCCTGGTCTCGTCAATAAAGTCTTTAAGCCGAGCCCATGCTGGCGTATTATTTTCAGTGCGATTTTTTATTGAAATAATTGAATGACGCCACCGATTTATAGGTGCGACATGTTCTATCGTTTTCACATCATAAATTTTTAATTCTATGTAGTAAGGGCCCTGTTTTAACTCATCGGTTTGCCGGCTTAAGCCGTTTGCAACCCTACGTGTGAAATAGGAGTATAAGGGAGTTATTTTTTTATTACCCTTTAAATTACTTGCTGCTATCTCTTCACGATCATCGTCGCTGTCACTACCAAATAAGTCATGGCTCGTGGTCTTCATATCGCTTCTCTGGGGCTTCATAACAGGACTGATGGGATGAACAGTAGGCGACATCGTCTTGAGCTTCTTCTTCTTACTGTCCGGATGCGATGATTTGCTGGCGCTTCTCTTAGCAGCATCGCCGGAGCGTGAAGATGAAGACGCTGATGACGAATCCTTCACGTGTTTCACCCGTGTCTGTTGTTCCTCATATTCGTCTTCGGAGGGAAAGAGGTGATCAGCAGAAGTTGGTCCCGACCTGAACAAAAATACAGATAAAATAATTAGAATCAATAAAATAAAAAAGGATTAGGTACCCAGATACCATAGTCACAGGTAAATAGTTCGAATATAATAATCGAAAAAGGTGAATAGTTCGAATGAAGAAATAGATTACATTGTGATTGTATTGAATCTATACAAACATTTTATTCTGTTCATTCATTAGAATCATTCAATATTATTATTTTTTATATAATAAAAATAACAGATTAATAGATAATTATATCAGGACATGTAATGAATGAATAGATGAGTATTATAATAACAGGATATACAGGTAGGTACTTACATTCTTGAGGATTTGATTGAATAGGTTAACACTTTTGATAAAATTAAACTTGCACGCTGATTTAGTTCAGGAGTGATTTGTGTTGTTATTCGGGAGCCGTTTATATAGGCCTAAAAATCACGTCATTCTAACCAAATATGTAAAAATGCACGCTTGCAAAAAATAAAAACTAGTTGTCACACGTGGTTTTACCCGCGTCCCGATGGATTTAATTCCCGTACCAGGACAAAATATAGCCTATGTTCAACGCATTTAGTGTAGCTACCTAATAGTGAAAGAATTCGGTTTGATCGTTTCGGAGCCTATTCGCGGCAAACAAAAAAATAAACAAACAAACAATCAAATCTTGCCTCTTTATAATATTAGTAGAGAAATGCTGAGACTGCAGATGCTGCCATATAAAGATTATTTGCGATGGTGCATACGAGCGTTTAAATTGTAGCGTTTTCGGTAGCTCAGTCAGGCAGACAATCGTTTGTAAATCGCATATTATGTAGATGTTCTACCAATTGTAGAAACGATGTATAGCAACTTCTACCCACGATCGACGCAAAACAAGCAGTTTATAAACTTTTTCCATGTATAGGTAGGAAATATGTTTATCAGCAGAAACGCTGCGGTTTGCACGCTCGCGTACATTATTTCAACTTCTTACACGTGGAGTACCCAAATAAGAACTTGAATCTCACGTTTCTATAGTATATTTAAAAACAATGTATAATTATGTATTTAATTTTATAATTTTGAACCTTAATGACAAGAAAAAACAAAATGCGAGTAAGTATAAAACCAGAATAAAATCCTGGAGAAATCACATTCCCGTTGAATATCTCGTTCTACAATGTCGGTAAGTCAGCCTTTTCTAAATAATCAAACATTATTTTTATTTTTGATACTTTTTATTCAAATAATATCTACATAATAATTCTACTTAACCATTGTATACTTACGAATAGAAACAGTTGATATTTAAAATAATAATTTTAATTATGTATTGTTTCAGAACTCCAGTGATATTTTCATCAATGATTCATCATGCTCCCAAATACCGGCAGCGCAACAACTACGTCAAAATGTTTTGAACTACCTAGAGAGGGAAAGACCGTTCCGGTATGATGAAATAAGATCGAGTCCATCGTACTCTCCGATTCCAGCAGCATCAAGAGAAAGACCCTTTCAATTCGAAGAAAGACCGAGCAGCAGCGGCCCTGAAAGAGTTCCTAATAGTAAAAAACGAGGGACCAAAACTTTGTATTCGTACATTAAAAAGCCTGCAAAGGGTTTACAATCGAAAGTAATACGGATCCAAATCTATGATGCAGAAGATTTAAAAAGTTCTAAATTATGTGAGTGTAGGGCTAATGTATGCGCTCAGCATATTGTTGAAAATGTGTTTAACGATGATATATACAAGTGTGCAAAAGATATGATAAGTAAAATTCAAAAGAAACTGTAAATAATTCATAAATAAACAATATTACTGATGTCTGTCTTTTAATTACCAGATTAACCTATTATTAAACAAGCATTGCTCACTTATGTACCTACTTACCTACCTACTCAACTGTATATAAATTAATTACCTATTCGTTTTATCAAACATAATTCCTATTGTTTGATGTATAGGTACCTATTTGAGTATATATCTGCTCATATCTTATGAACTTAAGCCTGATTGAATCATATTCAATAGTAGCAATTTTTATATGAATAAACATACATTGGTATAGTTACGGAGGCCTATGATGGGTAGAATCAGAATGGAATGCGCTCAGTTTCCTTTACGGGAATATGTAAACATTCTAACGCACCTAGCAACGCTCGCCAGTTGGATCATTTATAATTATTGTCAACCATTAATCATTATTAGGTAAATGCTTTTTATTAAATGCTATATTGTGTTTTTGCTCTCCAAAGACATAGAACAGCTCTTGTCTGTTAGTATGAACCGCTCATTCGATTTGTTTAAATAAATGCTGTTTGTAAGCAGTTGCAACATAAATAACGTACAATATATAAACGTGATATAATTATATACGGGAATGCAATTCAGGAAACATATTAAATTGAAGTTACCTAAAAGACAAGGTAAGTATTGAGGGACCACCTTTTTACTATAGATGGGTCTCTAAGTAACTAAGATAGTTGTCTTACTTTAAATAAAGGTTTTTGAATAGAAGTCTCATTTTGAAAAGAGAATTCTGGATACGATACTTATTTAATTCAGTGAATAGAGGTCTTACTTTGAATAAAGGTTTTTGAATAGAAGTCTCATTTTGAAAAGAGAATTCTGGATACGATATTTATTTAATTCAGTGAATAGAGGTCTTACTTTGAATAAAGGTTTTTGAATAGAAGTCTCATATTGAAAAGAGAATTCTGAATACAGTACTCATTTTGAAAAGAGAGTATTGGGGTATCTGGATCATCATTTGATCCAGATGCCCCAATACTCTCCTACTCTCCTGGACGCGGATGCTTTGGATTAATTAAGCCCATTGATGCAGCAAACTTAACATGCGACGGCCGATGGAGCGCCTTGGTCAGAATGTCAGCGACCATCTCCTTAGTGCTTCTGTATCGAACGGTGACATCTTTGCTGGCAATCTTCTCACGCACAAAATGATAACGTACGTCTATATGTTTACTGCGTGCGTGGTACACTGGATTTCCTGAAAGACTAATCGCACTTTGATTGTCACAGTAAATTACAATTGGTTTACCTTTAAATTCTGGTTCAATCTCTGATGCCAATTGTTTCAACCAGAGAGCTTCCTGAATGGCAGAAGCTAACGACATATATTCGGCCTCAGTAGTAGAAAGAGCTATAGTATGCTGTTTCTTTGAGTTCCAGCTTATTGCTGCACCTTGAAATAAAAATATGTACCCTGTGCAAGATCTTCTGTCTTGAATGTCACTTGCCCAGTCTGAGTCACAGTAACCTGAAATTATTTCATTGGCACTTCGTTTATAAATCAGTTTTATGTGCATAGTAGCTTGCAGATATCTCAACACTCTTTTCAGAGCCATCCAATGTTCGTTAGTAGGTTGACCATTGTATCTGCTTAGTGAGTTTACTATATAAGTAATATCTGATCGAGAACATTGAGATAAGTATAGTAAACAACCCATTATTTCTTGATAAGGAATGTTCTTTAAAATTTCCTTTTGATCTTCAGCGTTCTTCAGTTTGACATTAGCATCAGCAGGTGTCCAGACTGGCTTGCACTCATCCATTCCAAAACGTGCAAGTATCTTTTTAATGTAAATAGATTGGTCAATAGAAATCTCATTAAAATCTTCATTTTGTGAAATTCTCAATCCAATACAATGTTTAGCTGCACCTATATCCTTCATATCAAATTTTTCTTTTAATTTTTCTTTAATTTCTTGACAAGTTTCTTCATTATTATAAAAATACAAAATGTCATCGACATAAACTGTCAAAAAGAGCATATCATTATCATTTAAAATTCGATAGTAAATGCATGGATCTACCTTTGAACGAGTCATTCCAATTTCCAATAAAACAGAATTCAATTTCTTGTTCCACTGACGACTCGCTTGTTTAAGTCCATATATTGACTTGTTCAGTTTGCATACCGTATTTTCATTATCATAGCCAGGTGGCAAGGTCATGTAAATTTCCTCATCAATATCACCCTGTAAAAATGCTGACACTGCATCCATTTGGTGTATTTTAAGTCTGTACTTAGCGGTTATACCAATAAGATATCGTAAGAGATGTGTAACGCACCACAGGAGCATATACCTCATTGTAATTGATTTCTTTGACTTGTTTAAAACCTTTAATAACCAATCTGGCCTTATAGCGGCAAACATAACTTTTTTCATCTAATTTGGTTTTATAAACCCATCTGCAGGGAATGGCTGATTTTCCTTCTGGTAAGTTAACTGATGTACATGTATTATTTTGAATCAATGATTGATATTCTTCATCCATTGCCTTCTTCCATTCTTCAGCCTTTTCACTGTTTAAGGCTTCTTGAAGACTCTGTGGATCACTGTTTAATAAATTCATTGTTGTTTCAATATTAAGACACATTAATGATGAGGGACTTTGGACATCATTGTTTTGATTTCTCATTCTTCTTGGTAGTTGTCTCAAAGTCATGTGAGATACCATTGGAGAGTCCAGAGTCCTGTCAGGTACAATAGGGGCGGTAGACCACCAAAAGGTGAAATTCGCTTGGCAAGTGCCCGTGCGCTCACGTGAAACACATACAGCACACACGCGCACGTATTTCACTTCTCTGTCTATATCTATCTCTGTCTCTATCACAGCCTTCTTAAACTCGTTTGGTGCGATATATACCTATATGCATATTAATAATGTAGCAAGCAGCCAAGTGACTTAAGACTTTGGCATAATGATCATAAAGCTCATAATTGTTATGATACAAAAATGTTCGGGTGATTTTCAACCGTGGGGTTGTTATTTTGTTAAAACTTATATTTGCTATAATCTGCCAGAGTTGCAATGAAGCAGATAGTCGGTGTGCAAGCAAGTAAGATAGTCGGTGTGCAAGTGAGAAAGTATTAGGATCCACGCGTATCAAAATATGAAAACTATTTAATAAAAAACAACTCTAAAATTTAACTAGTAGGTGTATACTTACCTAATTTAATCTACTGAAAATGCTTAGTAAGCAACAAGTAGATATGATTATCGGGTTTTTATTTGATTTATTACATAAATAAATATACGTATACCCAATTCAAAATGATATATTTAGCATCAACAAATACAGTTTAGCTATGTCTATAAAATGTATGCTTTACCTTTCTATACATAAAACCAATCATAACATCGATTTGAAGCTTATAATCTTTTCAGTCATAATTAGCAAACAGTCGAAATTATTATTATGGGCCATCATGATGAAATTAGCTTTCTATTTTTTACAAACCTTGTGTAATTTTAGGCTCAGCAGAAGGCTTTTAAAGGGACGTTGGAATAGTTTTATTTTTTTAATAAAAATTGCCCCACATTAGGAAATTCTCCTGTATCGTGGGTGCGTTTACAAACATTCATCACATGCAACACCCAGACCCCAAAACAATTTATTTGTTCCGTGCGGGAATAGAACCTGCGACACGCAGCGCAGTAGTCAGTGTGACCAACCACTACGTCATAGCCCATATGACGTAGTGGTCGTCGACGTCGGTGTCGAAATTTATGGAAATATATTTTTATAATAACGTTTTATAAATGTAATGATAATAAAACAAAAAGTATATTGATTAACATATATATTTCAATATAAAACACAGATAAAAAAACTATAAGACACATTAAAAATAATATAATAATTGCAATAAAATATTTTCCTTAAACTATGGACACGTTCACATAGTCAAAAGTAGGTGTGGATGGGCACATAACTCGAAGATTTTCATTGTTATAATGTAATGTTTGATTGAAACAAAAAACAAAGCACCCGTTAGTATTAAACACAATAGATTTATAATTCAAACAAAATACTAATATCAATTTAGGTATTGTAGTAATAAGAAATTAAACTTACAAAAAGCTCTATCTAGGATAGTTTACTTGAGCCAATCAAAGATTCTTATTACTTAAGTGTTCCGGAATACCTAAAAAGTTTCACACGAACTATAAGTTCACATTTTGCTTGAAGATACGAATATACTTTAATAACTGGTTTTCTTAGAGACTTGACTAGCTTCGTGTTATTGTTCTCACAAAACAATAGATCAAGCGGCGCCGGTGACCGCCACTGTTTTGTTTGGTTTAAAGTAATATTTATAAAAATTACATGGAATTCGTTAATAAATCACATAGGTATTTTTTCCTGCATAGTTAATACATTTAGGACAATAACATTAGTGCTACTTTAGTAGACATTAAAATACTAGACAGTTAAAAAGCTTAGTGATTTTTAAAGTTTACTTAGATGGAAAAATCACATATTACCTACGTAATTAAAAAAATGTCTTATTAGTCTTAAATTTCTAAAGAAGTAAATCAGTCTAAATATCACCACTAGGATAATGTGGTTTACTTATGAGGCATAAGTTTAAATAGAAATTTTAAAAACAAATTATATAACACTAGCTTTTGCCCGCGACTTCGTTCGCGTGGAATAGTGACTTCGAACGAAACCATAGCGCGATCTATTTCGATCCCAACGCCATCTATCGAGCATAGTGACAACTCGGATTATTTATCTACCTATACTCCGTTCGGGCATTTTCTTTGTACTAAACGCAGTATTATATTGTTATTATTTTTTTCAAACCTTTTTACTATTTATTTACTTTTTTCCGATGAATTAAAACAACATGAACCGAACTCGTGTAACGATCGACACCATTGCGCCTAGTACTAATAGAATTATCTATACTCCGTTAGAGCATTTTCTTTGTAGTAAAACTTTTATTATATTAATATTAATTTTTTACACCTTTTTACTGTTTATTTACATTTTTCTGATGGATTTTCCTTTGCATTAAAACAATAACATGAACCGAACACGTGTAATGACACCATTGCGCGATTAACGCCATCTATCTACGGAGCATAGGAACAGCTCGACATTTGACATTTGACCAATAGATGGCACTGTATGTCCGTAATAAATTTTATTTTTTATTTTTATTTTTTGTAATAAAAACTATCCTATGTCCTTTCTCAAGTTTCAAACTATGTCTGTACCAAATTTCACACAAATCGGTTCAGTAGTTTAGGCGTGAAGAAAAGACAGACAGACAGACAGAAAGACAGACAGACAGACAGACAGACAGAGTTACTTTCGCATTTATAATATTAGTTTGGATTAATATAACAAAACTGAAAAAAATAATTACAAAAATGCTAATCAGTCTTCAAAATCAGTCTTTAATATCACATTGACTTATACCGATATATTTTTAAAGCTACAAAGGTTATAAATGTGGTAATGGTAAATAAATAATATCAAATAACAATTAGTCTTAATTTTAAAATACAAGAATCAGTCTTCAATTTCTCAAAGAAACCGTATATTTTTATATATTATTATAAAATCACTATATCAGTCTAATGATTACGATACGATTGAATTGCCTTCGTTATAAGCTCAATCTGAATCTCATAACAATCTTGTTTGTTAAACGCTTTTTCAATTTCAATTCAAAATTTTGTGTATTTGCCATCATAGATAGCCTAGTCAAAATATCAGAATCTCTTAAATTAAGCTATATCACATTTACTTTTGTATAAATATATTCTATACCATTACATAAGCATACATATAATTTAATATTTTGTTGCAGCCCCGGCCGCGTCTATTACTGCGTCTAGACGATTTCTCATTGACGACACGAGTATTTGACATAAATCCGAGCCGCGAAGTGCGTCCCATATTTCGTTGCAATGAGTGACGAGTGCTAATTTACTTCTTTCGTTTCTAAAATCCCATCTTTGGACCATTATGGCCCATAAATTTTCTATGGGATTTAGGTCTGGGGACCGAGACGGCCAAGGGACAGTTCTTACTTCAGGATGCTGCTGGAGCCAATTTTGAACGACACGCGCACGGTGTATTGGACAATTATCTTGGAAGAAGTAAAATGAGGGAACTTCCTCCCTAGGATACACCGTGCGCACTGTAGGCAACATAACTTCTTCCAGCAGCTCAGCATGTGACTGTCCAGTTGCTCTCGAGTCAATGAAAGCCAGTTCACCCGGACCACCAGCACTCATCCACCCCCACATATTTACTATAATTCGCCCCGATTCATTGTTGGGACTCACATTTTTCGGCTCGTATCTAGTGTTATTCACACGCCATAAATTCCGACGTCCTAATTGGCTAGATTTAAAAGATTTTTCGTCGGAAAATATGGCATGTGAAAAGTCAAAGTCTCTGTAGTCTCGAGCAAATCGAACCCTGGCTTGCTTTAATTCTTCGCTTAAGATTATCTTTTTTGCGGGACGCCTATGATGTATACCGGCCTGATGGAGCGCACGTCTCACAGTTTTCATGCTACATTCGTACTCCAACGCGAATTGTGAGGTCTTTGTAAACGGCTCTGAGTTGTAGACGTCTATCATATGAGCCACACGATCAGGTGTTATTACCCGTGGAGGTGGAGCACGCGGTCTGTCCTCCACGGATCCCTCTTCTGAATCTCGGTGTATCCACCGTCGCACTGTAGCACTCTGTAATAAAATGTGATGATATTATATCTACACTTAATTTTTTTGATTTGGTAGTTCGCTATTGTTAATAGTGTCAAAAAAAAAAACAACAAACAATGAATAGTGAAGGTATACAAAGATCTCTGAAATAACTACGAATACTATTAATTATTATTATGTTATTATTGTAAGTATGAGTTCTGTTTTTTATTTAATAATGAAAAGTATCGAATATATTAACAATTTCAGTATTCGATATCGCAACATTTTTCATCTATATCTATACATATAATAAATCTGTAAAAAAACTGTGTCTGTACATTGAATATATTAAAAAAATAATAATTGGGTGGGGTTTAGAAACAGTAATGGAGCACAAATCCAAAAAAAAAAATCTGTCTGTATGTCTGTATGTCTGTTTGTTTGTACACGCTAATCTTCGGAACTACTGAACCGATTTCAATGATTTTTTCTTTGTTGTGTCAGTATTAATCCTGGTCAACATATAGGCTATAATTTATCTTCGAAACTTGAAGACCTGATGCAGAACACCAACAGACCAACAAAACTATAAGAGATACAAAAATGGTGCCATGGCAAAAATTGTTTCATATGATGAGCATTTTCAGCTGAGATAATAAATTTGAAGATCTGGAACACCTGATGTGGAACCCCAAGAGCCCAGCTTCTCTATACCATATACAGGTATGACGTTTTAGCAAAAGTTGTTCAATTTGATAAGCACTTTCTATTGACTTATACAAATTGAAGATCTAAAACACCTGATGTGGAACTCCAGGGGCCCAGCTAGACTATAGCATATAGAGGTATGACGTTTTAGCAAAAGTTGTTCAATCTGATAAGCACTCTCTGTTGACGTATAAACATCGAAGATCTGGAACACCTGATGTGGAACTTCAAGAGCAATACTACACTTGAAATGTATAGAAATGAATGATATGAAATAGGTATGGTGAATCAAAAAAAGTAATTAGTCCGTCTTTTAGATAACCCTAAAATAATGGACACGTATTTTGTCATTTCTCTCTCACACAAACAAGACAATAACGAAGATATAACACGCTTGAATTTTGTGTTAAGTCACTCCTTAGTACAAATTTTACATACCTAGACGTGGCGTCACGAGCCCCCACTCTCCGAATTTGTTGCATTATACATATATATATCATTATTATTTTGTATGTCTCTTCCAGACCTCGGGACTACAGAATTCCGAATTTTCGGGAGGCAAACGTGACGCCGAAGCCAACATGCTGAAGCCCTTTCGAGACAACTTTAATGAAATGGTGACACAAAAGCGACGATTATCCCTTTATACACTATAGAAATGAACCCAAGGACAATCCCCGGTGGACGTCGTTAAAAAAAAAAGTCAATCCCCGGTTCTGTGCTATACCATTGCTAACTGTGGATGAATACTACTGGGGCTATTGTGATGGGATGCTAATGGACTAGGAATGGGGAAACTACGGGAACTATGGCACCTGCCGATGACAATGTATTAGATACATGTAAAAATGGCAGGTGGAGACTAGGAGGGCAACAGGGACATGAGCGGCTGAAGTGTGAGGATACCTCGGCGGATTTCAAACGCAGATTACGCGCTCCCTGTGGGTCACTTACCACGAGGCACCTATCCTCCGAGCAGGGCTACTAACCCTGCTCTAGCGATTCCACTCTGGACGGTCAAGCCAAGCCAGAGGCGTGAGACCTACCCCCGTCATGGTTCACTCCGACAGGCCAGAGATGGGGGACAGTATACTCTCCCTGGAGAATTCAGTATATATTCCTCGCGGGGTCGCTACTCCCCGTCATCAGCCTCAAATGCCCTGCGGTGCTTATATCTCATTATTATTGTCGTTATTATCTCAAGTGCCTTTGTCCCAATTATGTTAGGGTCGACTTCCAGTCACGATGCAACTGAGTACCAGTGTTTTACAAGGAGCGACTGCCTATCTGACCTCCACAAACCGGTTAACCGCTCAACCCTACGCCCCTTGGTAAACCTGGTCAGATTTACTGGCTTCTGACTACCCATAATGACTGCCAAGAATGTTCAATGACAGCCGGAACCTACAGTTTAACATCCCCTCCAAATAACGGTCATTGGTATCCAAAATATACATACATAGAAAGTACATACGAACTTAGAAAAGTTGCATTGGCAGGTACTTGCCAGACCTGGAATCAAAGACGCACGCTCATACTTGAGAGATTGGTTCTCTACCCACTAAACCACCACAACTTCCACTAAGTCATCACGACTTTGTCGTCTCAGTAACATTTAATGTTTTTTTACGTAATAATACGTGTAATATTTTTGCCACACACAACATAAATGCGGACTAATTAGAATCACTACTTTTATCCCTATGGTCACGCCTATTTTTATATTGAATGTAGTACTACTCCAGCATGTAGAACTTGGTTTCAAGCCTGTACCTTCTGGCAAAAGAAGAAAGGATTTAGTTTGCACTAACTCTCGGACTAAACATGCTTTCACAAACAGGTTTTATTTATTTCTAGGGCCTTATTTGTATAACAAACTTAACAGATTGCTAAATGTTTATAGTGTTAATTTAAATAAGTGTAATATAGTACTAACAGAATATTTACAGTCCCTCAATTACTCAGACACGGAAAAATTGTTAGAAGTGTTAACATAAATTGCTTATCTTAGTAAATTATGTATAATTAGAATAGTGTTATAATTAAGGAAACTTTGCCCTTGCTTAGTCTAATAATTAAATAATTATGTAATATTATTGTTGTTAAAATGATATCCGACAATGCGTCTGAGCCTTGATAGCCTGAAACACAGGTTTAAATAAACCTAGTTCGGGTGGTCCCGATGTTTAGAATTAGAACTGTTTTTAGTTTTATTATTGCCTGTATGTAGATATTAGCCTAGATTAACTTAGTTTATCCGAATGTTATTATTAAGACAGTTTGTTTTACCTCAACATCTGAGACATTTTAATTACTAATTCATGTGATTTATGTTTTTTAAATATTTTTTTTTTTTTTTTTTTTTTTTTTTTTTTTTTTTTTTTTTTTTTTATTGCGCTTCAGTTCTCAGCGTTTTGTTTAGTCTGCTGTGCTTTTGCCGTTGAAGTACAAAAATTAAATATATGGAACGTTTCTCATGGCTATGCGTATTCCGTTGTTTACAAGTCACCGGCCCTTAAAATTCAATATCAGACGATTCAGATCTTTGATTTTGCTAACCCCGTCGCTGGCATAAGAGACAGGATCCGCGTACGAAGTCGCGGGCAGAAGCTAGTACCTAATAAAACTACATTAAAACTCTAGTCATTGAACACTTAGGTATTAGGCATATGAGGCGGTAAAAATTGTCTACCTACCGAAAACTATTAAGAATTTTTATAGAGGTAATATGTAGTTTTGTTGAAATTAATAGTGTCACTTAATGTTTTTCTCTAAGTTAATTACATAATTTAGTCAAAAAAATTTTGTTGGTTGCAAACTTACCGTAACGTTTAATTCCTGCGATATTTGCAAAATGTTTCGTCCTAGATTATGAAGAACCAATATTTGGTTCCTCTCTTCCCTGGATAAATTTCGAGGCATCCTTAAATTCTTTGTAACAGATGAATCATAAAGGGAGTCAATATTTTGTATATAAGTCCAAAAAATACAGCACAAGTCGACGAGAAGGAAATCTACAGTCCAAAAACACAGCATGGGTCATCAAGTAGGCAATCAGCAGTCCAAAAACAAAGCAAGGGTCAATTCGATTCAGCAATAAACAGTCCACAATCACAGCACAGATCAACGTAAATAGGATACTAAAAAAAACAAACGCGTTGACAATAGGCACGGGCGAAATGCAAATTGCAACTAATTAAACAAACACCTTTTTTCTTTTACTCTTTTAAAGTTCCGGTAAACTATTTAGCGGTTATACGCTATTTAGAACTCTATACTAGTATCCATAAGGGTTATTATTTCAATGATAAGTATAGAGAGTAAAGCCCTTACGAAACGTATCGTTTGCAAAGCATGGATCCAACGCGTAGGTACACGCTATTTAGAACTCTATTTGTACTACTTAAGGGTCGTTATTTGAATAACAAATATGGAACGTATTATGCTTGTGTGCGTGAGAGAGTCGTTTAAAGGATTTTTTAAGAAAAGTGTATCACCGGACTTGTCCGTGATTGTATGTATGTCTCATCATTAACATCTTCAAATTGATCAGAATCATCTGAATTACTCTGAGAATCAATGTGTATTTCTGTGCTTTCATGAACATTAGACATATTATTTCTATTCACAGATCCTTCAGGTTCATCATCAGGTAAGTAAACAACTTTGTTTTCTTTATTTTTACTTTCATATTCCTCTATCTCTTTTTCATTTTCACAAATTTCTTTTGTTGTTTCAGGTACTTTTTCAACTTTGTTTCTTTTTATTGAAGCTTCTATAAATACAACATCTCTACTTACGATTCCTTTTTTTAGTTTCAGGATCAATGAACCAAATATCAACTTACGTGATTTCACGTCGAGCTTAGATCTGTTTTCCTTAGGAATATGCACCATTGCGGGACATCCAAAAATTCTCATATGACTTAAATTTGGCTTTTTTCCGGTGCATATTTCATGAGGCGTTGCATCGGATAAGGCGGCGGTGGGAGATCGGTTAAAGATGTATATTAGAATTGCCATTTGATAAATTTAAAGTCCAAGTCAAATCTATTCTGTCGAAGAAAGCCTACTATACTGTTAATCCTACTAATATTATAAACGCGAAAGTTTGTATGTATGGATGTATGGATGTTTGTTACTCTTTCACGCAAAAACTACTGAATGGATTTTAATGAAACTTTACAATAATATAGCTTATACATCAGAATAACACATAGGCTACAATTTGTAAACATATTGTTCGAAATACTAAACCTGCGCAGACGAAGTCGCGGGCACCAGCTAGTGATTACATAAACGATAAGAGTAGTTGGTCCTCATGTTAAACACCGGACAGCTGCTAACTCTTGAAGAGTTATCATTGATAGTTGATGTGATTTATTTTAATTTTATACGTGACATTTTCCATTTTGTATGTATTCTGACAGATTACCACCATCGTACTGTTTTCACGATGGGTTGTTTCGCAATTTTGTAAATGGTTTACTAGCGACTGTGAATCTATTAGTATTAACTGTTTTCTTGTTATGTGGTTGCAAGTCGTTATGCTCCCTTAGACGGTATTGCTTGCGGTAGCGTCGGTGGTCGGGTTGCCTCCCTCCCTCAAAAATGTGCGAGGGGGGCGATGGCTGATCCTCGCGTTATGCTCGTGAACGGGTGCTGCTTGTGGTACCAGGTCGTCTTGCTGACTACATATTTCTTGACCCGTAATATAATGTGTATGACTTTTGATTTGAACAGTAGTCCTAGTTCACCGTTTTCATTGTTTATGTTGTAAATTTGTTTAATTTTTTTTTAATATATAAAAACACGTCGTGTTTCACATGTCGGTAGATACGCCCAAAAACTATACCTATTTTCACTGAATGGAGGCCTTATGTTCTCTCTTTTTTTTTTACACATTATATTTTTTTTTTGTAGCTGCTTGAGCAATAGGTATGGGTAAGGTGTGTACTAGCTAACATGATTACATATTTACTTGCTTTTTTTTAAATACAAATTTATGTGTATAATTTTGAGTGATATTTTTATTTATTTTTTTGTATACGGTTCTTCAAACCGTACAGACAGAATTGTGTTGCTGGGGAGTTTGTTCCACCACTTCTTCTTCCCAGCAAAAACGCATAGGAAGTGGTGAAGGGCGGGCGTTTTGGGGGCTGTCTTTTGTAGATTTGACGTTCAAAAAGTGCTGATTGTCAGCCTACTTTGAATAAACGACTTTTGATTTTGATTTTGATTTTGTATTCCCCTTAGGAAAAATTTACAAGATTATGGTCAGATCTGCTGTCTTGTATGGACCACAGTGCTGGCCCACAAAAGCGACGAATGAAAGACAATGGTATGCGGCAGAGATGAGAATATTAAGAGGAATGTGAGGTGTTACGCGAATAAGGGAAGAAGAGGGAGGAATGAGTATATAAGAGGAAGTTTGAAAGTGGCGCCGGTAACAGAAAAACTGCGTGGGAACCGGCTGTCATGGTATGGGCATGTGATGCGGAGGAATGAAAGTCATATTGTGAGGAAGGCGATGAGTATGAACGTGGACGTATATAGTGGAAGAGGAAGACCAAAGAAACAATTATTATTATTCTTTATTGCACACATAAATACATTTGACACACTGAAAACGGAGACATTATCTACAACGGCGAGCTTAACCCAGTGTTGGGTTCTCTTACAGCCAACCTTAGAATGAAAGAGTGATTTGATGGGGTAGGGCAAATGTGCAACTTTATACTAATAACAATAATATATATGTATGTGTAATACCTTAATAAATTATATATATACCTTTTATAATTATATAAAATATATACTATATAATATATACAAATATATACATAGGTCATGATGATAAATGATGTTCCTTACCTCGTCTCTTAAACATATCCAATGATGAGCTCTCGCGTATAGAATGCGGAAGGGTATTCCACAGCCTAACAGCACGAACAGTGAATGATCCATCATAGCGACTTGAAGTGTGGGATGGGACACGAAGCAGAAGAGATAAGGAAGAGCGACAAGGTTTGCCTCTGGGAACGAGGAACTCAAAGCGTTCACGAAGGTAACTTGGAGTGAGAGGATTGTGAAGAACAGAGTAAAGAAAAGAAAGAACGTGAGCGTCTCTACGCCGCCGAATAGGCAGCCACTTCAACTGGTTCCGAAATTCCGACACATGATCGTACTTTCGGAGGCCGAAAATGAAGCAGATGCACAAATTCTGCAGACGTTCGAGTTTAACAAGTAGCTCCTCAGTCGCATCAAGGAAACAGACATCAGCATAGTCTAACAGAGGAAGGAGGAGCGACTGAGCGAGAGTAATCTTTGTTGGAAAAGGCAGGAACTTCTGGAGACGCTTGAGTGATTGAAACGAGCAATATACCCTCCTGCTTACTTCTGCAATGTGTTTAGCCCAAGATAAGTTGCAGTCGATAAAGACACCCAAATTTTTAACGTGAGATGAGTAGGCTATTACTACATCGTCATACAGAAGTGAGTGGGGAGTTTGCAGCCTATTTATGAAATATCTTCCACCACTAATGAGAGCTTGAGATTTGTTCGGGTTAACTAGGAGTCCAAAATTTTTAGCCCATTGACTTATACTTTCAAGATCATTATTGATGGCGCCAATAACCCTAGAGAGCTCTTCTGGTTGACAATGCTGATAAAGCTGCAAGTCGTCTGCATAAAGATGATAGTGCGAAACAAGTGACTTTGTGATGACGTTAATAAAAACGGAGAAAAGTAAAGGAGAGAGAACACCACCCTGGGGTACACCCGCAGCCAGATCACACCACTCAGAGGAAACCTCATGAGTACGGACCGACTGCGAGCGACCCCGAAGATAAGAACTGGACCACGCACCTACAGAAGAAGATATATTAAGTGACGATAGGACGGCTAAGAGGATGTCAAAATCAACTGAATTAAAAGCACTGCTGAAATCCAGTAACACCAACACTGTCAACTGCCTGTTCTCCATAGCTAGCCGAATGTCGTCGGTTATTTTAACCAGAGCCGACACTGTGCTATGACCAGGGCGGAAGCCAGATTGGTACGGACTTGGATTTAAAATTTTGTCATTATCACAATATTCTACTTGTGTAGCCCTTTTATTTGATACCCAAATTGAGGGGGTTGTGGAAAAATAATAGGGGTTAAAGTATGAAATTGCCGATTTGTACTGAAAATCTAAATTGTATTTTTTTTTTATTTTTAACAAACTTATTTAATCAAAACTTTCACTGTTGCAAAGGTCTCGTCAATACGAATAATATAAGCCCAAACACGCGGTAGTTTACAGACTTAGATGTCGAGTTCCCTCGACCTTCTCTGGTCTCCATCATCAGGTCAGCTCCAAACCTTCACTGTTGGATAGTGCTATCAGGCACACATATGAGTGTCAAGGTTGAATCCTATGTATGCTTACAACTTTCGAAAGTTGCCCTCGATTTCTCAGGGTTTCCATCATCAGATCCTGACCTGAGGACTATGGGACCAACTGGCAACTGGCAACTGACCAACTCGCGTCGAACAAAAAAAGAATCACGTAAATCGGTCCATAAACCTCGGAGTAATCGATGTACATACAAAGAAAAAAAAAAAAAAACATACCGGCCGAATTGAGAACCTCCTCCTTTTTGGGAAGTCGGTTAAAAATAGTTGCCATTATCTATACTAATATTATAAAGAGGAAAACTTTGTTTGTTTGTTCGTTTGTTTGATTGTAATGAATAGGCTCAAAAACTACTGGACAGTTTTAAAAAATTCTTTCACCATTCGAAAGCTACATTATCCACGAGTAACATAGGCTATATTTCATCCCGGTACGGGTAGTAGTTACCACGGGAGGCGGGTGAAGCCGCGGGAAAACGGCTAGTTATCTATACATTGCGGCCATCTAATAGGAAGGTCATTTATGCCTTTACGATAGAACTCTGAGGATCTAGACTGCACAAACTGTGTGAAAGAATTTTGTTCTGCCTCCTGGGAAGAAAACTTCTTGTCACGCAGATAATTGTCCAAATCACGAAAAAAAATGGTCGTCCGTTAGAGCAAGGTTTGGCGAATATGGAGGAAGACAAATAGTTTCCAACTGCAGTTCCTGAAGAGTTAAAACGGTTTCTCTTGCTACATGAGACCCGCGTTGTCATGGAGCAATAACGGTGAAGGTCGATTCATGAGTCGTGGCTGTTTTACTGCTAATTTTTTCAACATTATTCGGTGTTCGGCTGGGTATCTGGGTAGTTTGACTAGGATCGGCGTTCACCGTCTCTCTTAATTCCTTGTTAATCACCTGTCAGGCGGTCTTCCACGTGGCTCGTTCTTCAAGTCAAAGCTTCCACCACGAAAGCATTTAATCCAAAATCACACGGTGCGTTTATTAACAGACACCTTTTCAAATGCAGCATTGATATTGCGGGCTGTTTCTGCCGTTTACTTCCGCGTCGGAACTCATATTCAAAAATTAGGTACTCAAATTTTCGCAGTATCCATCTTTCTTGTTTAAGTTGAATAACAAAAACAATTTAACATCGATAATCAAATGTTTCACATTTTTTAAAAGAAGAACATCACAGAAACCATGTGAAAAAAGTTTCATTCGAAAACCTCAAACTATGAAGACTCTATGGCAATTCAAAAACCTACTAGAATAAAACGGCAATTTCATACTTTAACCCCTAATATGTAATCCGCCATTTTGTACCGGGGGCCATCTTAAATTTACAATGTTATTGATATTACTATATTGTATTGTCATCGGAATTAAAAGTGTGTACCAAATTTCAGATCAATCTGACGACAGGAAGGTACTTAAATTTCAATTTCTAATTTTGACCCAAACGGGTCGAGCTAAATAAAACCGTTTATTAAAAAGCATTTGCACCTTGATAAACAAATAAATAAGGGAAATTATAAGTGTAGCCACAAAAATATTTATTGGACACATGATTAAACTTCTAATTTTATAACTAAGCAACGAGCAAATGACATAGCCTCTAATAAACTAATTCGTCTTTTTTACAACGCCAACAACTAGAAAGCTTCAATAAAAGATCATCAATTATTGTAACTTGTCCTTCTTATATATACATTGTCATCTAATTTACTAACTCGGCCTCATTTAGAGAATTTAATTTGGATTCATTTTAATTAGCATATTGCCATTTATAACCTTCAATTAAAAAGCATTATATTAAAAATTGAAGTTAGTGACAAAAACGAAGTCCGATGATATGCTTGCACATATAGTTGCAGAATCATCTTTAGGCATAGTTTTGGAATTTTTATTTTCCTGTAAGAAGCATGCAAGCAGGCATGCAGCATGTAAGTAGACATGCCACATGGAAGTAAGCATGCAACATGCAGCAAGCATGGCTTCTGTCACGGCTCCGGCGCTTCGTGGCTCCGGCGGTCCCATGCGAGCTTATCGTCGCAGATGGTTTTCACGCTCACCACCGCAGTTTCGGCTTACTGGCCGGCAGAGCCGGCCAGCCTCAACCGCGTCGGCTAGCGTTAAAACTACCTGCGCCTCAGCTCGCAGGCCGCCTCGCCCCTCCGCGCCTACGCGGTTTTGAATTGCACTCTAGGGGTAGGGCAAACAAGACTACGTGGAGTCGGTTTTGCAGCGATTCGTTTTCGTTACTAGTTTTAATTTTTCAGTTAATTTGTTCTGCTTTTAGAAATAATGCAATGTAACAGGATTTTTTGTTATAATAACTATTAAATTTGCCGAGCATGGCTTCTTGAAAATTAAGACAAATATGATGAACAGGTTTTGTTGTACTTACTGGTTAATATGCGACTGGGATAGTTATTTTGCTATGAAATATTGAAAATTTGCTGTGCAGTCAGTATTTAATGCTTGTATGTAGTATTTTTGTATAAGAATAAATTTAACTGTATTGCATTATAAGGAAAAAAGTAATGTCATATTGATGTATAATTTCGAATTATCTGCAGTTTGAGTTTTGTTAAACATTTAGTTTATTTGTAGTGAAGTAAGTTATTTGATGTAGAAAAGAATATAAATGATGAGTATTTATTGATAGGCGATTATTTATTTGATATGCAATTTATAATATCCCGAACAATAACACGAAGCTAGTCAAGTCTCTAAGAAAACCAGTTATTAAAGTATGGGATATTATAAACTCAAACTGCAGATAATTCGAAATTATACATCAATATGACATTACTTTTTTCTTATAATGCAATACAGTTAAATTTATTCTTGTACAAAAATACTACATGCAAGCATTAAATACTGATTGCACAGCAAATTTTCCATATTTCATAGCAAAATAACTATCCCAGTCGCATATTAACCAGTAAGTACAACAAAACCTGTTCATCATATTTGTCTTAATTTTCAAGAAGCCATGCTCGGCAAATTTTATGATTATTATAACAAAAAAATCCTGTCACATTGCATTATTTCTAGAAGCAGAACAAATTAACTGAAAAATTGAAGCTAGTAACGAAAACGAATCGCTGCAAAACCGACTCCACGTAGTCTTGTTTGCCCTACCCCTAGAGTGCAATTCAAAACCGCGTAGGCGCGGAGGGGCGAGGCGGCCTGCGAGCTGAGGCGCAGGTAGTTTTAACGTTCGCCGACGCGGCTGAGGCTAGCCGGCTCTGCCGGTCAGTAAGCCGAAGCTGCGGTGGTGAGCGTGAGAACCATCTGCGACGATAAGCTCGCATGGGACCGCCGGAGCCACGAAGCGCCGGAGCCGTGACAGAAGCCATGCTGCCATGCATTGCTACATGTTGCATGCTTACTTCCATGTTGCATGCCTGCTTACATGCTGCATGCCTGCTTACATGCTGCATGCCTGCTTGCATGCTTCAGGCAAAGTCAAAGTCAAAGTCAAATCATTTATTTCATTTAGATAGATAGATATACTTTATTAGGTACACCAATTTTACAATTTTGATCTAAATCTAGTTAAGGTAGGTGACATAATGGGCGGTCTTATCGCTAAGAGCGATCTCTTCCATTTAGGCCTTTACAAGCACTTATGAACGTCAAAATTATAACTAAGTTTGATTCTAGTTGCCCATTCCAAAAGTAGCTTCCTATGGAGAAGAACGGGCAAGAAACTCCATGGTTACTCTTTTTAAAAATAATATAGTATTACAATTTGTATGTATTGATACATACAGTAAAAGCATGCGAAGATCATGTAGAATCGCAAAGACAAATGAGGATAAAGTGACAATTAAAATGCTACATGGTGTTTGTAACGTTGTACGTTATATTTTGAATATTTAAAAAAAAATACTAGACTTGCTATATCTCGGCCGCGCGCCGCGAGCCGTGAGCCGTTGACGGGTGACGGAAACCGGTTCGGCGAACTATCCCTCCTATGAGGCGACGCGAGCAGAGCCGGCGGTCAATCGCGGGACGGTCACTAGCACGACGCCGCGAGCCGATACAGTCTACTACTACTACTGGTCTATGTACATTTTTAACTCGCGATTTTATTGCAAATAATTTAACCGTTAATAAACTATTGTGCTTTTAAAATAACTTTTAAAGTCAGTGTATACCCCAGATCGGGGTTCAAGTACCTGACTACCTCCAGTGCACCTACCGTAGTGCACCTACCCTAAGTGCACCTACCTACGCGCTTGTCTACCTACGTGCCTGTGTCTACCTACGTGCCTGTGCCTACCTACGTGCCGCGCCTATCTACGTGTCCTGCATCTACCTGCGCGTCCGGCATCTACTAGCGCGCTGCACACCTACCCCGCCTGACCGCTGCCGAGCTGCCTGACTATACAGGGTAGTAGTGTTTCTATAGCGGGCCAGAACTTAACGCGAGCTCGATTATTCTAAACCCACTCCCGGCTCTGCCGATCTTTTTGTAGAATATACTTATATACTAATTTACTAAATTCCTTTTTATTTTTCTACCTACTAGGGTACCTACCACCACACTAAACGTTACAGTGGCGCCCAATAATGGTAGAATATATCGAGCTGTGTTTAGTTCTTGTTTGCTAAGCATTTTGTAGTTGTCTTGGTGTTGGTTGTCTGTCAGTTGTGTTGAATTTGATCACAGCCTACCAAATGTGAATCTACCCACATCTTTTTAATAATTATTATTTTCTCTAATATTTAAATTCAACCGTCCATTTTTTTTACTTGACCTACCGTCAATATTTTTCTACCCCCAAATTTTATTTTTTCTTCACATTTACCTTCAAAGTTTTATTTACATTTACCTTAAATATATTTTCACATATGGTTAGACTGGCCACAAACGTGCTGATTTTGCATCTTTATTTTTTTTTGTCCTTATTTTGCAACACACTCCTTCTCTGCGGTTTTAATTTTTTTTATCATGTCTTACCCTATTAAGTTTTTATCGCTACAAAAAGCTGAACTAGAATATGAAGTTGCTGTTCGTGATGGTACTGGGGGAGATTCGGTTAGCGAATTTCAGAAACAGATATGTAGTTAAATTATCTTCTATCGTACAAAAAACAAAGTCATAATTTTAATCTTAACTATTCCAAACACTATAATCACATTACTAAACCTAAAATTGATTCTAATGAAATGGTACATAAAGTATTTTAAACGATTAAATTAATTAACTATAAAGTATAACTTAAACTAATTTTAACAAAATATTACTACGGCTAGGTTAATACTTAAACTTCGTTGATTATAGCTAAATATATTTTATTTTAAACAAATTAAAAAAAAATCACCTAAAACTAAATGCACTAATACATAATATAAACTAAACTAAATAATAAAAACGAAACTTAATAATATAAACTAATAAACTACAAAGAATAAATTATTAGTTCAACTTAAATTCTATAACTGTAATTAAAATTATATAACAAATTTGAAAAAATCAACTAAATCTAAATGCACTAAATGTAACTTAAACAAATACATAATATTATAAACTAAAAACTAAACTAAATAATGTAAAGTACCCACTTACTACTACTACCCATAACTATTACTTTTCTATTTTTCAATTATTGGCCTACCCCAATAGTTTATATGATGATGGTCTACCCCATACATCGTATTCCTACATATTAAATATATTATGACTATCGGCCCTACACCGATGGTTATAAACGAAACTTTTGATCGTGGTTCTACCCCATAGATCCCTTCTGTATGCTAAAGGCCCTACACCTTTGGTATTCTACGGAGCGGTGCAACTCCTTAAATAAGCCTTTGCAAGAGCGGTTGATTACTCTATAAGTAAGCCTTAAAATCACAAATATAACTTATGTATTTATCCTTTCTAATATTCAATCTATCAATAATAGTTATGTGTAGTTAGTAATCGCTCGATTTCAACCTTATCCTCTTCCAGCCATGACTGAACTGGGTGAGTGTTCTGTGCACTGTAAGCAGAATACTCAGGTCGAAAGGACGCTGACGCACAGATGTCTAGTGTGATGTCGGCTATTTAATGTAAGGAAGAATGAAAAGTGAGGGATGATTACATTATGAATGAAGACGAATGAAAGAGAAACTCAGATCAGTTGTTAGCAAGAGCGAAAGCAGCGGATTTTTCCTAGGAAAAATCCTACGCTAAAAAGGGGGGTACTGTAACGTTGTACGTTATATTTTGAATATTTAAAAATACTAGACTTGCTATATCTCGGCCGCGCGCCGCGAGCCGTGAGCCGTTGACGGGTGACGGAAACCGGTTCGGCGAACTATCCCTCCTATGAGGCGACGCGAGCAGAGCCGGCGGTCAATCGCGGGACGGTCACTAGCACGACGCCGCGAGCCGATACAGTCTACTACTACTACTGGTCTATGTACATTTTTAACTCGCGATTTTATTGCAAATAATTTAACCGTTAATAAACTATTGTGCTTTTAAAATAACTTTTAAAGTCAGTGTATACCCCAGATCGGGGTTCAAGTACCTGACTACCTCCAGTGCACCTACCGTAGTGCACCTACCCTAAGTGCACCTACCTACGCGCTTGTCTACCTACGTGCCTGTGTCTACCTACGTGCCTGTGCCTACCTACGTGCCGCGCCTATCTACGTGTCCTGCATCTACCTGCGCGTCCGGCATCTACTAGCGCGCTGCACACCTACCCCGCCTGACCGCTGCCGAGCTGCCTGACTATACAGGGTAGTAGTGTTTCTATAGCGGGCCAGAACTTAACGCGAGCTCGATTATTCTAAACCCACTCCCGGCTCTGCCGATCTTTTTGTAGAATATACTTATATACTAATTTACTAAATTCCTTTTTATTTTTCTACCTACTAGGGTACCTACCACCACACTAAACGTTACAGTGGCGCCCAATAATGGTAGAATATATCGAGCTGTGTTTAGTTCTTGTTTGCTAAGCATTTTGTAGTTGTCTTGGTGTTGGTTGTCTGTCAGTTGTGTTGAATTTGATCACAGCCTACCAAATGTGAATCTACCCACATCTTTTTAATAATTATTATTTTCTCTAATATTTAAATTCAACCGTCCATTTTTTTTACTTGACCTACCGTCAATATTTTTCTACCCCCAAATTTTATTTTTTCTTCACATTTACCTTCAAAGTTTTATTTACATTTACCTTAAATATATTTTCACATATGGTTAGACTGGCCACAAACGTGCTGATTTTGCATCTTTATTTTTTTTTGTCCTTATTTTGCAACACACTCCTTCTCTGCGGTTTTAATTTTTTTTATCATGTCTTACCCTATTAAGTTTTTATCGCTACAAAAAGCTGAACTAGAATATGAAGTTGCTGTTCGTGATGGTACTGGGGGAGATTCGGTTAGCGAATTTCAGAAACAGATATGTAGTTAAATTATCTTCTATCGTACAAAAAACAAAGTCATAATTTTAATCTTAACTATTCCAAACACTATAATCACATTACTAAACCTAAAATTGATTCTAATGAAATGGTACATAAAGTATTTTAAACGATTAAATTAATTAACTATAAAGTATAACTTAAACTAATTTTAACAAAATATTACTACGGCTAGGTTAATACTTAAACTTCGTTGATTATAGCTAAATATATTTTATTTTAAACAAATTAAAAAAAAATCACCTAAAACTAAATGCACTAATACATAATATAAACTAAACTAAATAATAAAAACGAAACTTAATAATATAAACTAATAAACTACAAAGAATAAATTATTAGTTCAACTTAAATTCTATAACTGTAATTAAAATTATATAACAAATTTGAAAAAATCAACTAAATCTAAATGCACTAAATGTAACTTAAACAAATACATAATATTATAAACTAAAAACTAAACTAAATAATGTAAAGTACCCACTTACTACTACTACCCATAACTATTACTTTTCTATTTTTCAATTATTGGCCTACCCCAATAGTTTATATGATGATGGTCTACCCCATACATCGTATTCCTACATATTAAATATATTATGACTATCGGCCCTACACCGATGGTTATAAACGAAACTTTTGATCGTGGTTCTACCCCATAGATCCCTTCTGTATGCTAAAGGCCCTACACCTTTGGTATTCTACGGAGCGGTGCAACTCCTTAAATAAGCCTTTGCAAGAGCGGTTGATTACTCTATAAGTAAGCCTTAAAATCACAAATATAACTTATGTATTTATCCTTTCTAATATTCAATCTATCAATAATAGTTATGTGTAGTTAGTAATCGCTCGATTTCAACCTTATCCTCTTCCAGCCATGACTGAACTGGGTGAGTGTTCTGTGCACTGTAAGCAGAATACTCAGGTCGAAAGGACGCTGACGCACAGATGTCTAGTGTGATGTCGGCTATTTAATGTAAGGAAGAATGAAAAGTGAGGGATGATTACATTATGAATGAAGACGAATGAAAGAGAAACTCAGATCAGTTGTTAGCAAGAGCGAAAGCAGCGGATTTTTCCTAGGAAAAATCCTACGCTAAAAAGGGGGGTACTGTAACGTTGTACGTTATATTTTGAATATTTAAAAATACTAGACTTGCTATATCTCGGCCGCGCGCCGCGAGCCGTGAGCCGTTGACGGGTGACGGAAACCGGTTCGGCGAACTATCCCTCCTATGAGGCGACGCGAGCAGAGCCGGCGGTCAATCGCGGGACGGTCACTAGCACGACGCCGCGAGCCGATACAGTCTACTACTACTACTGGTCTATGTACATTTTTAACTCGCGATTTTATTGCAAATAATTTAACCGTTAATAAACTATTGTGCTTTTAAAATAACTTTTAAAGTCAGTGTATACCCCAGATCGGGGTTCAAGTACCTGACTACCTCCAGTGCACCTACCGTAGTGCACCTACCCTAAGTGCACCTACCTACGCGCTTGTCTACCTACGTGCCTGTGTCTACCTACGTGCCTGTGCCTACCTACGTGCCGCGCCTATCTACGTGTCCTGCATCTACCTGCGCGTCCGGCATCTACTAGCGCGCTGCACACCTACCCCGCCTGACCGCTGCCGAGCTGCCTGACTATACAGGGTAGTAGTGTTTCTATAGCGGGCCAGAACTTAACGCGAGCTCGATTATTCTAAACCCACTCCCGGCTCTGCCGATCTTTTTGTAGAATATACTTATATACTAATTTACTAAATTCCTTTTTATTTTTCTACCTACTAGGGTACCTACCACCACACTAAACGTTACAGTGGCGCCCAATAATGGTAGAATATATCGAGCTGTGTTTAGTTCTTGTTTGCTAAGCATTTTGTAGTTGTCTTGGTGTTGGTTGTCTGTCAGTTGTGTTGAATTTGATCACAGCCTACCAAATGTGAATCTACCCACATCTTTTTAATAATTATTATTTTCTCTAATATTTAAATTCAACCGTCCATTTTTTTTACTTGACCTACCGTCAATATTTTTCTACCCCCAAATTTTATTTTTTCTTCACATTTACCTTCAAAGTTTTATTTACATTTACCTTAAATATATTTTCACATATGGTTAGACTGGCCACAAACGTGCTGATTTTGCATCTTTATTTTTTTTTGTCCTTATTTTGCAACACACTCCTTCTCTGCGGTTTTAATTTTTTTTATCATGTCTTACCCTATTAAGTTTTTATCGCTACAAAAAGCTGAACTAGAATATGAAGTTGCTGTTCGTGATGGTACTGGGGGAGATTCGGTTAGCGAATTTCAGAAACAGATATGTAGTTAAATTATCTTCTATCGTACAAAAAACAAAGTCATAATTTTAATCTTAACTATTCCAAACACTATAATCACATTACTAAACCTAAAATTGATTCTAATGAAATGGTACATAAAGTATTTTAAACGATTAAATTAATTAACTATAAAGTATAACTTAAACTAATTTTAACAAAATATTACTACGGCTAGGTTAATACTTAAACTTCGTTGATTATAGCTAAATATATTTTATTTTAAACAAATTAAAAAAAAATCACCTAAAACTAAATGCACTAATACATAATATAAACTAAACTAAATAATAAAAACGAAACTTAATAATATAAACTAATAAACTACAAAGAATAAATTATTAGTTCAACTTAAATTCTATAACTGTAATTAAAATTATATAACAAATTTGAAAAAATCAACTAAATCTAAATGCACTAAATGTAACTTAAACAAATACATAATATTATAAACTAAAAACTAAACTAAATAATGTAAAGTACCCACTTACTACTACTACCCATAACTATTACTTTTCTATTTTTCAATTATTGGCCTACCCCAATAGTTTATATGATGATGGTCTACCCCATACATCGTATTCCTACATATTAAATATATTATGACTATCGGCCCTACACCGATGGTTATAAACGAAACTTTTGATCGTGGTTCTACCCCATAGATCCCTTCTGTATGCTAAAGGCCCTACACCTTTGGTATTCTACGGAGCGGTGCAACTCCTTAAATAAGCCTTTGCAAGAGCGGTTGATTACTCTATAAGTAAGCCTTAAAATCACAAATATAACTTATGTATTTATCCTTTCTAATATTCAATCTATCAAAAATAGTTATGTGTAGTTAGTAATCGCTCGATTTCAACCTTATCCTCTTCCAGCCATGACTGAACTGGGTGAGTGTTCTGTGCACTGTAAGCAGAATACTCAGGTCGAAAGGACGCTGACGCACAGATGTCTAGTGTGATGTCGGCTATTTAATGTAAGGAAGAATGAAAAGTGAGGGATGATTACATTATGAATGAAGACGAATGAAAGAGAAACTCAGATCAGTTGTTAGCAAGAGCGAAAGCAGCGGATTTTTCCTAGGAAAAATCCTACGCTAAAAAGGGGGGTACTGTAACGTTGTACGTTATATTTTGAATATTTAAAAATACTAGACTTGCTATATCTCGGCCGCGCGCCGCGAGCCGTGAGCCGTTGACGGGTGACGGAAACCGGTTCGGCGAACTATCCCTCCTATGAGGCGACGCGAGCAGAGCCGGCGGTCAATCGCGGGACGGTCACTAGCACGACGCCGCGAGCCGATACAGTCTACTACTACTACTGGTCTATGTACATTTTTAACTCGCGATTTTATTGCAAATAATTAAACCGTTAATAAACTATTGTGCTTTTAAAATAACTTTTAAAGTCAGTGTATACCCCAGATCGGGGTTCAAGTACCTGACTACCTCCAGTGCACCTACCGTAGTGCACCTACCCTAAGTGCACCTACCTACGCGCTTGTCTACCTACGTGCCTGTGTCTACCTACGTGCCTGTGCCTACCTACGTGCCGCGCCTATCTACGTGTCCTGCATCTACCTGCGCGTCCGGCATCTACTAGCGCGCTGCACACCTACCCCGCCTGACCGCTGCCGAGCTGCCTGACTATACAGGGTAGTAGTGTTTCTATAGCGGGCCAGAACTTAACGCGAGCTCGATTATTCTAAACCCACTCCCGGCTCTGCCGATCTTTTTGTAGAATATACTTATATACTAATTTACTAAATTCCTTTTTATTTTTCTACCTACTAGGGTACCTACCACTAAACCCAAACGTTACATGTTCACATTTACAAATTGGTTTATATTTTGGTACAAAGTTACAAACAAATAATCAAAAGATGAATACAATTTTATTTGCTGGTGTAATTTTAATTTGTTAATTAATAAGATATTGTCAGTAGGTATGTCCTATGGAGCAGGACCAGCATGTTTCCAAGCATTTTTATCTTGAATGTAATCTTCTAATTTATAATATGCTTGCTTACAAAGTGTGGCTTTTATATGAGTTTTAAACCGCATGTCATTTAGTTCCAGAATGTTGTCTGGTATTTTATTATAACATTTGACACAATATCCCATGAAGGATGTATGTACTTTAGATAATCTAAACTGCGGGATAGCTATCTTATTTTTATTTCTAGTGTTATAATTATGTCTATCACATATTTTTTCAAACAAATGTAAGTTTTTCCTAACATACATGATATTTTCATAAATAAATTGGCAAGGTACGGTCATGATATTAATTTTTTTAAACAGTTCCCTAAGAGATTCACGACTACGTAAGTTGTACATAGCTCTGACAGCTCGCTTTTGCATTATAAATATGCATTCAATGTCAGCAGCTCGTCCCCACAGCAGAATGCCGTACGACATGATGCTGTGGAAGTAACTAAAATCTCTAACTAAAATCTAATGTCTAGCTGTTTCTACGTCCGCTAGTTGCCTCATCTTTCTAATAGCATAGGCGGCCGAGCTAAGACGACCCGCAAGAGATGTAATGTGGGGTCCCCACTGTAGTTTTTTGTCAAGAGTGATTCCCAGGAAAACTGTTTGATTTATAAATTCTAGTTTTTCACTATTAAGTATAATGTCACATTCACTACTTTTTACATTTGGCAATGAAAATCGAATGCATTTTGTTTTTTTTTTTCATTAAGAGCCAAGTTATTTGCGTTGAACCAATTTTGAACCTGGAGAATGGAATTGTTTACGTCGTCTAAGGTACGTCTACGTCGATCAATATTAAAAATAAGAGAAGTGTCATCGGCAAACAACACCATTTTAGGTTGATTATCAAATAAGTAGGGCAAATCATTTATGTAAACTAAAAAGAGGAACGGACCTAATATAGAACCTTGTGGTACGCCCATTGCCATCACTGAACCTCGTGAATTTACGCCGTTTACTTGAACTTTAAGTTGCCGACCATTTAGATATGATTTTAACAGCTGGAGAGAAGTATCTCTTATTCCGTAATGCTCTAGCTTTCGCAAAAGCGTTTCGTGATTTACACAGTCAAACGCTTTTGAGAGATCGCAGAAGATTCCAATAGAGTCTTCAGCTTCCTCCCAAGCCTTAAAGATGTGCTTGATCAAAGTTACACCAGCATCGGTTGTACAGCGACCTTTAGTGAAACCGTATTGTTCTTTGTGAAAGATGGAGTTTTTATTGAAATGGCGCAACATCTGTTGCATGCTTCTTACAGGAAAATAAAAATTCCAAAACTATGCCAAAAGATGATTCTGACTATAAACATTCTGAAATATGATAGCTCTGCCTTTTAACGACTACTTATATGAAATGTATGCCAAAAGGAAGTACTGACAATGACTAAAAAGTGCCTATTGGGCAAACAAGGAAGCGTGGACGCTTATTAAAATTCAATAAATTACAATTTTGTATTTAATTTTATATTTTTTTGCTGATCTCATTATGTGGTAATTAATAAATAATAAGATGACTGTGACCAATAAAATGCTGTTTTATTCAGAAAAACTGCTGTAAATAATATAAAAATAGAAGCTATATTTAAAAGAAAAAGAGTTAACATGTATAATGTGCATTAAGATTGTTAGCTGTGCATTGATGAAAAAGCTTTTGCTTTAGGAAAAATCGCTGTGCGCTGCGAAAATAAATTGTAGTGTGTTTAGTGATATTTTGAGTTAAATATTTTGCTGTGCAATCAGTAATTTTGATGGGAATTCGGAATCTTATTGCATAGAAAAAGGATATTTCTTGATTTGCGTTTAAATACTACCCTTATTGTTCTCACAAAACAATAGATCAAGCGGCGCCGGTGACCGCCACTGTTTTGTTTGGTTTAAAGTAATATTTATAAAAATTACATGGAATTCGTTAATAAATCACATAGGTATTTTTTCCTGCATAGTTAATACATTTAGGACAATAACATTAGTGCTACTTTAGTAGACATTAAAATACTAGACAGTTAAAAAGCTTAGTGATTTTTAAAGTTTACTTAGATGGAAAAATCACATATTACCTACGTAATTAAAAAAATGTCTTATTAGTCTTAAATTTCTAAAGAAGTAAATCAGTCTAAATATCACCACTAGGATAATGTGGTTTACTTATGAGGCATAAGTTTAAATAGAAATTTTAAAAACAAATTATATAACATTAATATAACAAAACTGAAAAAAATAATTACAAAAATGCTAATCAGTCTTCAAAATCAGTCTTTAATATCACATTGACTTATACCGATATATTTTTAAAGCTACAAAGGTTATAAATGTGGTAATGGTAAATAAATAATATCAAATAACAATTAGTCTTAATTTTAAAATACAAGAATCAGTCTTCAATTTCTCAAAGAAACCGTATATTTTTATATATTATTATAAAATCACTATATCAGTCTAATGATTACGATACGATTGAATTGCCTTCGTTATAAGCTCAATCTGAATCTCATAACAATCTTGTTTGTTAAACGCTTTTTCAACTTCAATTCAAAATTTTGTGTATTTGCCATCATAGATAGCCTAGTCAAAATATCAGAATCTCTTAAATTAAGCTATATCACATTTACTTTTGTATAAATATATTCTATACCATTACATAAGCATACGTATAATTTAATATTTTGTTGCAGCCCCGGCCGCGTCTATTACTGCGTCTAGACGATTTCTCATTGACGACACGAGTATTTGACATAAATCCGAGCCGCGAAGTGAGTCTCATATTTCGTTGCAATGAGTGACGAGTGCTAATTTACTTCTTTCGTTTCTAAAATCTCATCTTTGGACCATTATGGCCCATAAATTTTCTATGGGATTTAGGTCTGGGGACCGAGACGGCCAAGGGACAGTTCTTACTTCAGGATGCTGCTGGAGCCAATTTTGAACGACACGCGCACGGTGTATTGGACAATTATCTTGGAAGAAGTAAAATGAGGGAACTTCCTCCCTAGGATACACCGTGCGCACTGTAGGCAACATAACTTCTTCCAGCAGCTCAGCATGTGACTGTCCAGTTGCTCTCGAGTCAATGAAAGCCAGTTCACCCGGACCACCAGCACTCATCCACCCCCACATATTTACTATAATTCGCCCCGATTCATTGTTGGGACTCACATTTTTCGGCTCGTATCTAGTGTTATTCACACGCCATAAATTCCGACGTCCTAATTGGCTAGATTTAAAAGATTTTTCGTCGGAAAATATGGCATGTGAAAAGTCAAAGTCTCTGTAGTCTCGAGCAAATCGAACCCTGGCTTGCTTTAATTCTTCGCTTAAGATTATCTTTTTTGCGGGACGCCTATGATGTATACCGGCCTGATGGAGCGCACGTCTCACAGTTTTCATGCTACATTCGTACTCCAACGCGAATTGTGAGGTCTTTGTAAACGGCTCTGAGTTGTAGACGTCTATCATATGAGCCACACGATCAGGTGTTATTACCCGTGGAGGTGGAGCACGCGGTCTGTCCTCCACGGATCCCTCTTCTGAATCTCGGTGTATCCACCGTCGCACTGTAGCACTCTGTAATAAAATGTGATGATATTATATCTACACTTAATTTTTTTGATTTGGTAGTTCGCTATTGTTAATAGTGTCAAAAAAAAAAACAACAAACAATGAATAGTGAAGGTATACAAAGATCTCTGAAATAACTACGAATACTATTAATTATTATCATGTTATTATTGTAAGTATGAGTTCTGTTTTTTATTTAATAATGAAAAGTATCGAATATATTAACAATTTCAGTATTCGATATCGCAACATTTTTCATACCTAATAAAACTACATTAAAACTCTAGTCATTGAACACTTAGGTATTAGGCATATGAGGCGGTAAAAATTGTCTGCCTACCGAAAACTATTAAGAATTTTTATAGAGGTAATATGTAGTTTTGTTGAAATTAATAGTGTCACTTAATGTTTTTCTCTAAGTTAATTACATAATTTAGTCAAAAAAATTTTGTTGGTTGCAAACTTACCGTAACGTTTAATTCCTGCGATATTTGCAAAATGTTTCGTCCTAGATTATGAAGAACCAATATTTGGTTCCTCTCTTCCCTGGATAAATTTCGAGGCATCCTTAAATTCTTTGTAACAGATGAATCATAAAGGGAGTCAATATTTTGTATATAAGTCCAAAAAACACAGCACAAGTCGACGAGAAGGAAATCTACAGTCCAAAAACACAGCATGGGTCATCAAGTAGGCAATCAGCAGTCCAAAAACAAAGCAAGGGTCAATTCGATTCAGCAATAAACAGTCCACAATCACAGCACAGGTCAACGTAAATAGGATACTAAAAAAAACAAACGCGTTGACAATAGGCACGGGCGAAATGCAAATTGCAACTAATTAAACAAACACCTTTTTTCTTTTACTTCTTTTGTTCGCGCGTGCAGACGCATCTGCTTGGCTTCACGTCAAGCACCTGGCGCCCTTGCACGCGCGCCCGCCCGACGCTAAGGCCTTACCGCGCGACCTCCTGCCGGACGTGCCGCCACCACCGGACTGACGATACCCGAGCTGGCTGCACCCATCTACACGCAGCTAGCTCACACAACAGACACTCCACATACACGATATACATTCGGTGAGCGTCGTGTGCTAGGTTAATATAGGCACGACGCAACCCACCATACAATCACGACTCCACAACATTGTACTCACGCAATACCGTGTCGCGCAGGCGCGCACACGGTGGCGCACACACTGAGCGGCGCACAATGGGAGATTGGAGGAAAAAAGTCCAAATTGGCTGGGTACATGAAATTCATTTTTAACTTTAAATACATAAAATAGACACCTAAACTAAGAAAATCCTAATGTGTTCTTTTCAGAAGTCTGTTTATAAAAACGGTTATCGGTTTTGATATCTTAATGAACAGAAAATTGTGCATTTTAGTTGAATTTTTGTCGTTCTTTTGGTAATTATTTATAGCTGCAATTACATTGCTTTGGATTTTTTTTTTTATGTAACATGTATATCACATTATGTACTTTAGAAAATATGAATATGATTTAATGAAAGTCGTCATTTTCATTATATTATTAGGATTTTTAAAATATGGTAAATTTTCTTTAGAATTTTTGAAAACAAGACCTTATAACTGTCTTGCCATCCACTGCCTTCCAGTGAATCATATATTAAAAAATTCTTCGAAGTCTAGTTATAACTCATTAGAAAAATTAGCTGCTAATAACTGCGAACTTATGAGTTAGACTAATTAGAACTAACTAGTCGATTTCCCAGTAAAAGGATCATTAAGCGTCAATAATTTTTAATGTGGGTAATTAGTTAATTTATGCATTCATAAGTATAAAAAGGGGTAAAATAATATTCCTAAAGTCATTTCCTATTGTCAATTCAAGGAAGTTACATAAATATCAATCATGTCTACGTTCAGCATTTCTTATAAGGAATTGGTTGAAATTTTACTTTTGAGCAATCGAGAAGTGCATAAATGTTTCGAAAATTTAAAAAGCAAGTACCCAAATCTTGTTGACGATGATTTGGAAAAAGTTTATCGCGAACTAAGTCAACATTTTATACCGGCATTTTCAAAAAAGTGGAAAAAATGTGCCAGAAACAAAACTTCATTTTTTGCGAAAAATGAAGAATGGCTAAAGCTATTGTTTAATTTGCCGGTGTCTACAGCAGTAGAAAGTTCTGAAGAGTGTGAACCTGGTCCTTCAAAACGAACGCGAACTGGCCGTCCAGAAAAATCATTTGACGAGTGCTGTGATAGAGCCAAGCGCTATAAAGTTAAGAGTTTGTGTGAAAACAATGAACAACAGACTATTATAAACGCTGCCAAATGTTTAGAAGGAGAATTAAAACCTAAGAAGTTCTCACCAGAACAAGCATTAGCATTATTTTTGGATGCCTCATTGTCGAAGCATCAATATGAAATTATTAAAAAAGCGACGAAGGACTTGGGCTGCGACATTTTTCCTTGCTATGATATAGTTTCAAAAGCCAAGAAGATGTGCTTAGCAGAAGATATAGAGTGCACCGAATCTTACGCTGTTGTGCTTACAAAGTTTACTGGACCATACCGTGAAACGGATATTCATGACCAAAACGAAAGAAGAGTTGTCGGAAATGAATGATACCTGCACTTTAGATTCGAAATGGGGATGTGATGGCTCTTCCGGCCACAGTGAATATAAACAAGCTTTTGATGAAGAAGACATTTCTGATGAAAACTTGTTTTTGACATCATTGGTACCATTACGTCTTACTGATGCCAAAAATGATACTAATGTTCATCGGTTTAACAACAGTCCATCTTCTACGAAACTTTGCCGGCCAGTGCAGTTCCAGTTTACGAAAGAAACTCGTGAAATCATTAAAAATGAGATTTCAAGAATGGAGGGAGAAATTAAAAATCTTAACGAATCAATTGTGAATGTTGATGGGAAAATATATAAAGTGAAACACAATCTAATGTTCACTATGATTGATGGCAAAGTGGCTCAAACCGTTACTGATACGGCTTCAAATGCTGTGTGCTTCATTTGTAAAGCAAAGCCAACCGAAATGAACGACTTGAACCGTGTGAGGACCAAGGTAGTAGACGAGGCTGCGTTAAAAGTTGGCTTGTCTCCTCTTCACGCAAGAATCAAATTTATGGAATGTATTCTACACATCGCGTATAACAAATCATTCCAAATGTGGCGTGTAAATAAAAACACATCGCACTTACGTGATGAAGAAAAAAAAAGAATACAGGGGTTGTTTGCAAAAGTTGGCCTTAAAGTAGACTGTGTCAAACAAGGTTCCGGAACTACCAATGATGGCAACATGGCTCGTAGGTTTTTTGCCGATGCAAGAAAAACATCGGAAATTACTGGGGTTGATTTCGATTATTGAGTGGCAACACTGGTGACAGGTCGTGAAAAAACGGCTCCGTAGTTTAAGAATTTATTTAAATAGCTATTTAGTGATTATTCTGTTTAAAATACTTTTATTATCGTGAAATATTGTAAACAAGTGCTAAACACAGTGTTGTTGTTATGTTTCTGTCGTCAAACTTGTAATAACACAATAAATATTGTTCGGTGAATCAGCTGTCAAACGGACGGATTTAAATTCAACAAAACAGGGGAGTATCTTGTTCTATTTTATGTTATTTTCCTATCTGTATTATTGTGTCCTATCACAAATACTACAAACAAATCATAATACACTGCTCATTGATATGAGCAACGTCCATACACACATTTTGGCCTAGTTATTGTCTCCTTTTGCTTGACAATATTGTGGAAGCAGAATCGACGACTTTAACGTTCGCCCCAGACAGTAAAACACTTCCTTACACTGCACAAGTCTACTTACATCATATTTAATAATCTCTAACTAACTAATATTACTGTACCACCCTCTAATAACTGTTCATAAAACAAATATCTTGTAACATTTGTCAACCTAATAAAATTCTATATTTCTGTCTATTTCAGTTCTGTCCATAGTTAATTTATCCCTTTTTAAATAGCTATTGTGTAAACTTATGTTAAAACTATTGATTAACTTAAAAATAAAACCACCCTCTTGTCTTTATTTTTATTAGTATCTTTTGCTGGTTAATTTATGTTCTTGTTTAATTTTATTTTCCCTTGATACCTATCTGTAACTTTGCGATATTCTTTTATTGTTTAATAATATCATCACCCCCCCTAAGTGAGTCCTGTGAACTGTATTTGTCAGCCACTTAGCTGTGTATTTGTACATTTCAGATATCTGCACGATAAAACACTCAAAATGCAGACCCGCAGAGCTACAGCTGTAAAAGACTTGGAAGACAAGCTGAGAGCTACCCTGAAAGAGCTGGAGACCACAAAGAACCTCTGTGCCCAGCTGCTGCAGGAGAGAGAAGACAGCGAAGTGGAAGTCAAGAATGTTGTCGACAAGAACACAGTCTTGAAAAATGACCTGGCTGAGCTGCATATTCAGCACATGGATCTCCTCGACCAACACAACCACCTGCAACAAGTGCTGTCATCCTTTCATGAGTGTAGTGATACTCATGAACTAACCCTAAGGCGCATACAAGAGCTTGAATTGGAGTTGAAGGAGGCCCACAACACCATTTCTCAATTGGAGGTCACAAAACACAGTGAACAGGCTGTTGAAACCCAATCTCTCTTTACTAAGTTGGTCGGTAGTACTCATGCAGTGTGCAGTCCGGCTGTAACCATAGACTTGACTGGTGATGATACCATTACACAGTGTCCTCAAATTCTTAGTAAGAATAAGTTTAAGAAATATGTTAAACTAAATAAAATCATTAGAAAGTCTAGACTAGCCCTTAAAAAACAAATTAAGTTAAAAAATTGTATTAAGCTTAGGAAGGACCGCATTAACTTAGTACAACAATTACATAGTTGTTCTCTTGAGCTAGACCATTGTAGACACATGTATGACCTAGACACCCAATACCTAAATGACAGATTGCAGGCTAAAGAGTCACTATTGACTGAAATCTCTAGCAAGTATGAAGATTCACAAAACCAGCTTAGTGAACGTTTGCTTCAGGCCGGTGAGCTGGCAGATATAATCAAGTGCAATGTTGAGATGTTTGAGTCAATGCTTACTACCAGGAACCTCTCCAGTACCAGTACAGACTCCCCTCCATCTCCTGATTCTCCTCCGCTATCTGTCCCCTCACCTGACATTCCTCACACTGTCCAGAGCGTTGAACAGGTGTCTCAGCAAAGGACTGTACTATTCACAGATAAGTTTGGTAAAGGCCTAGGTTCATACTTACAACACTACCTCTCGCCAACAAGTAGTGTTAGTAGTTATAGTTACCCAAACATGCATTTTAATTTTATAATAAATAATATTGTCAACAAACAATTTGATGATGATACGTCACTGATACTGTTAATAGGTAATAGCTTTGATTTAATTAAAAGTGACATAGTAAATGGTATTAACACCTTGTTAAAACTTAATTTTAAAAACATTATGATAGGTACACTCCCGTACTCAGATTCTTACACGACAGAACAAAATAATTATATTCATAGCTTGAACAGCTTAATTCACACCCTGACATGTTGTCATAGTGACAAATTATTGCTTTTTGATACTAACAATTTTGTTAGAGAATTTTATTTAACGCGGGAAACTATGTTTTATCCCAATAAATATAAAGATAAAATTGCTAATCTATTAGCATTTAATATTAACATGGTCATACAGAATGATATGACAAAGTTTAGGGAAACTACTGATACAGTATTGTCTAGCTTTTGCAACAATACTGTGGTAGATTTAAACTAAGTGCACCGACAATAGAAAAGCGAACTAATAACATCCTACTTTTCCATCAAAATATAAACCGCTTTTCTGGCAAAATTTTAGATATTGATCTTTTAATAGATAAGTACTCCACAGATGTATTGTGTTTTTCTGAGACTTGGTTGAAACCTGAGAAAATGTCATTCAGTATTAATAATTTTGTAGTTGCTAGTGTTTATAACAGGGCGTCAGCTGAAGGCGGAGGTGTAAATATATTGTGTAGAAATAATTTAAAATTTAAAGATAGAAAGGATATTACTTCCGGCTCGGTTGATCGCTTGTGTGAGGTAGCTTGTGCAGAAATTGGAAGCCATATAATTTTATGTGTTTACAGACCTCCAACATCAAATTTTTCATCATTTTTAGACTGTATGGAGGACATATTGAGTAAAGTTTGTAAAAGTAACAAGTTGGTATTTGTCTCAGGGGACTTTAACATAAATATTCTTACTGAGTCACCTGAGAAATGTAAACTATTAGATTTATTTAAATCATTCAATTTAAAACATATTTTTAATGAACCAACTAGAATAACTGCTACTTCAAGCTCTTGCATAGATAATATCTTTACCAACTCTGAATTTCAGAGTTCTGCACTAATATCTGGAGTAAGGTCAGACCATTTAGGACAGCTTATTAATTATAAAACAAATGAAAAACCCGTATTACATAAAATAATTACTTGTAGACCATTGACAAAATCAACTTTGAATAAATTCAAAAATAATGTGAAAAACAAATTGCCTAATATTAGCTTGAATTCCTCCAACCCAAATACTAATTTTAATAACTTGTTCCATAAATTATGTCAAGAATTCAATAAATCATGTCCTAAAAAAAAAGTTACAATTTCACAGAAACTTACATTTTGCGATTGGTCTACAAAAGCAATAAGAATAAGTAGAGATGTCCTATACAACTTATACCACGAAAAATCAATGACTTCTGATCCTTCTTTCCATAACTATGTAAGGAACTACTCAAAGATATTCAAAAAAGTATGTACCCTTGCTAAATCCAAATCACTTAGTAGAAAAATTGCGAAATCTGACAATAAAATAAAAACTGTCTGGAGTATTATAAACTCTGAAACAGGTAAAACTAAATCACGTGACAATGATCCCCGATTAATTATTAATAATGTTATCGTCTCCGATAAAGCAGAAGTTGCCAACGCGTTTGATTCGTATTTCTCAAACATCCCGGTAGAGGTAACAAAATCACTTAACTCGTCCTCTCACACGGCTGAATCAATGCTAAAAACAAATTTTCCTAAAAATCTACCCGACTTTAAATTTAATCGTATTACGGAGCACACTATTTTAAGAACATTTAAGAGCTTAAACTCAAAAAGTACGGAAGATCTATGGGGAATTTCTGTGAAAGCCCTTAATTCCATTATAGTCTGCATCGCCCCCATATTAAGTGATATTTTTAATCTTTGCATTGACAGTGGTATCTTCCCTGACCTCATGAAGCACAGTAAAATTATTCCAATCTTCAAGTCAGGTTGTAAGAAAAACCCTTCTAATTATAGACCGATCTCTGTTCTTCCCGCGCTAAGTAAAATTTTTGAACGGATCATGCTAGATCAGATGTCCAGTCATTTTAACCTCAATCATATATTCCATGACCACCAGTTTGGTTTCTCAAAGGGTAGATGTACTACAGACGCAGGTGTCAGGCTAGTGACTCAAATCCTAGAAGCCTGGGAGAACTCACAGAACGCTTTAGGTGTATTCTGTGACCTTTCCAAGGCGTTTGATTGCGTGGATCACAACACTCTTATTTGTAAACTAAACCATTACGGAATTCGTGGTAAAGCTCTCAAACTTGTCTTATCCTATTTGTCAGACAGACAGCAAAAAGTAGATATAAACGGATCAACATCTTCAGGGTCATTAGTTAAAATGGGCGTGCCTCAAGGTTCAATACTGGGCCCCTTTCTATTTCTTGCATATATTAATGATCTCCCGTACATGATGTCTGACTTGGCAGATGTAATTCTATTTGCAGATGACACTTCCCTTATTTTTAAAATTAATAGAAAAGAATCTAGCCATTTACATGTAGATGATTGCCTGGCTACTCTTTCAAAATGGTTTGCTGCCAATAATCTATTACTAAACAGCACAAAAACAAAATGTATAAAATTCGCGTTACCCAATGTAGCCCAAGCTGATCTCAACATCACGCTTGAGGGCAATAAACTAGACTTAATTAAAGAAACCACTTTCTTGGGCATAACCTTAGATTCAACATTACAATGGGGTGCCCACATTACCGCCTTGTCGGCTAAACTTAGTTCTGCAGCTTTTGCAGTAAGAAAAATAAAGCAACTTACGGATGTAGCAACGGCTAGGCTAGTATATTTCGCCTACTTTCACAGTCTAATGTCTTATGGCACTTTGCTGTGGGGGGCAGCGGCTGACGTAGAATCTGTTTTTATACTTCAGAAACGTGCAATTCGAGCTATATATAATATGGGACCTCGCGAATCACTGAGAGAGTTTTTTAAAGAAATCAATATTCTCACGTTGCCTTCTCTCTATATTCTTGAAAACATCATGTTTGTTCGAAAAAATTTACACCGGTACGAGGTAAAAAGCGACATTCACAATATTTAGATTAAGCAAAACAAACAAATCGTTTCTAGGGAATAGTGTTCGGTTTTACAATAAGCTACCTAAATGTGTAACAGACCTTACTGATAAAAAATTCAAGAATGTCGTCAAGTCTACTCTTATTAAGAGAGCATACTATAAAATCAAAGACTATATTGACGACAAGGATGTATGGCGTTAGTCCTATATTGCACAAGTGGCTTCCCTGGCGACTGGCAGGCTGTCTAGGAATATCTCTGTCCTCATTAATGTTCTTGCTCTTATCATGTTGTTATTATTATTATTTCTTTTTTATTTTGCTTTATATAACTTGGTTTGTTTAATTTATTAACTTCTTAAAATAGTTTGTATAATAATTTTCTCTAATAACTTCCTAGTTCAACTTGCACTGTATAACTTTTTCAAAGTCAACCCAAAAAATATTGTAAACATTTCTTTTTCATGTTATTATCGTATGTATCAATACATACAAATTGTAACACCTATTATGTTTTTAAAAAGAGTAACCATGGAGTTTCTTGCCCGTTCTTCTCCATAGGAAGCTACTTTTGGAATGGGCAACTAGAATCAAACTTAGTTATAATTTTGACGTTCATAAGTGCTTGTAAAGGCCTACATGAAATAAATGATTTGATTGATTTGATTTGATTTGATTTATCGATTTTCCATAATCTTACAAGTCATCAACTCCGGAGCTTGTATAGATGCTGTGAAATTTGGTGAATATTGCGAAGATACGGCCGAACGCTATTTAAGCTTGTGTAGTTGGTATTATATGCCAAATACCATTCATAAAGTGTTGATACATGGCAGTAAAATTAGATCAGCTGCAATGCTACCGATTGGTATGTTATCCGAAGAGGCACAAGAAGCGCGCAATAAAGATTATCGTCAGTACAGATTGCATCATGCGAGAAAATGTTCTCGAGAAAGTACTAATGAAGACGTAATCAACATGCTACTAATTTCTTCGGATCCTTTATTATATACTATGAGAAAAGGGCCAATAAAAAAGCATTTGCCCTTAGATGAGGATGCAAAAAATCTCCTTAGTTATTAATTATTTTGTTTTATTATTTTGTTAATTTTTCTTATTTATTATTTACATTTTTATAGCTAGCATGTTTGTTGTTATCTATATTTAGTTATATTTGCCAATAAAATATTTATAGTGATTAACTAATATTTTTTTTTAATTGTTCCCATTTCGAATGCTAAATTTCGTGGAAAAACCATGACTTATAATCACAGTAATTAACTTATACATACTAATGATGCATATTTGTATTAGTAATGACATAATCCTATCATTAAATAAGCAAAAAACTTATTGAAATCAATAACAAACGGCTTTACGTAGTTATTTCCTCGCGCTCATACATAGTCTCCCACTGTGCGGCGGTACACACACATACAAGCCGCTCATACATACATAATCGGCCCGTAGGCTGGAACGTGACCGGCTAGTTCTGGAAGCGTTACAGTCGCGGGTCTAGCATACCCGTTGTGCAGGGGCGCAGAGCCGGCATCTCTGTCGCTGGTCGTCACCCGCCGGGCCTCCCCCGGGTAACCGGGGGTCTCACCTGGCGATGACTGACCGCCGAGATGCCGTGAAGAAGCGGCAATGTGCTGCCGCCAGCGCACCTGCAAACAAACACACGACATATTAACACACTAGCTTCTGCCCGCGACTTCCTACGCGGATAAAGTCCCTTATGCCAGCGACTACGGGGTCAGCAAAATCAAAGATCTGAACCGTCTGATATTGAATTTTAAGGGCCCGTTGACTTGAAAACTACGGAATACGCATAGCCATTAGAAACGTTCCATATATTTAATTTTTGTACTTCAACGGCAAAAGCACAGCAGACTAAACAAAACGCTGAGAACTGAACCGCAAAAGACGTGACCATAGGGATAAAAGTAGTGATTCTAATTAGTCCGCATTTAAGTTGTGTGTGGCAAAAATATTACACGTATTAATACGTTAAAAATCATTAAATGTTACTGAGATGACAAAGTCGTGATGACTTAGTGGAAATCGTGGTGGTTTAGTGGGTAGAGAACCAATCTCTCAAGTATGAGCGTACGTCTTTGATTCCAGGTCTGGCAAGTACCTGCCAATGCAACTTTTCTAAGTTCGTATGTACTTTCTACGTATATTTTGGATACCAATGACCGTTATTTGGATTTGGGATGTTAAACTGTAGGTTCCGGCTGTCATTGAACATTCTTGGCAGTCGTTATGGGTCGCAGATGCCAGTAAGTCTGACCAGTTTTACCAAGGGGTATTGGGTTGAGCGCGTAACTGGGTTGTGGAGCTCAGATAGGCAGTCGCTCCTTGTAAAACACTGGTACTCAGTTGCATCGTGACTGGAAGTCGACTCTAACATAATTGGGACAAAGGCTCTTGAGATAATAACGACAATAATAATGAGATATAAGCACCGCAGCGACTCCGGTGGGCTATATATACTGAGTTCTCCAGGGAGAGTATACTGTCCCCCATCTCCGGCCGGTCGGAGTGAACCATGACGGGGGTAGGTCTCACGCCTCTGGCTTGGCTTGGCCGTCCAGAGTGGAGTCGCTAGAGCAGGGTTAGTAGCCTTGCTCGGAGGATAGGTGCCTTGTGGTAAGTGACCCACAGGGAGCGCGTAATCTGCGTTTAAAATCCGCCGAGGTATCCTCACACTTCAGCCGCTCATGTCCCTGTTGCCCTCTTGTTGCTATTCAGTGACTGATTCCCGGGGGCCCAGTAAGTGAGCTGGCGAGTCTTCACCTGCCATTTTTACCATTTCACCATTTTTACATGTATCTAATACATTGTCATCGGCAGGTACCATAGTACACATGCACAGCGCCATCTAATAGCGGTAGGCAGAACTTCTCAACATTTAGAACTAAACATTATTTTGTTCGTTCCATTACGTACTGATAGGTTCGAACTAATACATTTTACATCCTTCATCATCCCTTATTTTATCACCCGTGGGGGTTAAATGGGGGTTGAATTAATCAAAATCGTATTTAAGCGAACGTCATCATAAAATTCTGATTCGTCAGCAGGACTTCTTCATAAAATTTAAGAAGATGTATACAAACTTTCATCCCCTATTTTATCCCCTTAGGGATGGAATAAATCCTTTCTTAAGGGTTGCCTACGCCATAGTAGCTTTATGCATGCAAAGTCTCAGTCCGATCGGTTTAAAATTGACAAAGTTTCATACAAACTTTCATCCCCTATTTTATCCCCTTGGGGGTAGAATTGATCAAAATCCTTTCTTAACGGATGCCTACGTCATAACATCTACCTGCATGCCAAATTTCAGCCCGATGCGTCCAGTGGTTTCAGCTGTGCGTTAATAGATCACTATGTCAGTCAGTCAGTCAGTCAGTCAGTCAGTCAGTCAGTCAGTCAGTCACCTTTGAGTTTTATATATTTAGATGTCGGAGGCGTTATCAGGATAGCACTATCGTCCGACATCAGTTAGGGTATTTGTACAAAGAGATAATTCAAACAAACTCAAAAACTCAAACAAACTCAAAACTCAAACGTTTATTTAAATTAGTCAGAACAAAAGACAGCCCCCAAAACGCCCGCTCTTCGCCACTTCCTATGTGTTTTGGCTGGGAAGAAGAAGTGGCGGAACAAACTCCCCAGCAACACAAGTCTGTCTGTTAGGTTAGAAGAACCATTACAATGCAAAAATCACAAGACACTTTATAATAACACTAGGTACACTACACGTAACGAAAGGCAGTAACGCGACAACTCCACGAAGACTCGACGAAGCTTCGACCAAGACTCGATCAAGACTGCGCTCCGCGGACGCAACGCTGACCGCCACCACTCTGCCAAGCGCGCCAAAATGTTGTTTCACCGAAAACGCCACCAGAGGGCGCGCTTGCGTCTCGTTTAGTGTCCGTACTATTGACTCTCCGACACGGCCATTCTGACAGGAGTAAGGATGTAGGCGAGGCCATATGGGATGCAAGGAACAATTAGTCATAGACACAATAATTCACAAACACGCCACTACTAAAAATAGAAATCTACACTGTACATATATAGATTATAAAAAAGCATTTGATAGTATTCCACATTCATGGCTAATTCAAATATTACACATATATAAAATAAACCCAAAGATAATAGATTTCCTGCATCACATCATGTCCCAATGGAAAACTACACTACACTTATCACAACTAGACAGATATGCATTAGAAAAGGTATTTACCAAGGAGACTCTCTGAGTCCTCTATGGTTCTGCCTTGCACTGAACCCTTTATCTAACCTACTCCACAATTGTAGAGCGGGATACACTCTAAAACATAGCACCACAGAAGAAACCACGAAAAAAATCAATAAAATCACATACCTCATAGATATAGCAGTACCCAACACACATAACCTACAAAAAACCATAGGTGAAAAGATTACTAAATATGCAGACCTCAAAGAAGAAGTAACCAGAATCTGGCGGCAAGATAAAGTTTACGTAGTCCCCATAGTCGTCTCCACCACGGGTGTTATACCCAATCGCCTCCACCATAGCCTCAAGTTAATAGACCTTAAAGACTCCACTTATATCCAAATTCAAAAAGCCGCAATACTAAACACCTGTCGAATTGTTAGAAAATTCATGCAATTGGACGAAAATGAAATAACCCCACACCACACATAACACACCACACATAACACACCACACATAACACACCACACATAACACACCACACATGCTACATTTACTTGGCACCAGCCCGTAAATGTGGCAAAAAACTAGCCAAGAGCTAAGAAACGCAAACGTTTTCCCCTAAACAATAATAAGCCCCCTAAATCCCTACCTTACGTCCGCGTCGAACATCAGACCACATGGGGGGCGGACACGTATACTATCGAAACTTATACGGCTAACAAGGCAAAGGTAACCCATTAACATGGAGACTCGTTCTAAAAGTAAACGTATAGGGCCGCTGCCCGGGGGTGATCGCCGGGGCACACCTGGAGCTGACGCTGGGTGTCACAGCATGCGAACCGTCAGCGGTGAGGAGTTGAACAGGCGGGCTCCCACCGACAAAGATACTACAGCCGACAACAGTGACGATGGTGACAGACCTACAGACCGTACAGACACTCCAATAGAACCATTTAGCCCTAGTACCATTTCTTACACACCCTCAAGAGCATCATCACCATCGATACCATCGTCACCTCCCACACACTCATCGCCACCTCATACTAGTATGAGATATTATCCACCACTACCAGCTTTGAATGTTGCGCGGGGGGCAAGTGCCTTTTTGCCCGCGTCCACCAAGGCTGGAAAACCAAGAGTTCGCATGAGATGGAGCAAAGAAGTGAATACCTTTATCATGCGAACCTACTTTCACATCACCAAATTAGAGACCGACATGACCACTTACCGCCAACAGTTGCATGAACTTTTCACTCGACAGTACCCCGAAATTAGTGTCTCAGAACAACGCATTTCAGATCAAAGAAGAACAATAGTTAGGAATAAACTTCTATCCCAAGTAGAAATAGATAAACTGAAGGAAGAAGTACGGGAACAGCTAGAGGCTTTAAGTTATATTTCTATGACAGAAACACACACGGCAACACAAAACACAACACAAGTACAATCACACTCACCTACTCAATTTCAAACGAACACACAATCCCAACCGTACACTCACACACCACCATACTCACAAGGCACACATACATCCACACAAACTGAAAACATTACCATAACGCTAGAAAACGATATCGACACGCTAGAAAATTTCCATCAAAATCAGTTATCAGACACGTACATCCAAGAAATACACGAAAAACTTAAAACTGCTTTAACACAGTACTCGGGGATGGACCCAGCAGTTCGTCCAAAGCTACCTAAACTTAAATACACACCAAAACTGACTCACTTAGTACGTATATTTAATACTATCATACTACAACAAAAAAAAAAAAAGTCGTGGTGGCCTAGTGGGCAAAGAACCAACCTCTCGAGTATGAGGGCGCGGGTTCGAATCCAGGTCAGGCAAGTACCAATGCAACTTTTCTAAGTTTGTATGTACTTTCTAAGTATATCTTAGACACCAATGGCTGATAAAAAGGTGAAGGAAAACATCTTGAGGAAACCTGGACTTATATAGTCTGAAATCACCAACCCGCATTGAGCAAGCGTGGTGATTAATGCTCAATCCTTCTCCGAGTGAGAGGAGGCCTGTGCCCAGCAGTGGGACGATAAAATCAAAATCAAAATCAAAATCAAAATCAAAAGTCATTTATTCAAAGTAGGCTGAAAATCAGCACTTTTTGAACGTCAGATCTACAAAAGACAGCCCCCAAAGCGCCCGCCCTTCACCACTTCCTATGTGTTTTTGCTGGGAAGAAGAAGTGGTGGAACAAACTCCCCAGCAACACAATTCTGTCTGTATGGTTTGAAGAACCGTATACAAAAAAATAAAATAAAAATATCACTAAAAATAATACACATAAATTTGTATATAAAAAAAAAAAAAACAAGTAAACATGTAATCATGTTAGCTAGTACACACCTTTCCCATACCTATTACTCAAGCAGCTACAAAAAGAAAATAATGTGGAAAAAAAAGAGAGAACATAATGCCTCCATTCATTGAAAATAGGTATAGTATTAGGGCGTACCAAGCGACAACATAAACAGTGAAAACGGTGAACTAGGACTACTGCTCAAATCAAAAGTCATACACATTATATTACGGGTCAAGAAAATAATTATGTAGTCAGCAAGACGACCTGGTACCACAAGCAGCACCCGTTCACGAGCATAACGCGAGGATCAGCCATCGCCCCCCTCGCACATTTTTGAGGGAGGGAGGCAACCCGACCACCGACGCTACCGCAAGCAATACCGTCTAAGGGAGCATGACGACTTGCAACCACATAACAAGAAAACAGTTAATACTAATAGTTTTACAGTCGCTAGTAAACCATTTACAAAATTGCGATACAACTCATCGTGAAAACAGTACGATGGTGGTAATCTGTCAGTAGGTATACATACAAAATGGAAAATGTCACGTATAAAATAAAAGTAAAAGTAAATCACATCAACTATCAATGATAACTCTTGAAGCTGTCCGGTGTTTAACATGAGGACCAACTACTCTTATCGTTTATGTAATCATTTACAGTATAGTAGGCTTTCTTCGACAGAATATATTTGACTTGGACTTTAAATTTATCAAATGGCAATTCTAGTAACGACTGAGGAAGTTTATTATAAAATCGTATACCTAGCCCCTTAAATGTTCCATGCACCTTGTGAAGCCTGTGAATGGGTACGCACAGTTTATGCTTGTTCCTAGTGTTGATACTGTGGACATCACTTTTCTTAGTGTAGAGATGAATATTCTGCCTAATATATAGTATGTTAGCAAGGATGAATTGAGATGCCACAGTAAGGATACCTATTTCTTTGAAAAGCTCCCTTAAGGAATGCTTGCTACCTAACTGATATATTGCACGAACGGCTCGTTTCTGTAGTACGAAAATGTTTTCGATATCTGCAGCTTTGCCCCACAGTAGAATACCATAGGACATAACGCAATGAAAGTAGCTAAAATAGACTAATCGACCTGTGTCTACGTCAGTGAATTGTCTTACTTTTCTGACGGCGTAGGCAGCAGAACTAAGCCTTCCCGCGAGGCTAGATATATGCGAGCCCCACTGTAGCTTTGCATCAACTGTTATTCCCAGAAACACTGTTGACTTCACAGTTTCAAGAACTTCATTATTTAGGATAATATTAGGTCCTAAGTGTTTCACATTAGGCAAGGTGAACTTAACACATTTAGTTTTTTTGGCATTAAGAACTAAATTATTTGTTGTAAACCAGTGCGTAACTAAGGAGAGCGCACTATTCACTTCATCAAATTGCTCTCTATTCCTATCAACTTTGAAAATGAGAGATGTATCGTCTGCAAATAATACTATATCACATATATTTTTCAAATGGAACGGTAAATCATTTATATATACTAAGAATAAGAAAGGACCTAAAATAGAACCCTGCGGCACGCCTAATTGAACTGGTAGGCCTGAAGATTTGACACCGTTGATGTCTACGCATTGCAATCTATTATTTAAATATGATTCTATGACGTTCAAAGCTCCGTTTTGAACGCCGTAATGACGTAACTTGCGTAAAAGTGTGTCATGTTGAACGCAATCAAAAGCTTTGGAGAGGTCGCAAAAGACTCCTATTGCGTTTTGAGAGTTTTCCCATGCATTAAAAATATGTTTTAAAAGAGCAACACCAGCATCAGTGGTCGAACGACCTCGAGTAAAGCCATATTGTTCACTATGGAGGAGGCAATTTACATTAAAATAACTGAGCAACTGCTTGAGTATTAACTTTTCAAATATTTTACTAAACGCAGGTAGAATTGAAATTGGTCTAAAATTCCCAATATCCGACTTGGTTCCTGATTTAAACAAGGGAACGACTTTACTTTGTTTCATGAGGTCGGGAAATACACCAGCATCAACGCATTTATTGAATGTGACAGCTAGATAGGGGGCAACAATGTCAATTATATGACTTAAAAGTTTAATGGAAATACCCCAGTAATCACCGGTGTTTTTTGCCTTGAGAGTTTTGAAGACATTGATGACGTCTTGCGGCGTTACATGCTCAAACTTGAATAAGAAGTCACACTTGGGTACACAACTACGCAAAAGCTTCTCAGCATCAGTCGAAGAAGAATTTAAGGAGCGAGTTGTAGCTATGGGTATATCGGCAAAGAACTCGTTAAAGGCTTTTGCTACGTCGTCCGCATGACTAACAAGTTTGTTATCGACTAAGATCTCAAACTTCTTTTCATGCCTGACCGATTTACCAGTTTCGTTATTTATTATTTTCCATGTAGTTTTAATTTTGTTACTTGACTTTTTAATTGTATCGCTTATGAATTTAGATTTTGCGATATTACAAACCTTTTTAAATAATTTAGAATATTGTTTAACATAACTAACAAAAGCATCATCAAATTGATACGTTTTTATTTCATACAGCTCATACAGCCTCGCTCTACTTTTATAAATACCTGTGGTGGCCCATTGATTAAAGTTGGCCGAGGTACTTTTAATTTCCAAAGTTTTGGTTTTAAATGTGGAATCAACTTCTTTCTGGACAATACCGAAAAGTGATCCATAGATGGCATTAGGATCCTCGTTGTTAATAATGTTGGGCTTAATTTTTTTAACTATATTACATTTAAATCTGTTACAACGACTAGCTGAATGGGGCCTGCATTCAATTTTAAGTGGACTCGTATGAATTACCATGGGAAAACTCACTTTTTGGCCACAGTGGTCGGACGTGAGGTCGTTAAAGACTACAGTATTATTTGATTCAACAGAATCGGTAAATACATTATCGAGGCAAGTAGAAGAAGACGCCGTTATTCTCGTTGGTTCATAAAATAAATTCACTAAATTGAAAGACTTAAATAAGTTTAAAATTCTATTAGTTAATGGAGAAGCCTCCAAGATATTAACATTGAAATCGCCACATATAATTTTACATTTCTGACTTGATTTTAATTTATTAAGTGAATCTTCAATTACCGATTCAAATATACTGAAATCTCCCTGAGGGGGGCGGTAAACGCAGATTATAATATAACGCTCAAGTTCCACACAGGACAACTCTATAGTGCGCTCGATAGAAAGTTTAACTATATCCGGGCGTTGTTTACATTTTAAATTATTTGAAACTAGAATCAAGGAACCGCCTCGAATAGCCTTACTTCTTACAAACGCACTTTGTATTGTGTAATAGTTATCATTAATAAACAGTAATTCATGCTCTTTTAACCAATGTTCGGTTAAACACAAAACATGAACATTATGGGTCTCCATAAATAAACTTAACTCTAACTCCTTGCCAGATAAGCCCTGCATGTTTTGATGTACAAGATTCAAAACATTCGACTCACCTGTTGTCGTGCCTAATAGTTTAAACTAGTAGGCGTATCAATAGTAATGTTAGTAGTATTACTAACAATATCCGAAGATACATGACAAGTACCTGTGTCAGTGTGTATATTATATGCTAAAAGATTAGCAATATGTCGTTTACAGCTAGGTGGCAAATACATGGAATGTTCAGTTAGTTTAAATCTATTGTCGAATTGATTAACATCAAAAACTGAAATAGATTCAAGACGATTAATCCTATTGTACATTAACATATTTAGGTTGAAAATGTGCCTATTTTGTTCCTCAGTCAAACTGTAAGAGTAAGGTAAGGCACCTATTATGAATTTACATTTATTTATTTCACTTAAATGTAGAACAAGACTAATGCATTCTATAATATCTTTTTTTGTAACATTAAAGCTATCTCCATAAAGTAATATTATAGTAGAATAGGGGATTAGCTTTGTCAATTTAATAGTATTTATTAAGTGGCCGAAACTGGCACCAGGTAAACAATTATTAATTACACATTGTTGCGAACACTGATTAAATATACTACCTAATCCTTGACCAAATTTGTCTGAAAAAATGTATGTAACACTTTCATTTATAACTGTAACAGAATCAGAATTATGGGTAACAGCCACTTGAGTCACCTGTGGTGCCGGGGTAACAGACTGGGGCTCAGGTGTCGGGGAGCAAGTACAACTACAGGAAAGGTTATTTGTCAATGACTCATACCTCTCTGCATTGCACCTCACTATGTCTGCCAACTCACAGGCCTCCTGCATGCGCACACTCAAATCCTGTTGTGAAGCTTCATATTTGTGGAAAATATCCCTAAGACACATTTCTTTAACATGAAGCTCCTCCTGTAAGCGCTGTATTTCAGTGTCATGAAATGACCTACATACGTCCAATTCTGATTGACAAAGTCCTAAATCACTAATTAAACTAATGTTCTTTTTTCTAAGGAAATTATTCGATTTATACACTTTTTGTTTCTTTAAAGATTTTCTAATTTTACCTATTATTCTATTTAATTTTAAATATTTTTTTATTTTATTATGTGATGTAAATGTTCTACTTTTAATTAAAGTGTCATTGGTCAAGTCAATTGTTACAACTGGCTCATTACAAGAGGGTCCGGACAAACTACCAACTAACTCATTGAAAAGACTGCAGGTGTTCGCAGACTGTTCACTGGATTGAGCAGCTTCCAACTGTGTGATGGTGTTGTGGGCCTTGCTTAGCTCAATTTCCAGTTCTGAGATCCGCCTTAATGCCATTTCATGTGTGTCATTGCATTCTTGAAAATTGGACACAAGTTGACGGAGGTGACTATGTTGATCAAGTATGTCCATATGTTGGATATGTAATTCCGCCAGTTGGTTCTTAAGGTCAGTGTTCTTGTCTACTATACGTTTGACTTCTACCTCACTATCATCCCTCTCCTGCAACAGCTGATTGCACAGGTTTGTTTTGGATTCAAGTGCCTTAAGCGCAGCCCTCAACTTTCCATCCAAGAGTGCAGCACTGCGGGTCATCATGATGGTAAGTTAACCCAGAGGCACCCTGGAATGTTAGAAGAGACAGCTAAGTGAAGGAAGAAGGAGAAAGTTAAGAAAGTTAAGACTCTAAGTAACTTGGGAAATAGGGGAAACTATTCATTGAAATTAGTATCTATTGTACATTATTAAGAATATTTAAATTAATTAAGTCAATTTCTGGATACAGTTTGAATAATAAGAATAAGAATTTTGGGAAATGTATGTATAATGAAATGTAAGAAAATTTTTAAGAAAGAATATAAAAAATATGTTGAGGGTACACTTTTTTCCTTTGTGATTTGAAAAAATAATGAACTTTAATTGTAGAATAACAGCCACTTTAGGTAGGCAACTGTGAGATTATAGGCTAAATTATCGTACACTGAGTTGTTATATAGGTTTCTCAGTTACTGTTGCTTCAATCAGCTGTTAAAAATAAACTTTTTACTTTACAACAAAGCGGGTTACTATGCTATTGTTTGCACCGCTGAAGACTTTTATAATAAGAAATCTGCGTATGGAAGCAGGTATCGGACAAGATTAGACTATATTATAGTGAAAATATGGAATACTCCCCGGGTTTCAATGTTGGTTTCAAATCCATCCGTTGGGATGACAGCCGGTTCCTTTATTGTTGATTTCATGCACAATCTCGCAACGAAATCACTCACAAACGCGTGTACTTATATCTATTCACAATATCTATCGAATTTAAGGCAATTTACTATATTAAAAGCACAAAATATATTAAAATTTAATTTTAAAACTAGCACATATTATTTTGACAACTGGCTGCCAGTGTTGCCAGTCAATTGAAAAATAGGCTGTAACTACAACAATACATAGATGAAAACATGACAATTATAGACGTACACACACTGATATACTGCACAGCGTTAGTCATATCCGAAGAACTTAATTATAAAATTACAGAATACACTGGCAACACAAGACCAAGAACAGTAAATAAACCACCATGGCAACAAAGACTCGAAAGAGATATCGAAAAATTACGAGCCGACTGCGGTAGACTAACGCAATATATAAACAACAATAGATCTAATAGAGTAGTTAAAAGAGTCGAAGCTATTTTCAAGAACATGACCACACACACTAGACACGAGAACGACAACAGAAAACCTGAGGAGTTCTTAGACACATTAAAACAGAAGCTCGCACTAAAAGTCCATAGGCTAAGGAGATACAATAAAGCACAAGAGCGCAAACGCGATAACACCATGTTTGCTACTAACGAAAAGAACTTCTACAGAAACTTACACAAATCACAAATACACACAACAACTGACATCAACACTAACACACAATTGCCAACAACAGAACAATTAGAATCATTTTGGGCTGGTATTTGGGAAAATCAGGTCCAACATAACGATAAAGCTAGGTGGATTACTGAGGAAACAACCAAATGGAATGCACTAGAAGAAATGGAATTCACAAACATTTCGGAATCAGATATTAATTACACTACAGCTAAATTACACAACTGGAAATCGCCTGGTATTGACAAAATACACAATTACTGGTACAAAAAATTTGACTCACTACACAAAATTATCGCAAAAAACTTCACAGATATAGTCCTAGGGAAACAAACCATACCTGATTTCATCGCAACCGGAATAACGTATATGTTACCAAAGGCTCAATACTCACCTCAACCTTCCCAATACAGACCAATCACATGTCTTCCCACAATATACAAAATACTCACCTCCGTACTCACAAATAAAATCAACAAACACATTGAACACCATCACATTATAGCAGAGGAACAGAAAGGGTGTAGAAGAGGCCACATGGGATGTAAGGAACAATTAATTATAGACTCAGTAATACACAAACACGCTACCACCAAAAATAGAAATCTGCACTGTACATACATAGACTATAAAAAAGCTTTTGATAGTATCCCACATACATGGTTAATCCAAATATTACACATTTACAAAATAAACCCTAAAATAATAGACTTCCTCCATCACATCATGGCCCGCTGGAAAACAACATTACACTTACATTACAACAACGACACTATCACAACACGACAAATATCTATTAGAAAAGGTATTTACCAGGGCGACTCCCTGAGTCCATTATGGTTCTGCCTAGCGCTGAACCCCTTGTCCAACCTACTCAACAACTGTCAAGCCGGATACCCTCTTAAACACACCACAACAGACGAAAGTACAATATCACACCTCATCTACATGGATGACATTAAACTATACACAAAAACAGAGAAAGAAATGAAACAATTAATAGACATCACCACAGAATTCAGTACAGACATCAACATGCAATTTGGACTGGACAAATGCAAAACACTTCACATAATTAGGTGCAAAGTAAAACCAGGAGACTACACCGTTAACACTTCAGACACAATTGCAGCTATGGAACCAACAGATCTGTACAAATACCTAGGCTACAAACAACTCAAAGGATTGGACCATACCTCTATTAAAAACACATTAATTACAGAGTATAAACGGAGAGTGACCGCAATATGCAAAAAACAACTCTCTGGAAAACATCTCATCAAAGCATTGAACACCTATGCAATTCCAATATTGACCTACTCGTTTGGAATTATAAAATGGTCCAAAACTGACATACAACAAATAGAACGAACAACACGCACCACACTCACCAAACACAATAATCTACACCCAAAATCCGCAATAGAGCGACTCACCATCAAACGCCAAAACGGAGGGAGAGGCTTAATAGACATCAACTATCTATGGCAGAAACAAATTCATAGGCTGAAAGCATTCTTCCACACAAAATCACACACCAGTATCATCCATAAATCGGTTACACTAAATGATCACAACTACACTCCACTCAACTTACACGAACAAACAGACACACAACACAACAACACTACTGACCCACAAACACAAAAAATAGAGGACTGGAAGAAGAAAGTTCTGCACGGGCGACACCCACACGACCTGGAACAACCACACATAGACACGATAGCCTCGAATAAGTGGCTAAAAATCGGTAACCTGTTCCCAGAAACCGAAGGATTTATCATAGCAATCCAAGATCAGATAATCAACACTAAAAACTACAGAAAATATATTATCAAAGACCCCACAGCCACCAACGACAAATGCCGCAAATGTCACACACAACCGGAGACCATACAGCACATCACAGGGGCATGCACAACACTCACACAGACAGAATACACTCACAGACACAACCAGGTCGCAAACATCATTCACCAAAAGCTAGCACTCAAACACAGACTCATACAAGACACAAACACACCATACTACAAATACACACCACAAACAGTTCTAGAAAACAATACACATAAACTTTATTACGATCGCGCAATACTAACAGATAGAACTGTCCACTATAATAGACCAGATATAACCCTTCAGGATAAAATAAACAAAGTCACCTACCTTATAGATATTGCAGTACCCAACACTCATAACTTACAAAAAACAATAGTAGAAAAAATAAGCAAATATGAAGAACTTAAAGAAGAGGTCACAAGAATTTGGAGACAAGATAAAGTATACGTAGTGCCAATAGTCGTCTCCACCACGGGTGTCATACCTAATCACCTCCACCATAGCCTCAAACTAATAGAACTTAAAGACTCCATCTACATTTTACTACAAAAAGCCGCAATCCTCAACACGTGTCGCATAGTACGAAAGTTCATGCAATTGGACGAACATGGCATAACACCTCAACACACACAATAAACACACACATACACACTACACGCTGCATTTACTTGGCACCCGCCCGTAAATGTAGTCGAAACTAGCCAAAAGGCTAAGAAACAGAAATGTTTACCCCACAATAATAATAAAGCTTTTTTTAATTTCGGTATAAGGAATGATTACATTTCAAAGTGTTAGTAGATCACTTAAACTAGGTTAGTCTATAATAATGTTTGTTATAATATATTTCTTCTTGTTCCTTTACACGAACCCCTTTCGGGTAAAAGCCTCCTCTAATTCCTTCCATTTCTCCCTATTTTGGGAAACTGCCAACCAGTCTTTGCCTGCTACTTCTTTTATATCGTCAGCCCAACGTTTAAATGGTCTGCCTTTACTTCTTTTTCCAGCAGGCCCTGCCCATTTGGTAGTTTGTAGGGACCATCTCTTGTCTGTGTATCTTGACAAGTGACCAGCCCATTTCCACTTAAGTCGCAAAGCTTGTTCAAGAGCATCTGTAAGTTTGGTTTTCCTCCTTATGTCTTCACTTCGAGTTTTTTGTATTTTTCTTATTTTAAGCATACTTCGTTCCATTGATCGCTGGCATGTTTTGATTTTACTTTTTATTTCTTTTGTAAATGTCCATGTTTGGCTGCCATAAGTTAGGCTTGGAACTATACATGTTTCCATAACAATTTTCTTTAGTTTTAGATCATAGTCTCCCTTCAAAATATCCTTATGTAGCCAGTATTTCTTCCAAGTATTGTTGATCCTCCTATTCACTTCCTCTTTATTACTATTTTTGTTGAATGAAACTTGTTTTCCGAGGTACACATATTCTTGTACATAATCCATCTGATGTCCAAAGACCTTTATAGGTCTTTGTATGCTGTTTGTCATCACCTTAGTCTTGTTTGCGTTCATTTGTAGACCACATTTTTTACTTTCATATGCAAGAGATTGCATCATTTGTTCTAATTCTTTGGCAGATTTGGCAAACAAAATGATATCGTCTGCAAATCTCAGATGACTAAGGTAGTGTCCTAGTACGCATAAGCCATTGTGGCTCCAATCAAGGTTTTTGAAGACACATTCCAATACTGCTATAAAGAGTTTCGGTGATAGGGGGTCCCCTTGTTTGACTCCTTATTGAAATCTGTTCTCCTTTATTTTCCATCTTGATTCTGCTTGTGCTTTGAGAATATATGTTTTTTATGATGTTGATATATGTCTTACTTACGCCACAGACATTAAGGGCTTTCCAGATAGAAGTGTGTGTTATGGTATCAAATGCCTTTGTGTAGTCCACAAAGGCCACATAGAGAGGTTGATTGAGTTCTTTAATTTTTTCTATTATTTGTTCCAAGGTGTGAATATGGTCTATTGTTGAAAACCCTGAGCGGAAGCCTGCTTTTTCGATTGGTTGTGATGCGTCTATGATTGGTGCGATCCTGCTCAGAAGTATTGTTGTAAAAAGTTTATAAATGCTCGGCAAGAGACTTATTGGTCTGTAGTTTCCAATGTCCAGTGGATCTCCTTTTTTGTATAGCAGAACTATATCGGAATTACACCATTGTTTGGGGACCTTTTCTGTTTGGATGGATAGATTAAAAACTTGTGTTAGGTGTGACAGCAAAAGGGGGCCCCAATTTTTAAAATTTCATTAGTGATGTTGTCCGGACCTGGACTTTTCTCTGTTTTGAGTTTATTGAGATGTTCGAGAACTTCACACTCATCAATAGGTTTCACTGCTTCTTCTTCCTCTTCAAAATCTATGTGAATAGAGTGTATACTGTCCCCCATCTGCGGCCGGTCGGAATGAACCATGACGGGGGTAGATCTCACGCCTCTGGCTTGGCTTGGCCGTCCCGAGTGGAGTCGCTAGAGCAGGATTAGTAGCCCTGCTCGGAGGGTAGGTGCCTCATGGTAAGCACAGGGAGCGCGTAATCTACGTTTAAAGTCCGCCGAGGTATCCTCACCCTTCAGTCTAACCAACAAAACCTAATCTTAAACCAAACGAAAACAAAACAAATGCCAAATACAACGCAGTCTATGACCAAAACGACTAACCAAAACAAAATGCCAAGAAAAGAACCGTCAAATATAATCCGCTAGAAATATTTATGTTTAATATGTCAGTGAGGAAGGCAATCCGCAGCAACCAATCAAACAGATTACCTACAGTTCAGTTTGAAGGTAATTAACTGGCGGAGAATATTAACACCGCGATTCAGAAATGAGACGAAAATGCACAGCGCCATCTAATAGCGGTAGGCAGAACTTCTCAACATTTAGAACTAAACATTATTTTGTTCGTTCCATTACGTACTGATAGGTTCGAACTAATACATTTTACATCCTTCATCATCCCTTATTTTATCACCCGTGGGGGTTGAATGGGGGTTGAATTAATCAAAATCGTATTTAAGCGAACGTCATCATAAAATTCTGATTCGTCATCAGGACTTCTTCATAAAATCTAAGAAGATGTATACAAACTTTCATCCCCTATTTTATCCCCTTAGGGATGGAATTTATCAAAATCCTTTCTTAAAGGTCGCCTACGCCATAGTAGCTTTATGCATGCAAAGTCTCAGTCCGATCGGTTTAAAATTGACAAAGTTTCATACAAACTTTCATCCCCTATTTTTCTTAGCGGATGCCTACGTCATAACATCTACCTGCATGCCAAATTTCAGCCCGATCCGTCCAGTGGTTTCAGCTGTGCGTTGATAGATCACTATGTCAGTCAGTCAGTCACCTTTGAGTTTTATATATTTAGAATAATGATTTTTACTTACACAGTCCGATTAGATGTCCTGGAACCGTAATTAGCCATAATATATCAAAAATCTCGATTGAAAGAGCTGTTTGAAACGAGCATTAATTTCGACACTGACAGTTGATGAATAATTGACAGATGACAACATTGACATTTTGACAGTTTTGATTGCTACATACCGGATGTTTTTATTGACGATTTATTGATGATTATAACCTCAAAACTCGAAATTGTTTTCATTTTTTCAGAATTCTCATTAGTGTCCGTTGTTTTAATTTAGGTTCAATCGAATATATACATTATCTACAACCCAAAGAGTAAATACAGATCCCTGTTGGTTCTTAGGCGAGCTATGTATGGACGACGAACAATGTCCTTTGAATTCATGACTCCCTTTCAGTTAAATCATCATTTAGTAACCCGACACCTATGGAGTTATCGAGAGCTTCAACGCGGCAATAATTTGACTTTTTGGATAGCTTAAACCCTCCTCATCATTTTTCATATGGTTAATTCAACATTTATCACAAAATTTACTATTTATTAAATGTCAATGTGTGTTAGGAGACGAGCTGTGATCGGCACTGCTATCTTGAAATTTATTTATCCGCATCCCAAAGTACTAATAGTCCTCTAAACTGTGTTTATTTACGAGAAATGGATATTTTAAACCGCGTGGGTACAATATCTAAACAATAAAACGCTTTACACAAAAATACGTAACTCTTAACATTGCCATCAATCATCAGTATAGACCATTTAGAGCAGGTGAACATTTTATCAAATATGCATAGTTTTTCAAAAATGTTTTGGTATCACAGAAAGGTACATTAATCATTTATTAAAACTGCATCGCGCATGTCGCACATGTCGCGGTAGCGACCATGAACTTCTCATTGCTGATTTCAAGCTTCGCCTAAGAAGCGTTAAAAAACGCGTTAATAAACCTACGTCCTTGAATGGGCCCGCGTTACAACAATTTGAAAAGGAGGTAAGACCAAAACTCCGGTCCCTAGAGCTTGACCCATTTGATTCAAGTGACATTGACTGGATGAGATCTAAAGACGTTATTCTCACAACTGCTAAAGAAGTTAGCGCACAGTTTAAGGGTGTCCGTCATAAAAAGATTTGGATCAGTGACAATACTTGGGACTTGATTGAGAAGAGGAGAATTGCAAAAAGCGAAGGTTCTGTAACGGCTTATAACAAGCTACATAAAGAGGTGCAAGCTGCTTTAAGATGGGACAAGGACAAACAAATTTCTGATATCTGTGAGGCAATAATACTAAAACTGTTAACGAAGCCACCAAAACCAAAATCGTGGGTAGTTGACGATAAGCAGGGTAACCCTCTCTCCGACCTCAGACAGGTTTTAAACAGATGGCGAGAGTACTGCTACGAGCTTTACAGCGAAAACACGCATGAAGAGGTTGACAGGTCGTGGGATGATTACGAAGCTGAACCCAACATACTACGCAGTGAAGTGGAGGACGCCATCAAGAACCTTAAACACAAGGCAGTGGGTACGGATGGCATATCAGCTGCCATGATCAAACATCTAGGCCCTGAAGGTGCCGAAATCCTCTACCAGATTTGTAACAAGATTTGGTACACTGGTACTTGGCCTCAGGACTGGGCACAATCAGCTGTGATCCCCCTACACAAAAAGGGCTCCACAAAGAAATGCGAACATTACCGCACTATTTCCCTCATGCCCCACGCTAGTAAGATCATGCTGCAGATTTTAAACAAGAGATTGGCCACCTACGTAGATAGACAGATTCCTCCGGAACAGGCAGGATTTGTGCAAGGAAAAGGAACACGAGAACAGATACTGAACGTACGCCTACTCATTGAAAAATGTCGCGAATTCAATAAACCTCTTGTGTTGTGCTTTATAGACTATGCCAAAGCATTTGACTGCGTAAATTGGAATTCCATGTTCAGGATAATGTCGGAAATGGGCGTGCCATCACATCTTATTTTCCTTGTCCAGAGGTTGTACCTTGACGGGTCGAGCTTTGTGAAATTGGATGAATCACAATCTGAAACATTCCATACCGAACGAGGGGTCCGTCAAGGATGCATACTTTCTCCGAAGCTGTTTAACCTCTACGGCGTGTATATTATGAGTATGAGGAAGGCGCTTGATGGCTGGGCTGGCGGCGTCACGGTGGGCGGTACGAAGATCACGAACCTAAGATATGCCGATGATACAAAAATCCTTGCAGCCAGCGAGTCCGAGATGGCTGCGGTCTTGGAGCGAATAGAAAGAGTGAGCCTTGAATTTGGCCTGCACATAAACCGCTCTAAGACCAAAGTGATGACGGTGGACAGAGCTCAAGTTTTAAGTCGATCAAATGCGCTCAAGGATTATGAGAAAGTGGAGGAATTTATATACTTGGGGTCGCTGATCTCTAACAGTGGTAACTGCGAGAAAGAAATCGGACGCCGTATCGGGATGGCTAAAAGTGCCATGACTAGCCTCGATAAAATCTGGAAAGACCGTAATATTCGCCGAGTAACTAAGATGCGTTTGGTTCGTACGTTGGTCTTCTCTATTTTCCTGTACGGGGTGGAGACTTGGTGTCTCAGGAAAAAGGACCGCAAAAAGATCCATGCCTTTGAAATGCGGTGCTGGAGAAAGCTGCTACGCATTCCTTGGACAGCTATGAGGACCAATGTCTCCATCCTCGAAGAGCTGAAGGTTGCCAAGCGTCTGCTGACTACGTGCCAGGAAAGGATCCGGAGTTTCTTTGGGCACATAATGCGATCTCCATTGCATAGCCTGGAGAGACTCATCATTCTCGGACAAATAGAGGGGAAGCGCGCTAGAGGAAGAGCACCAGCTAGATGGGTGGACCACCTCAAAGAGGTGACTGGAGGCCAGATACAGGGAGCGGTACATATGGCGCAGAACCGGACCACGATCACGGTCACGATCCTCAGCATTGAGGGAACGACCAGAAAGAAGAGAAGAAAACTGCATTATCAGTTTTCCAAAAATCACGTCAAAAACTTTTCAAAACGCCGACGAACCTTCAACCAGGAATTAGTCCAAAACAAGGTTCAACCAGTTTCTTAAAAATTCTACAAAATTCAAATTTAGAATACACTCTCACGCATGCTTGGCTAACCCTTTTGATGCTAGTAACATACTAGTCATTAAAACCCTTTGAAATACACGTAAAGTCCTTAAAACCAAGATTTCTCATAAGTGCCCGCTTTTTTTGCAAAAGAGTGTATATGCAGCCGCTCGTATCATACGAGTGAAAGATGAAAATTTTTCGAAAGGAAACACGTTACATGACGAGTATAACCCAACAACTTTATTAGGTTTAGTTTCAGGTAAATCGGTCAAAGGTATATCGGTACTAGATACATCATAATCGCCATCGAAAACGAACCCTGGACCGACCCACCACAAGTCGTTATGAATAAGTTCCGTTAGATGGATTCCACGCGTTAACAGATCAGCTGGGTTATACACGCCCTGCACGTGTGACCAAACGCAGCCGGTAGTCAAATCATTAATTTCACATACTCTATTTTGGACAAATGTTTTCAATAAGGTAGGATGAGTCCGCAACAAACCCAAAACAATTGTCGAGTCGCTCCAAAAATATACCCTTTCAAACGTTAAATCCATAGAAGTGGCAATCTTTTTATAAAGGCGCGCACCAACTAACGCACCGCACAGTTCGAGACGTGGTACGCTAACCACCTTTAATGGTGCGACCTTACTTTTCGCGCATAAGTGCTACGTATATATGCACAAGCGCCATAAGCGTCTTGCGAAGCGTCTGTGAATATGTGTAGTTCCAATTGTTGTGCATGCTATGTAGTTAGATGTCGCGGAACGTGTATTTCTGATAAATGTTGAAGAGAAGTAATTAATTTAATAAACGAACATGCTAAATCGGAAGGTACAGGCTCATCCCAGCCGATTTTACGTAGCCACAGTTGTTGAATAAGAATTTTAGTAATAACTAGCTTCTGCCCGCGACTTCGTACGCGGATCCTGTCCCTTATGCCAGCGACTACGGGGTCAGCAAAATCAAAGATATTTGAATCGTCTGATGTTGAATTTTAAGGGCCCGTTGATGGGAAAACGGAATACGCAAAATCATTCGAAACGTTCCACATATTTAACTTTTGTACGTCAACGATAAGAACTTAAGCGCAATAGGCGTGACCATAGGGATAAAAGTAGTGATTCTAATTAGTCCGCATTTTCTTAGTTCGACCTCTTTCTAGCCATGGTAATAGTTTCATTGTGAAGAAGATACCTGATCAATTAAAATCTAGCTGACTGCCCCCTCGCCCCCGCGTTACTGAGTAAGCTACCCTGTCACGAAGATAAATGGAAAATAATACAACACTCAAATAGCATTAAAACTCGAACATTCATTCTATAAAGTTTTGTAGTAAAAGGGTAAAATTGACGATGATATACCATCACCATTGAAAGTCTATCCTAAACTATTACCGCCTTCACCGCTTGGAGGTACTTCCAGCTTATTTATGATAGCTTCTGCCCGCGACTTCGTACGCGGATCCTGTCCCTTATGCCAGCGACTACGGAGTCAGCAAAATCAAAGATCTGTATCGTCTGATATTGAATTTTAAGGGCCCGTTGACTTGAAAACAACGGAATAGGTACGCATAGCCATTACAACAGAAACGTACCATAAATTTAATTTTTGTACTTCAACGGCAAAAGCACAGCAGACTACCTAAACGAAACGCTGAGAACTGAACAGCAATAGACGTGACCATAGGGATAAGAGTAGTGATTCTAATTAGTCCGCATTTAAGATGTGTGTGGCAAAAATATTACACGTATTATTATGTAAAAAACATTAAATGTTACTGAGATGACAAAGTCGTGATAACTTAGTGGAAGTCGTGGTGGTTTAGTGGGTAGAGAACCAATCTCTCAAGTATGAGCGTGCGTCTTTGATTCCCAGATCTGGCAAATACCTGCTAATGAAACTTTTCTAAGTTCGCATTTTCTTTCTACGTATATTTTGGATACCAATGACCGTTATTTAGAGGGGATGTTAAACTGTAGGTTCCGGCTGTCATTGAACAGTCTTGGCAGTCGTTATGGGTAGTCAGAAGCCAGTAAGTCTGACCAGTTTTACCAAGGGGTGTTGGGTTGAGCGGGTAACCGGGTTGTGGAGGTCAGATGGGCAGTCGCTCCTTGTAAAACACTGGTACTCAGTTGCATCGTGACTGGAAGTCGACCCTAACATAATTGGGATAAAGGCTCTTGAGATAATAACGACAATAATAATGAGATATAAGCACCGCAGGACATCTGACGTCATCAGACGGAGAGTAGCGACCCCGCGGGGCTATATATACTGAGTCCTCCAAGGAGAGTATACTGTCCCCAATCTCCGGCCGGTCGGAGTGAACCATGACGGTAGTAGGTCTCACGCCTCTGGCTTGGCTTGGCCGTCCAGAGTGGAGTCGCTGGAGCAGGGTTAGTAGCCCTGCTCGGAGGATAGGTGCCTCGTGGTAAGTGACCCACAGGGAGCGCGTAATCTGCGTTTAAAATCCGCCGAGGTATCCTCACACTTCAGTCGTTCATGATGTCCCTGTTGCCCTCTTGTTGCTATTCAGTTACTGATTCCCGGGGGTCTGAGTCTAAATCTCCACCTGCCATTTTTTACATGTATCTAATACATTGTCATCGGCAGGTATCCATAGTTCGCGTAGTTTCCCCATTCCTAGTCCATTAGCATCTCAATCACAATAGCCCAAGTAGTTTTCATCCATAGGTAGCAACAGTTTAGCACTGAAACGGGGATAGTCCTTGAGTACATTTCTATAGTGTATAAAGGGATAATCGTCGGTTTTGTGTCACCATTTCATTAAAGTTGTCTCAAAAGGGCTTCAGCGTGTTGGCTTCGGCCCCACGTTTTCCTGCCGAAAATTCGGAACTCTGTAGTCCCGAGGTCTGGAAGAGACATACAAAATAATAATAACATAGTTACAGCCTATTTATCGTCCCACTGCTGGGCACAGGCCTCCTCTCACACGGAGAAGGATTAAGCATTAATCACCAAGCTTGCTCAATGCGGGTTGGTGATTTCAGACTATATAGTCCAGGTTTCCTCAAGATGTTTTCCTTCACCTTTTTATCAGCCATTGGTGTCTAAGATATACTTAGAAAGTACATACAAACTTAGAAAAGTTGCATTGGTACTTGCCTGACCTGGATTCGAACCCGCGCCCTCATACTCGAGAGGTTGGTTCTTTGCCCACTAGGCCACCACGACTTCATAATAACATATAACGCAACAAATTCGGAGAGTGGGGGCTCGTGACGCCACGTCTGGGTATATAAAATGTGTACTAAGCAGTGACTTAACACAAAATTCAAGCGTGTTATATCTTCGTTATTATTTGTTTGTGAGAAGAAGAAAAGAAAAAATACGTGTCCATTATTTTAGGGTTATCTAAAAGACGGACTAATTACTTTTTTTAATTCACCATTCCTATTTCATAACATTCATTTCTATACATTTTAAGACAGTGTAGTATTGCTCTTGAAGTTCCACATCAGGTGTTTTACATCTTCAATTTTTATAAGTCAACAGAGAGTGCTTATCAGATTGGACAACTTTTGCTGAAACGTCATACCTCTATATGCTATAGTCTAGCTGGGACCCTGGAGTTCCACATCAGGTGTTTTAGATCTTCAATTTGTATAAGGCAATAGAAAGTGCTTATCAAATTGAACAACTTTTGCTAAAACGTCATACCTGTATATGGTACAGAGAAGCTGGGCTCTTGGGGTTCTACATAAGGTGTTCCAGATCTTCAAATTTATTATCTCAGCTGAAAATGCTCATCACATGAAACAATTTTTGCCATGGCACCATTTTTGTATCTCTTATAGTTTTGTTGGTCTGTTGGTGTTCTGCATCAGGTCTTCAAGTTTCGAAGATAAATTATAGCCTATATGTTGACCAGGCTTAATACTGATACAACAAAGAAAAAATCATTGAAATCCGTTCAGTAGTTCCGAAGATTAGCGTGTACAAACAAACAGACATACAGACATACAGACAAACAGACAGAATTTTTTTTTTGGATTTGTGCTCCATTACTGTTTCTAAACCCCACCCAATTATTAGTTTTTTAATATATTCAATGTACAGACACACTTTTTTTACAGATTTATTATATGTATAGATATTGTTATTAAGTTTGTGAATAAACACATTTTTCATTATTTTATATGTTGTTTTATTTTATACTTATGGAAAAGACAACAACGAAGTGAAGTTATTATGGTGGCACCTTTTGTCTCCACAATATAATATATATATATATGTATATATATACGTAAAATCGTTTTTTTCATTAATCGGTAAGATGAAGTTGATCAAGCAACCCATATCCCTCAGTGTTAATAATATAAAATTAAGTGACTCCGTTCATCACATCAGACATAGCTCTTTATTGCCAGATACCATTCGCTGTATAATATGCGGTCCATCAAGTTGTGGCAAAACGAATGTTATGATTAGTTTACTGCTGCATGAAAACGGGCTCAAATTCAGAAATCTTTATCTTTACACTAAGACTTATTTTCAACCAAAATATCGTTTTTTGTCCGAAGTACTAAAAAGAGTGCCACAAATTAATTTCTATCAGTTTAGTGATGATAAAGATGTAATTTCTCCGAGTGAAGCTCTAGCAAACTCTGTATTTATTTTCGATGATGTTGCGTGTGAAAATCAAGTAAATATCCGCAATTATTTTTGTATGGGTAGGCATAAACAAATAGATTGTTTCTATTTATCTCAAACCTATTCGAAAATTCCGAAACAACTGTTACGTGACAATGTTAATTTTCTTATTATATTCAAACAAGATGATGTGAATTTAAAACATATTTATGTGGGAAACGGAACGCATAAAAAAGTAAGGTTTTTGATAAAATAGATTGTCTGTGGTAACACTAGTAAGATGGCGGTTTTTCTCTGGAGTAATGTGTTGTGTGCGCTTGAGGTTTATTAAAAATTATTATTTGCAACTTGTTTTTCACTCTGAACAATATCCCACAAATTTTGGGGGCTCGTCCGGGATATGTTCAGAGTTAAGACGCCAGCAGTAAGACGTAATTACGACGTTACGACGGAGTGACCGGCGTTAGCGTGCACGTGTGCGGTGGGGCGCGCTCGCGGTGCTCGATCCATGCTAATACGTGAGGCGTGGGTCTGAAGACGACCAAAGACGTAAGACGGTGTGCGCGTGCCTAAGACGATGGCTGAAGACGGCAGCAAGAAAGGCGAAGGCGAGGCAGGCGCGCAAGCAGCGGCGGCAGCGGCCGCCATGTTCTACAACTTCGAATGTATCACCCGTTTTAGTGGAGAAGACAAGACGTATCCTTCTACAAAATGGGCTCAAGATATTGACGATAATTCAGAAGTATTCAATTGGACTCCACAGCAGAAGCTAGTCATCGCTCGTAAATCATTATGTGGCACGGCGGCGCTATGGCTTAGGTCCGAGAAGGTGTTTCGAAGCTACGACGAACTTAAAACCGCGCTGTTGAAAGAATTCCCGGAGCATCTCAACTCGAAAGAAATGCACGAGTTGATGTCGACACGGAAGAAAAAGAAGGATGAAAGTTACTATCAGTATATGCTGGTTATGAAAGAGTTAGGAAAAAGAGCGAAATTCCCCGATTACGTCGCCATCCAATATATTATTGATGGAATTGAAGACCTACAAGTAAACAAATCGATTTTGTACGGCACGACAACGTATAGTGCATTGAAAGAAAAGTTAACAATCTACGAGAAAATCAAAGAAGTCAAGAAGAAAGACATGCGTGGCGAAACTGTAGCCCAACCTGGAAAAAAGAGAGAAACATTCGCATTCCGGCGTTGTTATAATTGTGGTGATAGAAGCCATGTTTCATCGAATTGTCCAAATGGCATAAAGTGTTTCCGGTGCAACGAATATGGCCATATTGGAACCAAGTGCCCCCTGATTGGCGATGCTGTCTGTAGCGGAAGTGGTGCGAAATTCGTCCGACAAGATTCCAACATAGCGACAAAACAGCCTACTACGGGTTCGTCTTCACAAGTTCGTGCGGTTGGCAGCCGTGCAACGCAGTCTACGAAGCAGCGGTCGGCCATGTTCGGAACGTCATCGTCTGCGGCAACCAATCAGTGCGAGTGTAGCGGTCGTGACAGTGATAATGTCATTGAAACGTCAATGTCAAACTTAGTCTATTCGGAGGTTATGCAGATCGTAAACAAAGATTTAAAATGCGTTAAAAACTGCGGAAAACCAGTGAAAACAGTAATAGTGTCGGGAAATCATAGTTATAATGCGTTGATAGATTCAGGTAGCGACGTAAACCTGATAGCAGCAGAACTATGCTCTAAGTTGTTCAACGTAGAGTTTAATGTCGGTGGTTTAACGCTAACGGGACTGGGACGTTCGCAAGTGCGGTCTTTGGGTAAAATTACGACAGCAATCACTATAGATGGACAGTGTTATGACGGTGTCACTTTCCACATCATACCTAGAGACTGTATGCCATATGATGTAATTATAGGTCACGAATTTTTGAAAGGTGTAACGATGTTGATGAATGAAGGATGTGTGACCATATACAAAGGTGAATGTGAGTGGTTAGCTAATGTTAATTGTATTTCAGATGAAAAGGAAACATTGCTAGAACATATTGTCAATCCAGTGATAAGGCAGGAAGTATACCAGTGTATAGATACTTACCATCCAGTTCAGGTGAAAGAAGCCCCATTGAAGCTCAAGATTATACTTAAAGACGACATACCTGTAGCACAAAGACCTCGGCGGCTGTCATACACGGAGCAGGGTATTGTAGAAAAACAAATTGATGAATGGTTAAAAGACGGTATTATCAGGGTAAGCTTTTCTGAATACTCTAGTCCACTTGTGCTCGTAAAGAAGAAAGATGGTAGCACTCGGGTTTGTATAGATTATCGACAGCTTAATTCAAAAATTGTTAAAGACGAATATCCACTGCCGATCATAGACGACCTTATTGACCGTTTATGTAATGCAAAGGTGTATAGTGTACTTGATTTGAAAAATGGATTTTTTCATTTGAAAATAAGTGAAGAGTCAATTCCATATACCTCCTTTGTCACTCATCATGGGCAATTTGAGTTTTTCCGTGCACCATTTGGCCTTTCAGTTAGTCCGAAGTATTTTATGAGGTTCGTTAATGTGATTTTTCAGGAGTTGATAGCACAGAGGATAATGATGATTTTCATAGACGATATTATTATTCCAGCAGCAGATGAAGAACAAGCCTTGCATCGCTTAAAACAAGTTTTGGATGTAGCCTCACAGTATGGACTACGGTTAAATTGGAAGAAAGTTAAGCTGTTGCAGCCTGAAATAGAATATTTAGGCCATGTTATTAAGAATTGGGAAGTACGACCAACCACGGAGAAGACAGATGAAGTTATGAAGTTCCCTGAGCCAAGGTCATGTAAGCAACTTAAAAGTTTTCTAGGATTATATAATACCGGGACATATAATACCGGGACACCTTTTCACACACGGTCGGTTAGCCCCATGGTAAGTTATTAATTAACTTGTGTTATGGGTGCTAACACAACTGATAAACTACATATAGCTACATATATACATATTTATAAATACATATTGTAACACCCAGACCACGGCCAACAAGCATGCTCATCACACAAATGTCGACCGAACCGGGAATCGAACCCGGGACCTCAGGTTCGGCTGTCCGGCATGGTGACCATTGCGCCATCGAGGTCGTCAACATCTTACATCCGAAAATATATAGAGCACTATGCTAGTATAGCAAAACCACTTAATGACTTACTAAAGAAAGGTGTAGATTTTGTATTTGATAAAAAGCAACAAGAATCTTTTTATATCCTCAAGGAAAAGTTGTGTATGTCCCCAGTTTTAAAGATATTTGACCCTAACCTGAAGACAGAGTTGCATACAGATGCCTCAAGTATGGCTATAGCAGCCGTGTTAATGCAGTATCATCCTAACACAGGTTTGCATCCAGTCCAATATATGAGTCGCAAGACGAATGACGCACAAAGTAAGTACTCCAGTTACGAACTGGAAGCATTGGCCATTGTGGAGAGTGTGAAGAAGTTCAGGCATTACTTACATGGCCAACATTTCAAATTAGTAACCGATTGTAAGGCCTTTCAACAAACTTTGATGAAAAAAGATCTCACAGCGAAGGTAGCACGCTGGGTGCTTATGCTGAATGAATTCGACTTTGAAATTGAACACAGAGCTGGAGAGAAGATGCCGCATGCTGATGCTCTAAGCCGCAACCCCTATGTGGCTACAGTGTTGTCATTACGAGATCGGATAAAGCTGATGCAAGACCAGGATGATGGTATAAAAGCAATTAAAGAAATATTGAAAGACCAGCCATACCAGGATTATTCAATAGACGGTGACATACTGTACAAAGGATCTAGAAAATTATTGGTTATACCTAAGCAGTTGGAAAAAGAAATTATAATGAGAGTTCATGGTAATGGACATTTCTCTCAAAGGAAAATGAAAGAGTTAATAAATCAAGACTACTACATAAAAGACTTAGATAACAAAATGAAAGAATTTGTAATATCATGCATACCATGTTTGCTATCTACAAAGAAAGAGGGTAAGCAGGAAGGGTTTTTGAACCCAATAGGAAAGGAAAGTATTCCACTAGATACTCTGCATCTAGATCATGTTGGACCATTAACTGAGACCAGAAAGCAATACAATTATATTTTAACTATTATTGATGCATTCACAAAATTTGTTTGGATTTTTCCTACTAAAAGCACATCATCAGCTGAAACTATAAATAAGATAAGAATACATCAGCAAACCTTTGGGAACCCGAGAAGATTTATAACTGATAGAGGCACAGCCTTTACCGGTAACGAATTTGAAGAATATTGTAAGCAAGAGAATATTCAGCATAGTACAATCACAACTGGAGTGCCAAGAGGTAACGGTCAAGTTGAGAGGGTGCACCGAATCATCATTCCGATGCTAACCAAACTGTCTATTGAAGAACCAGGTGTATGGTACAAGCATGTTGGTAGAGTGCAAAGAGCCTTAAATAGCACCTTTCAAAGGAGTATAAATACCACCCCCTTTAACCTAATGATAGGTACTAAAATGAAGTGTAAAGAAGATATTAGAGTATTGGAGTTATTGCAAGAAGAAACTATTAAAGAGTATGATGACTGTAGGGAAGAGTTGCGTCAGAAGGCTAAAGAACAAATATTAGCTGTACAGGAGGAAAACAGAAGATACTTTAACAGAAAAAGGAAAGAAAGCCAGAAGTACAAGGTTGGAGACCTAGTAGCCATAAAAATAACTCAATTTGGATCAGGGCTGAAGCTTAAGGCTAAGTACCTAGGGCCCTATCGTATTACCAAGCTTCTTCTAAAGGATCGCTATAATATGGAGAAAGTTAACAGCTCAACAGAAGGTCCCCACCATACCTCCAGCTCCGCTGACCAAATGAAGAGGTGGCCTAATGGAGATAATGAATAATAAAGATTAAGGTGAGTATGTATTGAGTATGTGTTGTTGAATGTGTGATGTATGGTATGAAAGGAGTGTAGTGTCTTATGTAACTAGTAATTAAGCTAAATTGTAACGTGGTGGAAAGTTGTGCTAAATATTTAAAAGAAAATGTATACCTAAGTGTAAGCTGAACATTGTAAAACTATGAGGAGAATTAAAATAAAGGTTTTAATTTAATTTTTTTATTGTTCAAAGATACTTAAGATTAAAATTTAATTGTGTTAAGATTTAAGTGAACTAAAATGTTAGTGTATTAAGATATTGTTTAACTTGTCAATGTGTATGTAAGAGGAAGGGTGTCTGAGGACAGACAGGAGAGCAGGACGGCCGAGTGTGGGAAACGGAACGCATAAAAAAGTAAGGTTTTTGATAAAATAGATTGTCTGTGGTAACACTAGTAAGATGGCGGTTTTTCTCTGGAGTAATGTGTTGTGTGCGCTTGAGGTTTATTAAAAATTATTCGCAACTTGTTTTTCACTCTGAACAATATCCCACATTTATGAAGAGCATGTTAGTTCTGATTTACAGTGGAAAGAATTCAGAAATCTTTGTCAAACTGTTTGGAGTAAACCTTTTAATTTTCTACTTATTAATAAAGAATCAGCATTAAATAACGGAAGGTACAGACAGAATTTTGATATGTTTTTTAAATTTGACTGACTGTTTATGTGTGCATATAAGTAATTAACATACAAAATCAAATTCAGTATAATTTGTTCTTTAGCTTAATACAGTTGTGATAATAGATACAACATGGAAAAAAATATTAAAATAGAATTAATGAAGTCTGTAGACTCCATAAAATCTTTACATATAATAAATCTGTAAAAAAACTGTGTCTGTACATTGAATATATTTAAAAAATAATAATTGGGTGGGGTTTAGAAATAGTAATGGAGCACAAATCCAAAAAAAAAAATCTGTCTGTATGTCTGTATGTCTGTATGTCTGTATATCTGTATGTCTGTATGTCTGTTTGTTTGTACACGCTAATCTTCGGAACTACTGAACGGATTTTAATGATTTTTTCTTTGTTGTATCAGTATTAAGCCTGGTCAACATATAGGCTATAATTTATCTTCGAAACTTGAAGACCTGATGCAGAACACCAACAGACCAACAAAACTATAAGAGATACAAAAATGGTGCCATACCAAAAATTGTTTCATATGATGAGCATTTTCAGCTGAGATAATAAATTTTAAGATCTGGAATACCTGATGTGGAACCCCAAGAGCCCAGCTTCTCTGTACCATATACAGGTATGACGTTTTAGCAAAAGTTGTTCAATTTGATAAGTACTTTCTATTGACTTATACAAATTGAAGATCTAAAACACCTGATGTGGAACTCCAGGGGCCCAGCTAGACTATAGCATATAGAGGTGTGACGTTTTAGCAAAAGTTGTTCAATCTGATAAGCACTCTCTGTTGACTTATAAAAATTGAAGATGTAAAACACCTGATGTGGAACGCCAGGAGCCTAGCTAGACTATAGCATATAAAGATATGACGTTTTAGCAAAAGTGGTTCAACCTGATAAGCACTCTCTATTGACGTATATACATCGAAGATCTGGAACACCTGATGTGGAACTTCAAGAGCAATACTACACTTGAAATGTATAGAAATGAATGTTATGAAATAGGTGGTATGGTGTCTTTTAGATAATCCTAAAATAATGGACACGTATTTTTTCTTTTCTCCTTCTCACAAACAAATAATAACGAAGATATAACACGCCTGAATTTTGTGTTAAGTCACTGCTTAGTACAAATTTTACATACCTAGACGTGGCGTCACGAGCCCCCACTCTCCGAATTTGTTGCGTTATATCTCATTATTATTTTGTATGTCTCTTCCAGACCTCGGGACTACAGAGTTCCGAATTTTTGGGAGGCAAACGTGGGGCCGAAGCCAACACTCTGAAGCCAACACTTTGAGACAACTTTAATGAAATGGTGAAACAAAACCGACGATTATCCCTTTACACACTATAGAAATGAACCCAAGGACAATCCCCGGTGGACGTCGCTAAAAAAAAGACAATCCCCGGTTCTGTGCTATACCATTGCTAACTGTTGATGAAAACTACTTGGGCTATTGTGATGGGATGCTAATGGACTAGGAATGGGGAAACTACGGGAACTATGGCACCTGCCGATGACAATGTATTAGATACATGTAAAAATGGTGAAATGGTAAAAATGGCAGGTGGAGACTCCCCAGCTCACTTACTGGGCCCCCGGGAATCAGTCACTGAATAGCAACAAGAGGGCAACAGGGACATGAGCGGCTGAAGTGTGAGGATACCTCGGCAGATTTTAAACACAGATTACGCGCTCCCTGTGGGTCACTTACCACGAGGCACCTATCCTCCGAGCAGAGCTACTAACCCTGCTCTAGCGACTCCACTCTGGACGGCCAAGCCAAGCCAGAGGCGTGAGACCTACCCCCGTCATGGTTCACTCCGACCGGCCGGAGATGGGGGACAGTATACTCAGTATATATAACCCACCGGGGTCGCTACTCCCCGTCATCAGCCTCAGATGTCCTGCGGTGCTTATATCTCATTATTATTATTATCTCAAGAGCCTTTGTCCCAATTATGTTAGAGTCGACTTCCAGTCACGATGCAACTGAGTACCAGTGTTTTACAAGGAGCGACTGCCTATCTGAGCTCCACAGTTACCCGCTCAACCCAATATCCCTTGGTAAAACTGGTCAGACTTACTGGCATCTGACTACCCATAACGACTGCCAAGAATGTTCAATGACAGCCGGAACCTACAGTTTAACATCCCCTCCAAATAACGGTCATTGGTATCCAAAATATACGTAGAAAGTACATATGAACTTAGAAAAGTTGCATTCGCAGGTACTTGCCAGACCTGGAATCAAAGACGTACTTGAGAGATTGGTTCTCTACCCACTAAACCACCACGACTTCCACTATTATTAGAATCACTACTTTTATCCCTATGGTCACGTCTTTTGCGGTTCAGTTCTCAGCGTCTTGTTTAATCTGCTGTGCTAATTAAATATATGGAACGTTTCTAATGGCTATGCGTATTCCGTTGTTTTCAAGTCAACGGGCCCTTAAAATTCAATATCAGACGGTTCAGATCTTTGATTTTGCTGACCCCGTAGTCGCTGGCATAAGGGACTTTATCCGCGTACGAAGTCGCGGGCAGAAGCTAGTATAAAATAAAACAAATGAAAATCAGGAACACTCAATGAACTTATCACTCGACAAAATGTTAAAACCTGTCACAGATCCCCTTAAAACCCTAGTTGATTCGAGCAAAACAATAGAAAATACACACTCTAATAATAATGTCGAAGACATGGAATTGGATGACATTAATACCAGCTCATCTACAAAGTTTGAAGAATGCTGCGATCCAGAACTGAATTCTGTGCAGTTCGTTAAAAAGTCTCCCCAGACAGAATTACTGAAAGACTTAGAAATATCATTAGAGGGCGGTGATATCCATGATATTTATGATGGAGTAAATATACCATTTGGAATAAGGAGTGCAAACAAAAAATTACTAATGGGTAATTCAATAGTTTCATTTTCTAAAATAGATAGTGTGAATGATGATAATATCATTTTAATTAAAGTTGGTGACAAAAGCTACAATTTAACCCCTGGTTTAAAAGAACTTTTACTTCGAAGAAAACCTGATTTGAAAATAATATCGAGCAAAGATAAACTTGTGTATAAAGATATGTTGCATTATACAAATGCACATAAGAGAGATTTCAATCCTAATGGACAAATTAGAGGTGATAAAGGTATAAAATATCGTGAAATAATCAAACCATTGTTTTCTGAATCGTTAAACAGTAATATTGTCACTAAATTTGGAGGAAGCTTACCAACACTAAAGAAATACAAAAAAGATGCTGACTTGGTATATTGGGACGATCCTAACGAACTTGTTGAGAGATTGAAACTATTAGTTGCTTCCCAAGATAATACAAACCATGATAATGAAATTTTATCAATTATCGAAGAATTAAAAGAAGCTGACATAATTAAATAATAAATAGTTAAAATAGTATGCTTTTTATTCAGTATTAAAGCAGAACTCAAGACAAATATACTTACTGAACTGTGAACATGAGCAAAGCTGACGTCGTAAACGAAATTCATAAAAATGCGAGGGTGAACTATCCACGAAGACATGTAATCATGAAAGATATAGATGACTTGTGGCAAGCAGACTTAATTGATATGCAATCAATTTCAAAAGAAAACAAAAATTACAGATATATTCTTGCAGTTATTGATACATTTTCGAAATATGCTTGGGCCTTTCCTATGAGAAGTAAAACTAAAGAAAATGTGTGTAACTCTTTCAAAACTTTGTTGGATAAAGGACGTGTTCCTAAAAATCTGCAAACGGATAATGGAGCAGAATTTTATAATAACGAATTTCAGAAACTTATGACAGCGTATCATATTAACCATTATTCAACCTTCTCAACAAAAAAGGCTTCAATAGTTGAACGATTTATTAGAACATTGAAATCTAAAGTCTATAAGGAATTTAGTTTAAAAGGCAATTACAATTGGGTAAATAGTACCCTCAACGAGGTTATTTACAAATACAATCACACTCGCCATCGCACCATAAATGAAATCCCTGCTAATGTAGACAATAATAATAAAAAACTGATATTAGAAAGGTACTTAAAGTTGCTAAAAAGTGATAACTTAAAAAGCAAATACAAAGTAGGTGATTATGTGCGTATCAGTAAATACAAAGGAACATTTGAAAAAGGTTATACTCCCAACTGGTCAACAGAAATATTTAAAATTTGTAAAATACAAAATATAACCCCTATAACTTACTTAATCGAAGATACTATCAGAGGTCAGCCTATTTTAGGTGCATTTTATACACAAGAACTTCAAAAAACAAAACATCCCAATGTATATCTAGTTGAGAAAGTTCTTAGAAGAAAAGGTAGCAGGGTTTTAGTAAAATGGCTAGGTTTGTCTTCAGCTGAAAGCAGTTGGATTGATAAATCGAATGTTATATTATAAATAAAATAGTATTAGCAACAAACTCGAATCGCATAACTATTTATTAAAGTATTCAAACCGGAATCATCAGTCTTATAATGTGTTTTGGAGAGAGCAGTCTTCTCAATTGGCTTATTAATAATTTACCATTTGAATTACACTTACCAGGATATAATTACTGTGGTCCTGGTACTAAATTAATAAAAAGACTTGCACAAGGAGATAACGGTGTAAATAAGTTAGACGAATATTGCAAAGATCACGATATTGCATATCACAAGTCATCAAACTTGAAAGAGCGACATAAGGCTGATTTAATTTTGTTAAAAATGGCGAAACAGCGAGCGGTTGCTTCCGATGCCAGTACAGGCGAAAAACTTGCGGCACGTTTAGTAAGTAAGGCTATGTCGGCAAAAATTAAAACTGGTTCTGGTTTGAGGAAAAAGCATTCTCCAAAAGTTACATCTGGAAAAGGATTAAAAAGTAAATTAAAAACTGTTATTACAAAAGCAAAAAGACACATAAAAAAATTAAAACCTAAGAGCAAGAAAATAGCTATAGAATTAGCTATTGCTGCTACCAGAGAATTAGCTGATGATTCATCGATTAAGCTCCCTCGTGTTATTCCTATTCCAAAAACTGGAGGAGTACTACCTCTGATTCCTATTTTCGCCGGATTATCAGCAGCGGGAGCTTTAGCAGGTGGTGCAGCTGGTATTGCCAAAACCATAAATGAATACAAAATGGCTAAAAAACTGTATGAGGAATCGAAGAGACACAATGAAAAAATGGAAGCTCTATGTATTGGGAAAGGACTACACCTTAAATCACACAAAGGCGGTCTTGGAATTTTTGTATCAAAGGAAAAAAACTAAGATATCGGCTACCCAAACGGGCCTTAACTAACTTTGACATTTTGAAGTATGGAAATAGAATTCCTCATTTTAGAGGTGTCTTTATGAGAGATGAGCTCCCTAAATATCCATATAAAAAAGAATGTGGAGTTATTAATTTAGATAGTTCTAAAAATCCTGATTCTCATTGGGTAGCCTATGCAAAATATAATGATTATGTTGAGTATTTCGATAGTTACGGAAACCTTAAGCCTCCGAAGGAATTTATAAAATATGTAGGTTCTAACATTCACTATAATTATGAAAATATACAACGTGATCACCCCTTCAATTGTGGACATCTATGTTTAAAGGACAATGCTCATGAAGTATGAGAAAAAAACCCAGGCCCGGCGCAAAAGAAATGTAACTCAAAATATAGGTAAAAATAAGTAATTAAATATTACATAGGGGGCATTATCGAAATCAGTGGCTATATGTGTGAAATCGACGGTTAACCACCAAGAACTCCTAACTCAATATGTCAAAACTTTTCAGTAGAGCCACAAAAAAGCCACCAAAGTCCGCGCTCGTAAAGTTAGTAGATAATTCCATGATTGTAAAAATACCCGAAATATTACGAATAATAATAGAAGATTTTTCTATTAGATGAGTTACAATATTTTTTAATAGAATCCGCGAAAAAACCAATTGGTCAAAATATGTCAGTTAGGAGGTCTTGGCAGTTAACCGTCGAAATTGCTATTCGAATTTTAACATCTGCGGTACATTGCTACTCAAGATTTTAGAGGTAACATCATGTATTAGTAAAAGGAACAGCAAACAGATACAGTTGTGGGTTAAGAGTGTACATAATGACATGTTTATAGCAACTTCTCCACTACTCTACCGCCATTTACAAGATAATAGGATGATAGAACTAAAACAGGATATGAATGTACTTTTCATTTTAATAATAACGCTTAAAAGTCAACGATTCTTTATTTCTAACACGACGAGATCCAAAAATGTTGCGGGATGCGCGAACTCCGCAGCATCCGCCCTCCGGATGCAGAAGCCAGGGAAGCGGAGCTGTACGAAGGATACAGAGCTGCGAAGACCGCCCTCCAATTGGCCATCATCCAGGCCAAGGAGGTGGCCAATGCGGAGCTGCTGGGGTCTCTGGACAGGGACCCGTGGGGGCGCCCTTACAAAATGGTGCGGGGCAAGCTCCGCCCATGGGCCCCCCCCGCTGACCCAGAGTCTCCGGCCTCAGCTGGTGGAGGAGGTGGTGAGCGCTCTGTTCCCTTCGCGCGGGGAACATTCTCCCCCGCCCATGGCTCTGCAACCCGCGGTGTCAAGTACGGACCACACTTCCGACGACGACGATGTCCCCGAGGTGACTGGGGTGGACCTGAGAGTGGCGGTGGCTAGGCTGAAAGCCAAAAACACCGCCCCAGGGCCTGATGGCCTGCCTGGCAAGGCCTGGGTCCTGGCCCTTGAGGCTCTCGGGCCTCGACTTAGGGGGCTTCTCAGCGTATGTTTGGAGAGGGGCCAGTTCCCACTTCGTTGGAAGACAGGGAAACTGGTCCTCATACGGAAGCCGGGGCGCCCTGCGGACTCTCCGTCCGCATACCGGCCTATCGTGTTGCTCGACGAGGTGGGCAAGCTCTTTGAGCGAGTTGTCGCACACCGCCTCGTCGCGCACCTTGGGGGGATAGGGCCGGACCTTACGGACCACTAGTTCGGTTTCCGCAAGGGGCGCTCAACGGTGGACGCCATCATGCGCGTGAGAGCTCTCACGACGGGGGATGCTGTGTCCCGGGGGGGGGGGGTCGTCTTGGCGGTGTCTCTTGACATCGCCAACGCCTTCAACACCCTTCCCTGGAGTTGCATCAGGGAGGCACTCCGGTATCACCGGGTGCCGACCTACCTTCGTCGCGTGGTCGAGGCCTATCTGTCGGATAGGTCCATCATTTACCCTGGTCACAACGGGGAATGGAACCGGCGAGAGATGTCGTGCGGTGTTCCGCAGGGGTCGGTACTGGGGACGCTCTTGTGGAACATCGGCTACGACTGGGTGCTGCGCGCCGACCTCCCTAGCGGCGTCAGCGTGGTCTGCTACGCTGACGACACGCAGGTTCTGGCACAAGGGAGGTCGCACCAGGAGGCGGCCGACATAATGACGCGCGGGGTTGCGACAGTCATCGAGAAGATCCAGCTGCTGGGCCTGGAGGTGGCCTTGCACAAATCCGAGGCCATGTGCTTTCATGGGCTTCGGAACGCGCCACCTTCAGGCTCCCAGGTCACGGTGGGGGGAGTTACCATCGGCGTCGAGAGGGCGATGAAATACCTGGGACTCGTCCTCGACGGCCGGTGGAACTTCGTCGAGCATTTCCGACGTTTGGGCCCCAAACTGGAGAAGGCAGGTGCTGCATTCAAGCGGCTCCTGCCCAACCTGGGCGGCCCAAACGCCCCCTGCCGCAGACTCTACGCGGGGTTCATGCGGTCCATGGCCCTTTACGGGGCTCCGGTATGGGCACGTTCGGTACGGCCGCGGGCTTTACACTACCTGAACGTGCCCCAAGGGTGATAGCCATTAGGCTAATCCGGGGGTACCGCACGATCTCCCGCGAAGCAGCTGGCCTACTTGCTGGACTGCCACCGTGGGATCTGGAGGCGAGGGTCTTCTTGCGCCTGTACGACTGGCGCGAGGAGGCTCAGCGCCGGGGAGAAACCCCGTTGCCGCGGCAAGTTGTCGCGCAGCGGGCGGAGCTCCGGCGCGATCTCATGGTGGCCTGGAGGGAGCGACTGTCGCAACCCAGTGCAGGGCACGCCACCATCGTGGCGGTAAGTCCCCTCTTTGAGGAGTGGCTCGGGAGGAGTCACGGCGCCCTCACGTACCGCATGACGCAGGTCCTCACCGGACACGGTTGTTTCGGGAGGTACCTGCACCGCATCGGTCGTGAGGAGGCGCCCGGGTGTCACCATTGTGCGGACAGCCCCGAGGACACGGTGGACCACACAGTCCAGGTGTGCCCCGCATGGGAAGGGCACCGCCGGGTCCTCGTCGAGGCTTTGGGCGGCGGCGACCTCTCGCGTCCGGCCCTGGTTCAGGCCATGGTCCGGGGCGAGAGGGAATGAGATGCCGTCGCCTCCTTCTGCGAAGCGGTCATGCTCGAGAAGGAGGAGGCGGAACGCCAGAGAGTTCGCACCTCTCATCCCGGCCGCCGCGCTGGACCAGGTAGACACCATGGGCGCCGGGTGTCGCGAGATGAGTAATGTAAAACGCTCATGACGCGATGACGTGGGCGCTGCAGCCTGTACTTCGGTATTGATTTATCTTTTTGGAGAAGCTTATTACTTGCCATATTACTTGTTTGTTGTTTCAGATAGCACTTTAATTAAACTATAAGCCCCAGCTGCTCATGTTACCCCTTTAAAAAATCAAATAGCAATTTCATACATTTAGCCATTGATTTCGATGATGCCTCCTATGCCGTATTTCATTACTTATTATTACCTATAATTTGAGTTACTTTTCGTTTGCGCCGGGCTTGGGTTTTTTTTGAGCATTGTCCTTTCTTAAAGAATTTTTGGTATTATCAAGAAATAAAATAAACAGGATCGTTTAAAATAATTCAGTATTCAAGCATGTCTACTACGGTTACCATCTCTGGAAATAAATCAGAACTGGTCTCGTATTTTCAACCACCTCTTCATTTATCTGATCAATACGAGCGCGGTTTACTATACTTTTCAGTATTAAAAAATCGGTAAAAAAACTTTTAAGTCAAACGGTTTTATCTTATGTGCACTGAAAACTAGAAAATAAAAAAATAGTTACTTACCTGTCAACCTACGTAGGTGCTCTTGGTCATATTAGACTAAAATAAAAACGTGGGGCCCATTAACTGTTGCTGTAGTACTTTCTTCTAGAGGTATAATAGGTGTGGATTGCATCGACTTACTATAATCGGAACTGGAGATTTTGACAATCAATAATCAGCCGTAGCGGCTTCACCAGCGAACGCCGAGCTCATGATCTACCAAAGTATAAAGATATGCTTTGCCATAGGTAGGATTTCAGAGGGGCCCCACGTTTTTATTTTAGTCTAATATGACCAAGACCACCTACGTAGGTTGACAGGTAAGTAACTATTTTTTTATTTTCTAGTTTTCAGTGCACATAAGATAAAACCGTTTGACTTAAAAGTTTTTTTACCGATTTTTTATTTTCTAGTTTTTAGTATTTAATGAAAATGCCTACCGAATATTCCTCATTGTATCTAATTCATTTAGTGCATCATTATTACACGGTCTCTTACCTGATAATTTATTACAATCTAATTTAAATAAAAGTCATTTTTTTTAACGACACCAAAAATCATCAAGTGACCCCTCCCTGGGTCAGCAGCGGTAAGGGAGTGCCAGACTCTTACTGACTAAAAATAGTTATGTTTCGTCGTAGGTCTTTTATGTACCAGGGCCACGGTAACTCTTTCGAACAATCCCGCAGCCCAGGCAGGCCTGGCGCCCTGTTGGGCCCTGCTGGGGTTGCTGACAGTATTCTACTTGTGTAGCCCTTTCATTTGATACCCATATTGAGGGGGTTGTGGAAAAATATGTAATCCGCCATTTTGTGCCAGCGGCCATATTAGATTTACAATGTTATTGATATTACTATATTGTATTGTCATCGGAATAAAAGGTGTATACAAAATTTCAGATTAATCGCTTGACAGGAAGAGGGTGTTTGAATTACTAAATTGGACCCAAGAATAAAACAAACGGGATGAGCTAAATAAAAACTTCAACACAGCACAAGTATGGCAATTCCTTAAGTCTTTCGGTATCGGGAAGGTCGCTAATGATAGCGCTCCCGAAATAAATCCAAACACAATTAATGACCATTTTTCGAAGTCACCAGTAACGCTGGATGACAACGTTAAATCGTCTACTATTAAGTACCTCTCAAACCTTTCTTTGCCTAAATGTACTTCGTTTTCTTTCCACCCGGCTACAGAGGGAGATATCAAACGTGCTATTCTATCCATCTCCACAAAAGCTGTAGGGGATGATGGTCTTCACCTACAAATGCTCCTTCCTATCCTTAATATCATTATTCCTGTCATTCTCCATCTCGTCAATTATTCCCTCTTCACTAGCTCCTTTCCATCTGCTTGGAAGAAAGCTCATGTGCTACCTTTGCCCAAAGTCTCCAACCCATTGTCAGTTTCTCAGTACCGTCCTATATCCATACTTCCCATCTTATCTAAAGTCCTTGAGAGTGTTGTCAACAATCAACTTTCTCGTTATCTCTCCTCTAACAGCCTGCTAAGTCCATACCAATCTGGTTTTCGCCCTGGCCATAGTACAGTTTCTGCTCTCATCAAAATTACTGATGACATCAGGCTGGCTATGGAGAAGGGGCTTTTAACTGTATTGGTTTTGCTGGATTTTAGCAGTGCATTTAACTCAGTTGATTTTGACATCCTCTTGGGTATCCTATCCTCACTAAATGTATCTCCTTCTGCAGTCGAGTGGCTCAGCTCTTATCTTCGGGGTCGCTCACAGTCGGTCCGCGTTGATGAGGTTTCCTCTGAGTGGCGGGAACTCGCTGCGGGTGTTCCTCAAGGTGGCGTTCTCTCTCCATTACTTTTCTCCGTTTTTATAAACGCCATCACTAAGTCACTAGTTTCACATTACCATCTCTATGCAGATGACTTGCAGCTTTATCAGCACTTTAAACTTGAAGAGCTTCCGAGAGCGATTGATGCCATCAATGATGATCTTGGACACATAAGTCGATGGGCTAAGGATTTCGGGCTTCTGGTCAATCCTGCCAAGTCACAAGCTCTCATTATTGGTGGCAGATATTTCCTCAATAAGCTGTCTTCTCCACCACCGGTCTCATATGATAGCGTTGCCATCCCATACTCTTCTACGGTTAAGAACTTGGGGGTAATTATGGACTGTCATTTATCCTGGGGTTCACACGTTGCAGAAGTAAGCAGAAGAGTTTTTTGCTCGTTTCAGTCACTCAAACGTCTCCAGAAGTTCCTGCCTTTTTCAACAAAAATTACTCTCGCTCAGTCGCTTCTTCTCCCTCTTTTAGATTATGCTGATGTCTGTTTCCTTGATGCGACTGAGGAACTTCTTAACAAACTCGAGCGTCTGCAGAATCTGTGCATCCGCTTCATTTTTGGCCTCCGGAAATACGACCATGTGTCTGAATTCCGGAGCCAGCTGAAGTGGCTGCCAATTCGGCAGCGTCGAGATGCTCATATTCTGTCTTTTCTCTTCTCTCTTCTTCACAATCCCAACGCTCCAAATTATCTTAGGGAACGCTTTGAGTTCCTTGTTCCTAGAGGCAAACCCTGTCGCTCCTCTTCATCTCTTTTACTCCGTATCCCTCCTCATACTTCGAGCCGTTATGATGGATCCTTCACTGTTCGCGCTGTGAGGCTTTGGAACGCTCTGCCTCACAGTATACGTGACAGCACATCGTTAGATGTCTTCAAGAGACGAATTAAAGAACATTTCCTGTCAACATGACCTTATTTGTATGTATGTATTTATTTATTTATTATATTTTATGTTTTATTTATAGGTATATATCTTATATTTTATGTTATGTAATTTCATCTCTGTTTTGTTTAATGTTGTGCACTTTAAATTTTCTCTTCCCTATCGCATCTCTCTATCGCTCTAAGGTTTGCTGTTAGAGAACCCAGTTCTGGGTTAAGCTCGCCTTTGTACATGTCTTCTCTGTGTTGTGTGTGTCTTTTAAATGTTTTTGTGTACAATAAAGAATAATAGGTAAAAACCGTTTAAAAATTGTTATCAGCCATTTGGTAGCGGCGGCCATCTTAGATTTCAATTTTGCATAGTAAATTATATTCTACTTGTTGAGACCTTTCATTTGATACCCATGTTGATGGGATTGATAAAACCTAAGTTATCCGCCATTTAGTAGAGGCCGCCATCTTGGATTTGAATTTTATATAGTACATTGTATTCTACTGGTTGAGCACTTTCATTTGATACCCACATTGACGGGATTGATAAAACCTACGTTATCCGCCATTTTGTACCGGCGGCCATCTTGGATTTGCAATGTTATTGATATTACTATATTGTATTGTCATCGGAAATAAAGGTGTGTATCAAATTTCAGATCAATCTGACTACAGGAAGGCACTGAAATTTCAATTTCTAAATTTGACCCAAGAATGAATAAATAATAAAACAAACGGGGTGAGCTAAATAAAACCGTTTAATAATAATAAAAACAAGACCAAATGTGCCCGTTAATAACAGCTGTGTAACAGCTGTAATCAGAATCGAATGTGATCTTGTGCACGGTTCATATTACAACGGATTACCGACTCATTTTATTCACGAATTCATAACTGATACTACTTCAAGGCACGGCTACACAGAAATACCACAGAACGTTATTTACTTCCCGGTGAACAAAAATATAATTTCAGCCATATCTGTCAGGATTGTAGATCAGTTTGGTTACTGTATTGACTTTGGTGAAGAACATATTCAATTACGTCTTCATTTAAGAAAAGCAAAATGATAGTATATGATAAAAACCCTCCAGTGAAAATAAAACGTCCTATTCCGTCAACAACCGTTAAGGTGCACAGACGTAAGAAAAACGTGAAGAAATTGACTAAATCAAATAAAGATTTTCTTAAAGCTTTGGGGTTTAAAGTATGAGTATACTACAGATTACTGATTTACCACACTTTGATAGTTCAATCGAAAGTTATGAAGTCCATTCATATAATCCCTACAATAACAGCTTTAGAGAAAACGATGAAATCAGAATCCCCATACATCAGCAAGATATATACGTGCTACCATCAGCCAGTTCAATCTACATCGAAGGTCGGGCAAAGCTGTTCGGTAAGGATGGGACTCCGATCAAGAAAACTGTTACGTTCACTAATAACCCTGTTATGCATTTGTTTCAAGACATCAGATACGAAATGAATGGAATTGAAATAGATCGTATAAAAAAATCCGGAATAACATCTATTCTATATCTTCTATCTATATCTATATCTATATCTATATCTATACATATAATAAATCTATATCTATACATATAATAAATCTGTAAAAAAACTGTGTCTGTACATTGAATATATTAAAAAAATTATAATTGGGTGGGGTTTAGAAACAGTAATGGAGCACAAATCCAAAAAAAAAATCTGTCTGTATGTCTGTATGTCTGTTTGTTTGTACACGCTAATCTTCGGAACTACTGAACCGATTTCAATGATTTTTTCTTTGTTGTGTCAGTATTAATCCTGGTCAACATATAGGCTATAATTTATCTTCGAAACTTGAAGACCTGATGCAGAACACCAACAGACCAACAAAACTATAAGAGATACAAAAATGGTGCCATGGCAAAAATTGTTTCATATGATGAGCATTTTCAGCTGAGATAATAAATTTGAAGATCTGGAACACCTGATGTGGAACCCCAAGAGCCCAGCTTCTCTATACCATATACAGGTATGACGTTTTAGCAAAAGTTGTTCAATTTGATAAGCACTTTCTATTGACTTATACAAATTGAAGATCTAAAACACCTGATGTGGAACTCCAGGGGCCCAGCTAGACTATAGCATATAGAGGTATGACGTTTCAGCAAAAGTTGTTCAATCTGATAAGCACTATCTGTTGACGTATAAACATCGAAGATCTGGAACACCTGATGTGGAACTTCAAGAGCAATACTACACTTGAAATGTATAGAAATGAATGATATGAAATAGGTATGGTGAATCAAAAAAAGTAATTAGTCCGTCTTTTAGATAACCCTAAAATAATGGACACGTATTTTGTCATTTCTCTCTCACACAAACAAGACAATAACGAAGATATAACACGCTTGAATTTTGTGTTAAGTCACTCCTTAGTACAAATTTTACATACCTAGACGTGGCGTCACGAGCCCCCACTCTCCGAATTTGTTGCATTATATATATATCATTATTATTTTGTATGTCTCTTCCAGACCTCGGGACTACAGAATTCCGAATTTTCGGGAGGCAAACGTGACGCCGAAGCCAACATGCTGAAGCCCTTTCGAGACAACTTTAATGAAATGGTGACACAAAACCGACGATTATCCCTTTATACACTATAGAAATGAACCCAAGGACAATCCCCGGTGGACGTCGTTAAAAAAAAAAGTCAATCCTCGGTTCTGTGCTATACCATTGCTAACTGTGGATGAATACTACTGGGGCTATTGTGATGGGATGCTAATGGACTAGGAATGGGGAAACTACGGGAACTATGGCACCTGCCGATGACAATGTATTAGATACATGTAAAAATGGCAGGTGGAGACTAGGAGGGCAACAGGGACATGAGCGGCTGAAGTGTGAGGATAACTCGGAGGATTTCAAACGCAGATTACGCGCTCCCTGTGGGTCACTTACCACGAGGCACCTATCCTCCGAGCAGGGCTACTAACCCTGCTCTAGCGATTCCACTCTGGACGGTCAAGCCAAGCCAGAGGCGTGAGACCTACCCCCGTCATGGTTCACTCCGACCGGCCAGAGATGGGGGACAGTATACTCTCCCTGGAGAATTCAGTATATATTCCTCGCGGGGTCGCTACTCCCCGTCATCAGCCTCAAATGCCCTGCGGTGCTTATATCTCATTATTATTGTCGTTATTATCTCAAGTGCCTTTGTCCCAATTATGTTAGGGTCGACTTCCAGTCACGATGCAACTGAGTACCAGTGTTTTACAAGGAGCGACTGCCTATCCGACCTCCACAAACCGGTTAACCGCTCAACCCTACGCCCCTTGGTAAAACTGGTCAGATTTACTGGCTTCTGACTACCCATAATGACTGCCAAGAATGTTCAATGACAGCCGGAACCTACAGTTTAACATCCCCTCCAAATAACGGTCATTGGTATCCAAAATATACATACATAGAAAGTACATACGAACTTAGAAAAGTTGCATTGGCAGGTACTTGCCAGACCTGGAATCAAAGACGCACGCTCATACTTGAGAGATTGGTTCTCTACCCACTAAACCACCACAACTTCCACTAAGTCATCACGACTTTGTCGTCTCAGTAACATTTAATGTTTTTTTACGTAATAATACGTGTAATATTTTTGCCACACACAACATAAATGCGGACTAATTAGAATCACTACTTTTATCCCTATGGTCACGCCTATTGCGCTTCAGTTCTCAGCGTTTTGTTTAGTCTGCTGTGCTTTTGCCGTTGAAGTACAAAAATTAAATATATGGAACGTTTCTAATGGCTATGCGTATTCCGTTGTTTACAAGTCACCGGCCCTTAAAATTCAATATCAGACGATTCAGATCTTTGATTTTGCTAACCCCGTCGCTGGCATAAGGGACAGGATCCGCGTACGAAGTCGCGGGCAGAAGCTAGTGTTTAAATAAATGGTGTATAGATAATGTAGTATTTAAACACTTAATGTAACTAATAAATTTTTTAAATGAATATTTTCTTGTTTTATTCATTAAAATTAAAATTATATTTCCACAGTTCATGGTTTAATTTTCAAACAGATGTTCAAATTAAAGTATTGAATAAAAGCGAATACTATGAAAACCATATAAGGAAGTGCATCGAATGAATGATGTCATACAATACTACATGTGTATCGTTAAAGTAAACAAAATGACATGATGTGGTCCGCTATTTTGTTACATATTTGACGACACGTTTGGCTTAGTGGTTAAGACCTGATCACAACACAATCAAATGCAAAATTACACGTTATTCAACCACAAAGACGAAGTGTCGTGGGTATATTTTTTTATGATGATCGGCTCAAACCGATATTAAATTTTTATAGAAATGAAAAAAGAAATCAAATGTTTGAAAAGATATTTATTATTATTGCAATTAATAAAGCAGAGGATGGCCTATTATATTTGGATATGTTTTTTTTTGTCCTTAAATATAAATTCTTTTAAAAATTGCTTTTTTTTTTAAATAGCCTCTCAGGCGATGATTAGTAATAAGCAATATACAATTTATATTAGTAGGTACTCTAGGGTTAAACAAGGATTTCACAATAACATTTATTAAACCGCTAAATATTATAATCATGAAACAGATCATATCAGGTTAGAATATTACTCAAAATTAAAATACAACACAACTTACCCACAGAAAACAAATCAGATCAGGTTAAGACATTATTCCATACATAAAATATAGTACATAGAAAACGGATCTCATAAGGTCAGATTATAGTAATGTATGGTATTTGAATAAATTAAATAAATCACTGCTAGTTGTCATATCGAATAGAGAATCTTGACTGCATTCATCTTTTCGAATAGAGTAAGTATTGGGGGGTCGCGGATCTCATTTGATCCGGGACCCCCAATACTTACCTACTCGGGTCATGTGCCCTAACGCTAAATATTCCTTAAGAAAATCGGAATACATACATTTTAATTCGGGCGAACGATCTAACCTTCGTTCTAAAGATAATAACCTATTCTTCGCTGACTCGTATGAATCGCCGAGTGAATCAGCTTATTCACGTAGCGGAATTCGAACCGCGAACCTACCGTCGGAATCTCGAGTGGTGGTGGAGGTAAAAAGTTCCTCACACGCCCTTTCGTCTTCTGTGAAAATATTATTTTTTGCTTGGCCACTGTCAACCTCTTCTAATTCCCAAAAACGCTTTAATTGATTGTAACGTTGCACGTTAATGTCAACGTTTAAAAATACTTGCCTTTCGTTTTTAATCAAAATATTAATACAAGGTGGGTAGAAAAATAAATAAATAAATGTAATCTCTACCTACGGTTACGTTTAGAATCGCGTACAATTATTTGTTTAGTTAATTAAGTATTATTTATTTCTTTTACTTGACTGATTAACGTATTTTCAAATTCATATTTACTAAAACAACTTAGGTCTAGAAATAAAAAAATGTAACTTAGTTAAAACTTAAAAAACAAACAGTACGTAGTCATTATCTGTATCGGTGCAACGGCAAGTTGAGCCAAATTGGACTTCATGTCATTGTGATATGGTTTCGATTCTTTTACCTGGACTGCTGTACCAATGCAAATCAGATTCGTTCGCTACTCATTCACGGGCGTGTTCCGTGAGTTTGGTTAGTTGCTTTAGCGAACCGACCATTTTTAAAATATCATCACGGAAGACACACGTTCACGCGTTCCTTACAAGTACTCACTTTTGCCAGTCCTTAGTGCGTGACGTTAATCGTGGTCTTAACGGTTTTATTTTATTATAATTTTGAAAACATATTTTTCAAATTTCGTTTAACTTATTCTCTATATTGTAGAATCAGTGCATCTCCCCGTATTGGGTAAGTGCTGAACAATTCGTGTAATTGCTACCACCCACCTATTGGGTGACCGTTGGCAAATGACTTGCAGATTTCATCTTTTCTTGCTTTGCACATTGTAGCATCATTCGTAGCCTTTTTTCATCATCATAAGCAGTCAGGGTTATTCTTTTCATTTGCTTATCCCTGCATCTTACTTTTTTATATGTTTTATACATTTTATATAAAATTACATTTCAGCTGTTCTCTGTAAACTCCGATTTTGACTGTGAATTTGCACACATTCGCCTTAAGCGCACTGAGCTTTTGCTTCCTGCTTCCGCGGCAAACACAGTCAGAGGAGGACAATCAGAAATGGACATTTATTTGAATGGACGTGAATTTCAGGGTCCAAAGTTCGGGTTCAAAGTTCGGCTTAAACTCCGGGCCACGGCTGATCCGTTGGTCGAACGTCGACGGGCACCGAGAGGCACCGTGCACCGATTACCCTCTACCAGACTGCCCCACCATCTGCGGGTCGTCCACCCTGAAGCGCCTCCTCGGCTGAGCGTCATCAACGGACATCTCTCCACGTGAAGCCAGGACAGTGCTAGCGCGCTTTACCTCCATATAACAAAATTAATTTTGCTGACGGGCATTCGAATCGCGACCTTGGAAATAATTTTTTTATGTTCACAATTGTTGTAACATCACTAATTAGTAATACTAATTAGTACGTCACTAATATAATAACTTCCGCTATGATCTGTCATCTGTCTTTTTCCATATCCTTCGTATGGGTCGACTATGTAACTGTGGTACAGTGAATGTGTGTTGTGAAATAAAACTCAAGTAACCCAAGATCAAGGACTTTCATTTATATTACATGGTGTCAGAAGTCAAGAAGAACTCAAGTCAAAAAAAAGTCGAAGTCTGGAAGATAGTCGGTCGCGAAAATGGACCAGTCGAGTTCCGAGCCATGCGGCGTGGGCGACCATAATGGCGTCCAAGGCCTTAACAGCAAAATAAAATCACTGCAAATTTCGTCAGATTCCACAAATAATAATGCGGAGGCGTGGAAACGCTGGTGGCAGCAGTTGGAGCTGTATCTGTTGGCCACGGGTTTGGATAAGGCACCCGAAAAGCGTAAGATAGCTATCTTGTTGCATCTCATAGGTGAAAAGGGCTTAAATATATTCAATACTTTCAACCTCACCATTGAGAAGACCACGCTTGCCGAAGTCAAGTCCAAATTTCAAAATTTTTTTGAGCCCAGAAGGAACATAACCATGTGCCGTCACATGTTCTTCACCAGAAAGCAACAGAAATCCGAGTCGATCGAAGGATTCCTAGCAGATCTGGAGAACAAAAGCCAAGATTGTGAATTTGGAACACTCAGGGAATCGCTCATCAGGGATATTTTCATTGCAAATCTGCATATGGATTTAGCGCATGTACGTCAGAGACTACTCCAGGAACCTGATCTGACATATCAGAAGATGCGAGAACTGGCAACAACACTGATCGTCGCACAGCAGGATGCTGAAAAAATTGTCAGTAGTTCCAACGTTGAAAAGTCAGAAAATGTCATGCATCTACGTCGGAGGAGCCGTAGTCGAGGGGATCGTCGACAGCGAGCTTCACCAGTCGGTCAGCAGGGTTCTGGCGCAGGGAAGTCTCCCAACCCTGAAAGGCGCTCGAGGACGTGTAGCCGCTGTGGGCAATCTCACCGCTACAAGTGCCCAGCGCAAGGAGTCAAATGCAGGTCATGTAAATCATTTGGTCATTTTGCTAAATATTGCTTCAAAAATAAAAATATCAGTCATTTAGAGTCGTTTAATTCAAGTCATAGTCATAATAATAATCAAGATTATTTTGTTGGAATGTTGAATAGTCATAGCTCCAGTCAAAGTCATAAGTCTAATTGTCATTTAAAGTCATATAACAGTCACTATAAACATGTCAAGTCAGCAAGCACACATTCACTGTACCACTTGTCTCCACCACCACAATTTACACACATTCATAGTCAGTCACAGTCAGGGAATGATTCCGGTGATGACATTGGTGTCATTCCTGAGAGATCTCACCGAGACTCATATTGTCAGTCTGAGAAATTAATTCTCAAGTCATATTTCAATGATGATAATGGTGATAATGTCATGTCTGAGAGGTCTGAAAAGTACCTCGGTGATGAAAGCAGTCACCAGTCTGAGAAATCAATTCTCAAGTCATATTTCAATGATGATAATGGTGATAATGTCATGTCTGAGAGGTCTGAAAAGTACCTCGGTGATGAAAGCAGTCACCAGTCTGAGAAATTAATTCTCAAGTCATATTTCAAAGATGATAAGGGTGATAATGTCATGTCTGAGAGGTCCGAAAAGTACCTCGGTGATGAAAGCAATCACCAGTCAGAGAAATCAATTCTCAAGTCATATTGTCATAATTCAAATAAAAGTTGTGATAGTCAAAGTGGGTATCTTAATGATGAGTACAGACACATGTCTGAGGAATCACCTCACACAATCACAACAGTCACATCACCATATCACAGTCAACAAGTCACATCATCATTTAGTCAGGTCAATACAGTCGAGTCAAAACATAAACATAACATTAACAATAGTAAACAGTCTTGGAACATAAATGTTAAAGTAGGTCATTCACAATTTAATTGTATCATTGATTCAGGAGCTGATCTTAACATAATGTCAAAACAAACTTTTGTTTCTTTAAAGCGTCAACAAAGTCAAATGTCACTTGTCAAATGTCACATAAATGTCACAGGATTTTGTGGCAAGTCAATACCCATTATGGGAAAAGTCAATATTAAATGCAATTTAATATTAAATAATAACACTGTCAGTGAAAATATAGTGTTCATAGTCGCAAATTTAGTATGTCCCAATGTCCTAGGTCTTCCTACTTGTGAAAGGTTAGGAATAATTAAAAGAGTTTTTTCAGTATCTAAACAAAATTTTTGTCAACAAATTCTAACACAATATAATGATGTTTTTCAGGGTCTTGGCTGTCTACCTCCTGTCTGTCACCTGAAACTCAAACCTGATGCAGTACCATGCGTGGATCCTCCCAGGAGAGTACCATTTGCGATGCTTGGAAAGCTACGCGAGGAGTTGGATCGCATGGAGAGCATGCAAGTCATTGAAAAAGTCACTAAGCCTACAGAATGGGTGAATAGCATAGTAATTACGGTCAAAAGTTCAGGTCAGTTACGAATTTGTTTAGATCCTAGAAATTTGAATAAGAATATCATAAGGGAAATTTATCCAATAAAATCAATTGATGAGATAAGATCTCAATTAGTAGGAGCTGTTTGTTTTTCTCATTTAGATGCATTTTCAGGTTTTTGGATGTTAAGATTAGATGAATATAGTTCTAATTTATGTACCTTTCAAACACCATTTGGCAGATATAAATATTTAAGATTACCTTTTGGCATAAATGCATCATCAGAAATATTTCAAAGAGTTATGATGAATTTGTTTGGTGATTTAGAAGGAGTCTTGATATTCATCGATGACATTCTAGTCTATGGTCCAAGTGAGTCTATACATAATGAGAGATTACATAAAGTAATGCAAAGAGCTCGTCAAGTTAATTTAAAATTTAACAAGTCCAAATGTAAATTTCTAGTTTCTGAAGTCTGTTTTTTAGGTTATGTCTTTAGTAAAGATGGTGCAAGGGTTGACCAAGAAAAAGTAAAAGCAATTGTCAATATGCCTACACCACAAAATGTCAAAGAATTGCAAAGAATATTAGGTATGATCAATTATTTAGGTCCCTTTATTAGCAATTTGTCAGAAAAAACTCAAATTTTAAGAAATCTTTTGAAAAAAGATGCAGTCTGGTCTTGGGATGAAAATCATAATAAATGTCTTAAGAGTTTAATAGATGAAATTACAAAGTCACCGGTTTTAGCTCACTATAACCCCAATATTCCATTAGTCTTGTCAGTAGATTCGTCTAAGTCAGCATTGGGAGCAGTCATTTTACAAAAGAATAAACCCATTGCTTATAGTTCAAAAACATTAACCACAACTCAGTCTAGGTATGCTCAAATTGAGAAAGAATTGCTTGCAATTCAATTTGGTTGTGAAAAATTTCATCAGTATGTATATGGTCATAGAGTCACAGTTCATACAGATCATAAACCATTAGTCTACTTATTTGATAAACCATTACATGATGTACCAGCTAGGTTACAGCGAATGATGTTAACTTTACAAAAGTATGACTTGAAAGTCATACATGTCCCAGGTAAACAAATGTTTATATCTGATACCTTGTCTAGAGCTGCCTTAAAAGATTATTATATACCAGAAAATGAGGCAGAAATAACTTGTCATGTCAATTTAATGTATTCAAATTTAGCAGTCACTAAAGATTACAGCACAAAATTGTCACAACATACTAATAAAGATGAAAGTTTGCAATTGTTAAAGAAATATTATTATGAAGGTTGGCCAAAAAGTAAAAGTAAAGTCAGTCAATTAGTCAAACCATATTGGAATATACAAGCTGAAATTCATGTCGTAAAAGATTTGTTGTTCAAAGGTTCAAAATTGATAGTACCACAGTCTATGTATAAGGAAATGTTGGATAAAATTCATGAAGGTCACCAAGGTATAAACAAATGTCTTAAATTAGCTAGAGATTCTTTATATTGGCCAAACATGTCGGTTGATATCAAAAATTTAGTAGAACAATGTCTTATATGTGCAAAATTCAAACCTTGTAACCAAAAAGAACCATTACAAAATTTTGAGATTAATAAGTATCCATGGCAACAAGTTGGTATTGATTTAATGTATATTGATAACCTTTCTTATTTAATTGTTACAGATTATTACTCTAAATACATAGAGATAGCTTTGTTAAATAAAAATAGTACAGCCAAAAATGTAATTACACATTTAAAGTCTATTTTTGCCCGTCATGGTATACCTTTGTCATTAGTGTCTGACGGTGGACCTCCTTTCCAATCTTTAGAATTCAAGAATTTTTTACATGAATGGGACATAGAACATATTATTACTAGCCCATATCATGCACAGTCAAATGGTCAAGCAGAAAGTTCAGTCAAAATTGTAAAAAATATGTTGAAAAAATGTAAAGAAAATTCGTCTGATCCTTATATAGCCTTATTACAATATAGAAATACACCTAAAAATAATTTACCATCCCCAGCACAACTGTTAATGTCTAGGAATTTAAGAGATAATGTTCCAAAGTCATATAAAAAATTAAAACCAAAGGTTGTAAAATTTAAAGATTACAAAGAATGTGTAAACAAGAATAATGTCAATAAGTCAAAATATTATAATAGAAATTCTAAGCCTTTGTTATTGTTGTATCCTAATGATCATGTCTACTTTAAAAGAAAACCAAATTATAATTGGGAACATGCCATTGTCAAGCAAAGGCTGGCAAATAATAGGTCATATGTCATTGAGGATGTCAATGGAGTTAGGTATAGGAGAAATAGAATTCACTTAAGGCATAAGTACTCTCCTATGCTATCCAACTCGTCGTCGTCGTCGTCATCGTCGCAGGGGAGAGAGGATGGTGACAGTCAGAAGGCTGGACCTCAAGAACTCTTATCTCAATCCTCAAGTAGTCAAATTGTCACACGTTCAGGTCGATTTGTAAAGCCTTCTCGTAGGCTAATAGAAGAAATAGATTAAGTATATAATTGTAATCTAAATTAAGTCATAATTAAGTAAAAACCTTTGTCTATCATAACTATGTATAATAAAGTCAATTTTTGTCAAGTCAGTCCATAGTCTTAAGTCTATTGTTTGTCAAGGGTTAATTTAAACTTAACAGGGGGGATGTTGTAACATCACTAATTAGTAATACTAATTAGTACGTCACTAATATAATAACTTCCGCTATGATCTGTCATCTGTCTTTTTCCATATCCTTCGTATGGGTCGACTATGTAACTGTGGTACAGTGAATGTGTGTTGTGAAATAAAACTCAAGTAACCCAAGATCAAGGACTTTCATTTATATTACAACAATGTGGGGGTTTAATTTAAAATCTAAACCTTCCACACGCTAAACGTGACATGATGATCAATATCTAACAATGAATATGAACTTGACAATGAACAACTTATCATGTTATTTGTTGTATTTTCGACATGTTTATTATTGGCTAATGCGCCCGAAATTATCCAACCCAATTGGGTGTTTTGCAAATAAGGCCCGCTAGGTAAGCGTATTAAGCCCTCCCGTAGCAAACCCCAAAACACGTCGGCTCCGATAAGAATGTCGACCTCCGAAGGTACATAGTACCTCGGATCCGCGAGTTTTATGTTTTGCGGTAATTGTAATGACGTACATTCAATGTGTGTATTTGGTAAACAATATGTAATGTTAGGTAAAACGCAGCATTTTAAACGTGTACTAAAGTTATTAATCCATGAGCGCATGAATAGTTCACAGGACTGTTCTGATCGCTGAACACTATTACCTATACCAGTAATGTTATGAGTGGACTGTATGGTATCTAAACGTAAATGTTTGCAAAGTGAGTCTGTAATGAAACATCGTTGGCTGCCGCTATCGAGCAGGGCACGCACAACAATATATGTGTTATTGATGTCACAGACTTCAACAAGTGCGGTTGAAAGCAGAACCTGTTCTAATGTGATAGACTGCACGGTTTGCTTTGAATGATAAGAATGAGTATGTAAAGGTCCGGCTACACGCTCAGTCTTGCCTGCGCAGTCTGGTTTGTGCATTCATGACTGTGCAAAAAGACGGAACACCGTATAGTGGCCACACGGTGCAGGTAAGCTCGTGCAAACTAACTGTGCAGTCCCTAGTTGATTTGTACAGATCTATGAATTGGGTTAAAAATTCTTTATAATAATTTCTAACATCACTCATTTTTACGACGACGACGTGTACCTACAATATTTCGATGTTATAATAATTACGTCGGACTGTTGCGCGGCTTGAATAACCGGCCACACGTTCAAGTAAAACCGTGCAAGTCAAGTTTGCGCAGTCCAAATCTTCAGCATGTCGACGATCGCACAAGCCGCGCTTTCAAGACTGCGCGAGCTACCGTCTCGCCGTCCACAATCAGATACAGACTGAGCATGTAGCCGGGCCATTGGCCCGGCTACACGCTCAGTCTTGCCTGCGAGCATGCCTGTACAAACCTGTTTGCGCAGGTAAGCGCGCGCGTGTGGACGGCGAGACGGTAGCTCGCGTAGTCTTGAAAGCGCGGCTTGTGCGATCGTCGACATGCTGAAGATTTGGACTGCGCAAACTTGACTTGCACGGTACTTGAACGTGTGGCCGGTTATTCAAGCCGCGCAACAGTCCGACGTAATTATTATAACATCGAAATATTGTAGGTACACGTCGTCGTCGTAAAAATGAGTGATGTTAGAAATTATTATAAAGAATTTTTAACCCAATTCATAGATCTGTACAAATCAACTAGGGACTGCACAGTTAGTTTGCACGAGCTTACCTGCACCGTGTGGCCACTATACGGTGTTCCGTCTTTTTGCACAGTCATGAATGCACAAACCAGACTGCGCAGGCAAGACTGAGCGTGTAGCCGGACCTTTAGGAAAAAGTATTCGCTTGTGTGTCCGCGCCGGCCGGCGTCAAGGCGTCGGCGGTCGCGTCAGTGTGCGTAACTGTAGGTATAAAACGAATTGAGTTACAACTTGAACTCGTATTATTTAAATGAATTAGACTGTTGTGTTTTTGTGAACACTGTTTACATGACCCGAACTGACATTCATCTATTGAATGTCCAGTTCGTAAGCAATTTGAGCAGATTAAGTTATTTTTGTTTGAAACGAATGTAGGTATGCCTATCTTGTACAGATAGATTAAGAAAATCAATGCACATGTATTATAGTGGATGACTGCCGTCACACATAACGCACTTGATGGCGCGCAATGATTTTGCTGCAGATGTACTTGCACGCGGCGGTTGTTTACGTGAAATTCATTTCAACAAAATTCATACATTCATCACAACAAATTGGTAGCTTCAGCTACGAATTCATCGTTTAATGACGTTTTGTCTAGAGAATTCACATATTTGCCGAAATTAGTGATTGTGCATCGCAGACTACCTCTTTTCTTAGTGAGATCACGTAAATCCAAATCTAACCCCATTTTGACGGCCCAGCAAGACAAAGAGAGTACTTACCTGCAAGTATCACCAAGAATGCACTCACGATCACTGTTAATAATATAAAACGGTGTTAATACACTTCGATACCAATCCGTAATCCTTTCGAGCTCTACGTGTGCCGCGCGATGTCTCGTTGTAATGCTTGATAGGTTATAATCCAATATTGCGCCGGTGAAGATGGACCAATGTTGAGGCGTTGAATTTGTTTCTTCAATTAAAGAATTGTATTTGAACTAATAAATTGTTTAATCTGCCTAAATTACAATAAAAATGTTAAATAAAAAATGAACATAGTGGACTCGTCCGTTGTTGCCGGCGAGTGACGTGCGGGGTGGGGGTGCTCGGCGAGCCGGCGCACTAACGTAGATTTGACCGATTTAGCTGGCCAAAAGTCTTTTTTTTTTAAAGTTTATCATCAAATTGTGGGTAAAATGGAAAGAGGAGTATCCCAGCAACAAGAATTTACCCCAGTGTCGTACGAGCTATCCTCGTGGTCGGACGTTTTACTAATTAGTTATTTCATTCAACTAAGCGCTCTTCGCATATTTTGTTTACGCGCGGCCCAACCGGTTTCCCCGGTCGGGCTTGCAGCTGTTGTTTGTGCATATGAGTGAGTCGAACGTAAATGAATCAAATATAATAAACTCATTATCGAGCGCTGACGAGGTAGAGGACGGTACAAACATGGATATTGAGGACAATACACAACAGGTTGAAACGGAGTTGATAGGAGGGAAAAGGACAAGGGATGAAAACTCTTCAGAGGATGGATGGAGTGTAGTTAATAGAGGGAGAAGCAAACTTGTATGTAGTAGGGAACAGCACGATGAGAGAATAAGAGAAGAGAGAACACAGGTATGCGTCATATGTAAAGAACCTTCGCCGAAACAATTCGCTTTGGCACGCCTATTTAAGACACGCAATATTCCTAGCGGCAAGATCTATAAGATTAAATACGTACATAAGTATAAAATGCTGATTACGTTTGATAATGATATGGGTGCAGAGGAATTTATAAAGTGTTCGGTGTTTACTGACATGGGTTGGTCTTGCCAAAAGACTTCGGAAGTAGGTGTATCGTACGGACTCATTAGAGCAATGGAACTTGACATTTCTGATGAGGATCTTAAAAGTAATTTATCAAGCAGTGCTGAGATAACATCCATTAAAAGATTAAATAAACGTTGCTCGGATGACCCCGAAGGCAACGGCTGGTGTCCGAGTGAAACAATTCGGCTAGGGTTCATTACCAGCTTATGTTTACATTTACAACTTGAGGATTCCAGTGGAGCGGTTTGTATTTCCGGTTACTCAATGTGCTAACTGCTGGAAATTTGGCCATTTAAAGATAAGATGTCCATCCAAGCAGCCTGTTTGCCCCAAATGCTCATTAAAACACCTCAATTGCACAACCACTTCATTCACTTGTGTGAATTGTTCAGGCTGTCATATGGCGCTCGATAAAGTATGTCCATCTTTTAAGAAGGAAAAGAAGCTACGAGACATTATGTCAGAATTTAACTGCACTTATAGGAAGGCGCTTAAGCTATACGTTCCGCCTTCCCCCGTCCAAATTCCTCAAGTGGTTGCTAATCCAACGCTCGAAGACAGCCTGACTTATGCAGCAATTACCAAATCCAAACCACTAACAGCGGAGGCAAATGTTGGCACAGCCTTGGAAATAAACGACCCAGATACAGCGACTACAAATATACGAGCTAAACCAAAACGGACTCTGAAGAAGCATCGCCGACCAGTGACCCCCACGCCTTCTGAGAACATACTATGGCATCATAATCCCGAGTCTTCTGATTCTTCCGAAAAATTGGACAATCCTTTAGCAAATAAGAATGAACATCTCGATAAGACTTTACATAATTTGAGTTTTTGGCATATGATAAGAAAAATTAGTAATATTCTAAAAAGTAAGGAATCTCTTCAAGTTAAAATCAAGCAATCACTTTCCATATTTACAGAGTGGCTGACACAAAAAATTGTAAGTAGTTTATCTATTGATTCGATATTTGATTTATTTGTCGGAAATGGCTAATGATAATGTTTATTTATACAAACTTAAATATTATGCAATGGAATTGCCAGAGCATACGACCCAAATCTCATTCACTCGAATTACACCTAAATCAGGAAAAAATGCATATTGCCGTGTTAAGCGAGACTTGGTTGGAACCCGAAAGTTCATCATGGGGCACAGAGCATCATGGGGCACATAGCGCCAGACCCCCCATGAAGTGCGCCACCGAACTATGCTATACACACCCTGTATATCTTCAGGGCTGAAACACTATAACCGAATAAACTATGAAAACTATGTGAAATCAGCCCTTGTATGAAGATTATCTCGAAATATAAAACAAACTATGGGGGTTATCTCGATACGGAAGGCAGTGTGTGTTAGGGCATTTCATGGGCTATCTGGCGATAGTAATCCTATCAATGTGACCTAAGCCCTAGTATTGACAATTTGCATGTGAAAATGAAAGACAAAACACGGACATTATTTATTGTTCTATAACTTAAACTATTAACAATATTCTTTTAAAGTAAGTTATTTTCTATATACTGAGACCTAGGCTTTCAGTTAAACACTATTTCACTAATGAAAGTCTAGAATTTTTACAATCGAGAAATGTTTACATAGGCAAATCAGGCCTTAAACGGCAGAACTATATGTTTATTATACACAACTATGTAGGTCTTAGGCTACCACTATAAAACTATTACAATTTGCTATTAAAAAACACTATAATTTACAGATTAAAACACTATCAAAATCTGAATACAATTCTATAATTATTTAGAAGGAGGGTGCTCGTGAGAACATACATTGGCGCGGCTCACGGCACTTTTTTGCTCATTACCCTCATCACAAAATTGTTAGAGTATAAATAGTAACGCGCATACACGAACACTTAAATCCTACCCACTTCCGTCGTAATGCTCATGACCGCGATCTTCAATTGCGCCATGACCCATAACCTGTTCCCACAGGCATGGAAAGAGGCAACCGTAATCGGTATTCCCAAACCCGGTAAACCAAAATCAGACCCGTCCAGCTATCGCCCTATCAGTTTACTCAATGTGTTCGGCAAGATCTACGAGATACTTATCTATAAGCGTCTCAAAGATTACGTCGAAGCAAAGAGTCTTATTCCATTAGAACAGTTTGGTTTTCGAACCCATCACTCTTGTGTCCAACAAGTCCACCGCATCGTGGAAGGTGTGAGCCACGGATTCCAACGTGGCCAACTCACCGGTACGATTCTCTTCGATATAGCAAAGGCATTCGACAAAGTCTGGCACAAAGGCTTGATTTACAAGCTTTACCAACTCGGTGTCCCAGACCGTCTCGTCGTCATCTTACGAGACTTTTTGTCGAATCGCACCTTTCGCTATCGCATAGACGGCACTCTTTCTTCGGCCCACCCTATAAAAGCTGGCGTCCCACAAGGCTCGGTACTCTCCCCCATCCTCTTCACGCTATACACTAGCGATATTCCTAAGAACAAGCATGTTCAATTAGCCCTATTCGCCGACGACACGGCAATCTACTGCTCAGGCCGCAGCCCAGCCGCCATAGTGAGACATCTCCAAGCCTATTGCAACACCCTAGGTGTCTGGACTAGGCTATGGAGAATCGAACTCTACCCCGACAAAAGCCAGGCCATACTCTTTTCGAGCCCCCGCCGTAGGCTTCCTCCCGCGCCCCCGTCAGTCACCATGTTTGGTAGGCCGATTCCTTGGAAGGAGCATGCCAAATATCTAGGTGTAATCTTAGACCAGCGCCTCTCATTCGCCGAGCACATACGTAAGGTGCGCTCTAGAGCAGCCTTTGTGTACGGCAGATTGCACTTATTGCTCAATTCAAAGAGCAAATTATCTCTTAAAAGCAAGTTACGCCTCTACGTATCGTGCACACGCCCCGTCATGATGTATGCTTGCCCTGTGTTCGCACAGGCAAGCCATCGCCGCCTTCACAGAATGCAGGCCCTTCAAAACCGTGCTTTACGGAAAATCACAGGAGCTCCCTATTATGTTCGAAATGAGATTCTTCATCTCGACTTAAAAATCCCTACCATCCGCCAGTATATGAAGCGTGCCGCCATACGGTACTTCGAACGCACTGAGAAACACGATAACTCACTTATCGTGTCAGCCAGTAATTATACTCCCTCCCGCATCAGTAGGATTCGCCGCCCTAGGCATGCCCTTCTAGAACCTGACGATGAGATAACTGTCCTCCAAGAGAGTAGTAAACTCACTAGCACCCTACACAAACACAAACCGCGTTCGTACAAACCTCGCCGCCGAGGTCCGCCGCGACGTCCCGTTCTCTGTCCTCCCGACCCTTGCTCATCGAGCCAGCGCGCGAGCTGAGCCAGTAGCTTTAAATTCCCCATTTAATAATAATGATCATATGATCCAGCCTGTCCCCTTGCTGCCTCCCCAGCGACGCCCTAAGCCGAGGTCCGACCCCACAGGGGGTACCCTTAGCGCAGTCGCTTAGTTTATAAGTTGTTTACGCCCCTGGCTGGAGGCCTTAAATTCTAGGCATCCACAGGGAAAAGTCCGGTTAAGCAGTACACGGCCTCCTAGACTGAACTGCGAGATGCCATACCAAAAAAAAAAAACTCTCATGTTAGGTGATTTTAATGCTCACCACTCAAATTGGTCTGTAAGAACTGATCGACGTGGCTCCGAAATATTTGACTCCATGTTGGATTATAATTTCATTCATTTAAACGATGGTAGCTTCACTAGAATTCGAATGGTTGATGGTGTTCTCCAGAAATCTTGCCCTGATATTTCATTCGTTTCTGTAGATTTATCCCTGTTATTTACGTGGAAGCCAACAAACGAATCGCTCGGTAGTGATCATTTAATAATTAAATTGAACTGCTCGCTATAATATTAGCACAGACTATCAACATAAAAGATTTTTTTTTAAATCTGACTGGACTTTTTACGCCACATTTCCCCCCCCTCTCCGAGCCTTTTCCCAAACTATGTTGGGGTCGGCTTCCAGTCTAACCGGATTCAGCTTAGTACCAGTGCTTTACAAGAAGCGACTGCCTATCTGACCTCCTCAACCCAGTTACCCGGGCAACCCGATACCCTTTGGTTAGACTGGTGTCAGACTTGCTGGCTTCTGACTACCCGTAACGACTGCCAAGGATGTTCAATGACAGCCGGGACCTACAGTTTAACGTGCCATCCGAAACACAGTCATTGGTGTCTAAGATATACTTAGAAAGTACATACAAACTTGGAAAAGTTGCATTGGTACTTGCCTGACCTGGAATCGAACCCGCGCCCTCATACTCGAGAGGTTGGTTCTTTACCCACTAGGCCACCACGTCTCTCTTCTTACGCCACATTTATAGATGAACAATTACAAAGCTGTTTTATATCCCAGGATCCTCAGAGTTCATATGACCAGTTATATAATATAATTCAAAAAGCCGCTGACAAGTATATTCCAAATATAAGAATCCCTCGAAACATTTCTAGCTCATTTAAGCCAAAACCATATTGGTCCCCAGATCTGTCCAAGGCGGTTGCGGAGCGGCGTTTGGCTTTGGCGAAGCTGAGAGGTTGCCCCTCACCGCGTAATTTAGATATCCTCAAGGAGAAAATAAGCACTGCTCAGAGGCTTATTCGCAAGGCTCGGTGTAAATCTTTTCAACAGTTTTGTACATCTGTTGACGAGACCACTTCTGCATCCGAAATGTGGCGTAAGATGAGGTGGTTGAAAGGTCGGCAAGTGCCTAACACCAGTGTAGACAAAGAGAAAGCTGAGCGCCTACTTAAAGATCTCACTCCAGATTTTGTAAGTCCTCCGCAGCCTTCTTTTAGTTCCAATAATGCCATGCTAGAGTCTCCAATCTTAATGTCTGAATTAATCAACTGCATCAAGAATTGCGATACAGCTCCTGGGGCAGACCAAATTTCCTTTTCTATGATTAAACACCTTCCGCCTTCCGGTAAACAAATGTTGCTTCAAATATATAATCAATGTTTTTCTGTGGGTTTTGTTCCTCATCAATGGCGTCAAATTAAAGTCGTCCCAATCCCAAAGCATAGTTCAGCCTCATCTTTGCGCCCTATCTCCTTAATATCATGCATCTGTAAAATTTTTCATGCCATTTTGGCCAAGCGTATAGAATGGTTCTTTGAAAAGCAGGGTTTATTTTCTGAGGACATGGTAGGTTTTCGTAAGGCACGATCTGCTCTCCACAATCTCTCCAGATTAGTGTCGGAAATACAACTAGGATTTTCAAAGAACTGGGTGACAGCGGCATGTTTCATTGACATTGAAAGCGCCTACAACAATGTTGATGTCTCCTGCCTGGTACGTATTTGGGATCAGTTTGGGGTTGGGTCAAAAGTCTGTACCTACTTGTGGTCATTTTTATCAAACAGGCATCTGCATGTGGTTACGCACGATTGTGAAATTGTCAGATCTACTGGCCGTGGGCTAGCCCAAGGAGACCCGCTTTTCAACCGACTTCAAAAAAAAGGAGGAGGTTCTCAATTCGGCTGTATTTTTTTTTTTATGTTTGTTACTCGATTTCTCAAAGACACCTGGACCGATTTCAAAAATTCTATTTTTATTTGAAAGGGTATGCTTGTCATTTGGTCCCATCGTCATCAGATCAGGATCTGATGGTGAAAACCCTGAGAAATCGAGGGCATCTCTTGAAAATTGTAGGCGAGCATGAGGTAAAAACTTTATATTTATGTGTATATCTGATGAGACTACAATACTATGGAGGTTTAGGGCAGATCTGATGATGGAGACGACAGAGGATCGAGGGAACTCCTAAACGGCACATCTTAACTTTCTCGTGTTTGGGCTTATATTATTCGTATTGACGAGACCTTTGCAACAGTGAAGGTTTGGAGTTGACCTGATGATGGAGACCAGAGAAGGTCGAGGGAACTCGACAACCGAATATGTAAACTACCTCGTGTTTGGCCTTGTATTATTCGTATTGATGAGAACTTTCCAGTTATGCGGATAGTGACAACTATTCATATCACTGAAAAGATAAAAATAAAAAACTTTTTACAAAAAAATAATAATTTTAGGTGCATCGGCCTAGAAGTTGGTGGCAAAATTAACTTAAGGACATCCGTTAGACACCGACTTCTAGGCCGATGCACCTAAAATTATTATTTTTTTGGCTTTTTAGTGTTTTTGGAAGTCGGTTTTATTTTTTTGTAAAAAGTTTTATTTAATATTCTTACATCGCATATATGCCATAATATTACTCAGGTTAGTATCTCTCAATATGCTGATGATTTTGTGTTGTATTCGACCAAAAATAATTTAGATTTAGCATTTGAAGATCTTCGGTCTGCTTTACGATACACTATAATGTTAATTGATAAATTAGGTCTAACGATGTCTCCTAATAAAACTAAGATATGTGTTTTTAAAAAAGGATGTTTTAGGAAATCAATTAATTTTGGTTTAGATGATGGTATTTCAATTAATGTTGTTAATAATATAAAATATTTAGGTCTTTGGCTGGTTAAGATGGGGTAAGCATATTAATGAAACCTCCCAGAAAGTACTAAAATTCATTAATTTACTGAAAGTTTTATCAGGTCCGGGATGGGGAGTCCACCAAAAACATATAAGACGTCTATATATTTCCATAATTCGAAGCAGAATTGATTATGCTAGTTTCTTATATGACAATAGTTGCAACTCTAAATTAATTAAATTAGATCGTTTTCAAAATCAGGCATTGCGCGTTATTGGTGGATTTATACGCAGCACCCCAATACATGTTATGGAAAGCGAGTTATGTATTCCACCACTTTTTATACGTCGTAATTACTTAGCCTGTAAATTCATTTTAAAATCAAAATCTCTTCTCAACAATAAAACTATACAATTACTAGAAAAACTTTCACTAGTCACAGGTTCCAGTTATTGGCGCAATAAAAAGTTGCCGTTACTAATTACCATCCTTTCACAGTATGACTCTTCTCCTGTACACTCTAGTGCTCAACTTGGAATGTTTTCCCTCGATAAGTGGATTAGTAGCATAGATTTGTCCCATATCGTCATTGATAAAATCCCTAGTATCAGTAAAGCTAAACGTCATTACAATGTCATACAGTTAAAACAATTATGTATTTCATATATACAAGATCAATATTCAGACTATCATACAATTTTTACTGACGGTTCCAAAGACAAATTTTTGGGAGGTGCAGCCTTTTGGGACCCAGTTCTGATTTGAAGTTTAAGATTGATTCAGATATTTCCATTGTGCACATTGAGCTGATTGCTATATTGGAAGCCTTATCCTATATTCTGTCGGTCAATGGCGATAAATTTGTGATTCTGACAGACTCCAAGAGTTCGCTGCAACATTTGGCTCGGAACACTTCTCACATGCGAGGTATTCCGACAGCCTACGCCATATATGAATCAATCTTAAAACTTCAATCCAGTGGTAGAACGGTTCGTCTCCAATGGATTCCGTCACACGTACAGTATGAGGAGAATGATGTGGTGGATATGCTCGCCAAGCAAGCGTGCGTTGATGGTGTTACCATGATTGTTACTCAATTGTTTTCGGACTATTTTAGAAAAGCAAAAAATAAGTGTTTTGATCTTTGGCAGGAGTATTTTGACGAAAGGTCAAAAGAAAAGGGGATTTGGTATCGGACTATCCAGTCAGAGATTCCTCGGGTTCCATGGATTGATTGTGATCTCAATAAAATCTTAGTCACTATTGCTTTAAGGCTTCGCTCCGGACATATTCCATCAAATAAGTTTAACTATTTAATGAAAAAAGTTCCGTCGCCATGTTGTGATTCATGCGGAGTGGTCGAGGATGTCTTCCATATCTTGATGATATCGGTTTCTGTAACGCTGTTCTTGCTTATCCAACATCCGACGGAGCGAAACATTTGTATCAATTTTTATTTTAAATATATAAAACTCAAAGGTGACTGACTGACTGACTGACATAGTGATCTATCAACGCACAGCTGAAACCACTGGACGGATCGGGCTGAAATTTGGCATGCAGGTAGATGTTATGACGTAGGCATCCGCTAAGAAAGGATTTTGATCAATTCTACCCCCAAGGGGATAAAATAGGGGATGAAAGTTTGTATGAAACTTTGTCAATTTTAAACCGATCGGACTGAGACTTTGCATAAAGCTACTATGGCGTAGGCAACCCTTAAGAAAGGATTTTGATAAATTCCATCCCTAAGGGGATAAAATAGGGGGATGAAAGTTTGTATACATCTTCTTAGATTTTATGAAGAAGTCCTGATGACGAATCAGAATTTTATGATGACGTTCGCTTAAATACGATTTTGATTAATTCAACCCCCATTCAACCCCCACGGGTGATAAAACAAGGGATGATGAAGGATGTAAAATATATTAGTTTGAACCTATCAGTACGTAATGGAACGAACAAAATAATGTTTAGTTCTAAATGTTGAGAAGTTCTGCCTACCGCTGTTAGATGGCGCTGTGCATTTTCGTCTCATTTCTGAATCGCGGTGTTAAGATTCTCCGCCAGTTAATTACCTTCGAACTGAACTGTAGGTAATCTGTTTGTTTGGTTGCTGCGGATTGCCTTCCTCACTAACATATTAAACATAAATATTTCTAGCGGATTATATTTGACGGTTCTTTTCTTGGCATTTTTGGTTAGTCGTTTTGGTCATAGACTGCGTCCCGGAAGAATTGTGCACAGTTGTTACTACGGTTCAAGAATTGCTGTCTAAAGTTTATCCAGACATTATTCATATACATGACAAGCCTATTGAATGGTTATGTGAGCGTAGGGTTGCCAACTTTTTTTACAAGAAATAAAGTATATTCAGGTCTATGAAGATTATTTAACATTTTACTAAAATAAGCAAAACAAACAGTATTTATTTATTATTTTTATAAAAATATATTTTAAAAAAATTGTGAGCGTCTAAATGTAACACATAACAATGTGTCTGCATTCTGATGCTGAAAACAGTATTTTGTATACTTTTTTTTTGTTAAACAGTAAAAAGTATAATTTATTGCAAAACAGTAGAATACTGTTTAAAACAGTATAGTTGGCAACCCTATGTGAGCGTGCCATACTTACTCCAAAGAACGATCAAGCAGCAGCTATCAACGATATCCTGCTCATGTCGTTTGAGGGCGAAGAAAAGGTCTATACTTCGATTGATACTGTAGTTAATACGGATGACGCTACTAATTACCCTGTAGAATTTTTAAATTCATTGAAACCGCCAGGTTTGCCTTATCATAAGCTTATTCTGCGCGTGGGTACTCCAATTATGTTGTTGCGAAATTTAAAACCACCAAAACTGTGAAAGCGTTACATCGCAATATAGTGGAAGCCACTATATTAACTGGGTGTGCAACAGAGGAAACTGTATTTATACCACGAATCCCATTAATACCTAACGATATCCCGTTCGAATTTAAACGATTACAGTTCCCCCTAAAAGTCTGCTTTGCCATGACAATAAATAAGTCTCAGGGGCAAACTCTCAAATTTGCGGGTATTGACTTGAGAGAACATTGCTTCTCTCATGGACAGTTTTATGTTGCTTGTTCACGAGTAAGTTCGACCAATAACTTAATAGTTTTAGCGCCTAATGACAGATTAGTAAAGAATATTGTGTACAAAGAAGTTTTGTAGGCCCTAATTTTTTACACACGCTAAACAAAAGTAAAGCCGCAAAAACCATACCTAATTAATAATAATACTTCTTAACGCGAGCGAAGCCGCGGGCAAAAGCTAGTTAGTTATAAGTAGGTAGATCGTAAGCTAGTGACAAGTACTAATCATTGTTTATCTCGAACTGGGCGATGTGGTCGCTAAGCGACAAAGGCCTTTAAATAAATTAAAAAAAAAAAAAAAAAAAAAGAATTTACCACATCTACCCACCAAACATGCGATATGCGCTTGCACCAGTAGTTAGAACTTGACCTTAGTGCAAATTTTACGTTATACGTTTTTAGAGATCTCAGTAGACGGTATTAAAGAAAAAATATTTTTGTGCTCTCTAATTGATATTAAGCAACTATTGTGATGGAATCGAGTTGTGCAGGTAACAGTTATTATATTTTAATGTATTTTAAGTGTGATCACTTAATTTTTTATAGTATTATTTCAATTTTAAAAGAGGGTGTGAAAGCAAAATATTTTTTTAGTAATTTTCTTGTTTAAACACAATTTTGTTATATTATCGCGTTCGACCGCGTAATATTTTTTTTAGTTTTAGATATTAGACATATTCAACTAGCTTACGACATATTTTTTGGCTGCGGATAGCTGCGGATGTCCGACTTACAGGCTTTTTAAGATTTGAAGTTCATACAAAAATAAAATACTCTTTTCTTAAAAATGTAACAAAGTGCATTTTCTTTTGCTTTAGGTACCTCTGGTGTAAAAATAGTGACCCATCTTTTCAATAAAATGCAACAGCAAGATCTATCTAATCTTGAGGAAAAACTAAATTATCTAGAAAACTACCTTTTGACCCATTATGGTGACACGCCTGATAGTATTAGCAGTTTAAAACGAAGATTTGGATATTTTAAAGCAGGTATGAAAGAGAGATGGTCTAAAGCTCATAGGAAAGAAGCTGAATTCCTCAAAAATAATGAGAGTTGGTTAAGCGGAACATTTGAACTTCCGAAAAATGTTGGAAATCGACCGGGCCGGCCATCTAAATCATTTGAGGAATGTAGTGAGAGGTCTAAACGAAGGAAAACTGAAGAAATGCGCTCTAGTTTCAGTGAGGATGCTATAGTTCATGCAGCACACACAACACCACAGACTCAAGGAAAAAGAAACGCTTCAAAAATACTTCGAGATATTACGAATTCTTCAACTGCCAGAAAATACAATAAAGCAGAACATGCAGTTTGTTGTCTTACACCACTACAAGCCTTGTCAATGTTTGTCGAAGCGGATTTAACTAGGCGACAATATGAAATTATTAGAAACACAAATAAATCACTTTATCCATGCTATGATGTGTTACTCAAGGCAAACAAAGAATGTTACCCGCCCAAGGAGTGTATAAGGATCACAAGCACCTGTGCGGAAAGCAGTGTACAGAGTCTTATTGATAACACAATTACTCGTTTATCTATAGCGCTTGAAGAAATCCTCTGTTCACTTAATGATAATGAACGGAATTCCTTAAAAGTTATTTGTAAGTGGGGCTGTGATGGATCACAACAGGCTAAATATAAGCAAAGATTCGAAGATGCTACAGACACAGACTCCAATATGTTTATGAGCTCTTTTGTTCCTCTTAGAATAACTTGTGGAAAAGAAGGCAAAAAAATATATGGCAAAACCCTACACCATCTTCGCCTAGATATTGTAGACCAATAAGGTTTCGGTTTGTTAAAGAATCGGTGGATGTGACGAAACAGGAAATAAGTTATGTCGAAGATGCTATTAAAAAGTTGACGCCTACAGAAGTTATATTACATGAGAACAAATTTATCTTCGAACAATTATTTAAGATGACAATGGTGGATGGCAAGGTGTGTAATGCTGCAACCGATACCAAATCGACGAGTAAGTGTTATATTTGTGGAGCCACATCTAAAGATTTTAATAATCTGGCACAAAAGTTACAGACAAGTTTCAAAGCTTTAGACTTTGGACTATCTGTACTGCACGCTAGGATTCGATATTTCGAAAGCGTTTTACATCTGGCGTACAAATTACCCGTAAAAAATATAGGGAAAAGAGATCCAAAGAAGAAAAAGAGTTAGAATCACAAACAAAAAGAAATATTCAAGAAAGATTTCGCGTTGAAACTGGGTTGTTGGTAGACATGCCAAAAGCTAATTTCGGCAATACAAATGATGGCAATACAAGTAGGAGATTTTTTGAAAACCCGCAATTGGCTGCCGACATAACAAAAGTTGATTTTAATTTCATCTATAGATTAAAAGTTATTCTGGAAACTATTTCAAGTGGTCATAAAATAGACACCCAAAAATTCGATGACTATGCTATGGCAACGGCCAGATTGTATTGTGATCTTTACGGTTGGCATCCCATGACTCCGACCATGCATAAAATATTAATACATGGCGGAGAAATTATTGAAAATGCATTATTGCCAATAGGACAGTTGTCAGAGGAGGCAGCCGAAGCACGAAACAAACATTTTCGGTTATATCGGGAAAATTGTGGTAGAAAATTTTCAAGGGAGAATTGCAATTTTGATGTTTACAATAGATTATTGTTGAGTTCGGATCCACTATTAAGCAGCATGAGACAAATAAAAAAAAACATAAAAGCAAGATCATTTTGTCCAGAAGCAATAAATATGTTACTATCAGCTGAACCAAACACACAATCTGATATATCCAATTCAGAAAGTGAGGAGTACAATTTTTTTAATAATGTAATGTAGCATAATTTTGAAATAAATATATTAAAAAATGTTATAACTGCTTTTATAATAAAAATATATAATATTCTTAATATTTTTTTGAATTTTTTGCTGTTTTTTTCATTAAATCATGTTTATTATACAAAATACAATAGGGTAGTGTCCAGGGTCGAAATAATGAAATAATATTTAGTCCGCTTTTTAGATAATCAAAAAATATTGGATACGTATTTTTTCTTTTTTTAATTAAACATAAAATGACAAAGATAATACACTTCAAAAATTAGGAGTGGGGGCCTTTTACGTCACAGTGTCCTGAAAATTGTAGCAACTTGTGACGTCACACTCAACTTTAACACGCTATATCTTAACAAGTTCTGATCCAATTTAAAAAAGAAAAAATACGTATCGCTTAATTTTGGACAATCTACAAGACGGACTAATTATTATTTTTTAGGAAACTAGCCTATTCTTATTATATACAAAAACAACATTAAATGATTAAATAAAGCTACAAAAAACAAAATACAATGTAAAATATTTTTGGCCAGCTAAACCGGTCAAATCTACATTAGTGTGCCGTCGATTTCTCGGGGTTCCCATCGTCAGATCCTGACCTGATGAATATGGGACCACCTGGAAGGTAAACCCTATCAAACAAAAAAAAATATTTGCAAATCAGTGAACATACATAAAAAAAAGTTCCTGATGAATTGAGAACCTCCTCCTTTTTGGGAAGTCGGTTAAAAAGACCTATCCATCGATATATGTGACTTTGTTATTGATGGGGTTTATCATTATGCCCAATATCCAGTTGGTACAGTATAAGGTTGAAATGCTAAATAATAGTAACAAATATGGACCCTAACGGGCATAGCAGGTAGGACTCAGGAGACTTACACTTAGTGGAACTTAGTTTTTCCTCTAAAAACTTGAGATATCAATAGATTATTAAGTTAACTTTTGTAAGGTTTGGATATATTTTAGATATCTAATTTCATATTTTAAAATAGTAAATTAATTTGTTCAATTGATTCACCAAACGAAATAATTTAAAAATGACATTTAAACCCCAAACTGCTGCGGTAATGTATTAGATCTTGTATTAACTAATTCGACCTTAGAATGTCAATGTAAACAAAGTGATATATCACTTGTGGATATTGATAAATTTCATATTCCGCTCGAAATTAATATTCAAGCTCAGGTTTTTAAACCAATTCGCCCTCAACCGCGTAATATTAAGCGATTTTTTAGGGGAGACTATGAAAAAATTAACGAGGAACTTTTAAAAATTAATTGGGATCAACTCTTCAATTCAGTCAGCGTAGATGAGATGGTTGAAAGATTGTACTTGAAACTTAACTCGTTAATTGATTCATATGTTCCCTCTGCGAAAGTGTCGGGTAGGTACTGTTACCCTAAATGGTATCCCCCTTCTTTAATCAATGCTATAAAAGAAAAATTTAAGATTCATAGGAAATGGAAAAAATACAAAAACCCAAACGATTACGCGGAATTTTCACTATTAAGAAAAAGAATTAAAGACTTACAAGAAGAATTCTTTACAAAGTACATAGCCAGATGCGAGAACCATATAAAATATTCGCCCCAAGAATTTTGGAATTTCGTAAAATCTAGGCGTAAAACATCAGGGTATCCATGCAATATGACTTACGACGGAGTTACCTTATCTAACGGCGAGGATATTTGTAATGCGTTTAACCAATATTTCCATAGCGTCTTTCAACCCTTTGACCCCGCAGAAGCGAGCACAACCTGCTCGGAATCCCCATATTCAAATGTTGCCCACTCAATCACAGTTTCATTTAGGACTCTAAAAAATATTTTTAATAAACTTGATATCAAAAAGGGCGCAGGTACAGACGGTTTGCCGGTTATCTTTATAAAAAAATGTAAATCTGGTTTATTAAAACCCCTGCTTATGATATTCCAGAAATCTTTAAACGATGGTATATTCCCTAAACAATGGAAAGATGCTCAAATCATTCCAATACACAAGAAAGGACCCAAAATAAATATAACTAATTATAGACCAGTTTCGTTATTGAATAACTTCGGGAAAATGTTGGAAAAGATTGTCTATGAGCATGTATACACCATCTCACAACACAGCATACCGGCCTCACAGCATGGCTTTGTTAAATCTCGCTCGGTTAATACCAATCTTTTAAACCTAACGGACTATGTAATCTCAAATATGGAAAACGCTCAAATAGACGTCGTGTATACCGATTTCGAAAAAGCCTTCGATCGTGTAAATTATTCCATTTTAATATCAAAACTATATGCTGTGGGTATAAAGGGTAACCTCCTGCGCTGGTTAGATTCATATTTGAGAAACAGGCGTCAAGCAGTAGTGATGGGCGGCTTCAGGTCAGACTTTGTTGATGTCACTTCGGGCGTGCCTCAAGGATCGTTGTTATCCCCTCTTCTTTACAATATATACCTGTTCGATATACCGGACTGTTTTCATCACTCAAAACACCTTCTTTATGCGGACGACAAAAAAATATTTCGTAAAATCGCTACTATTGATGACTGCCTGCTACTACAATCAGACTTAAATCGGCTTACAACTTATTATTATAATAATAAAATAAATGTCAACACCCAGAAATGTCAAATAATAAGTTTTACCAGGAAAAAACACACAATCGATTATGACTACCGTATTTGTACCGAATCTATCCCCAGAACGTCAGAGGTAAGGGACTTAGGCGTCATCCTAGACAGTAAATTCACCTTTAGGGCGCATATAGATCACATCATTAGTAAAGCTTATAAATCCCTAGGGTTTGTGATTCGCAACAGTAAACCATTCAAAGATTTGCAATGCCTTAAGATGCTTTATTTTAGTTACGTTAGAAGTATACTCGAATTTGCTAATTTAATTTGGAGACCTTTTTTCAAAATTCATATTAATAATATTGAAAACATTCAACATAAATTTATTAAACATCTTAATTACAAAGCCAAAATATTTAACATTTCGTATGAAGAATCTTGTGATTACCATAAAATAAATACACTGGAAGAAAGACGTGACCTAACCGACATGTTATTCCTATTTGACATTATTAATAACAAATTTGACTGCCCAGAATTAATAGAAAAAATATTTTTTAAGGTTCCCACCAGACGCACAAGACACACTTCATTATTAATGGTGCCCTCCGCCAGAACAAATTACTATAAAATGTCCCCCTTCAACCGCATTCCAGCCATATACAACAGCAAGTTCTCTTCTCTAGATCCTTTTAACACATCTCGTTCATCGTACAGAAAACTTATACTAGAATCTTTGTCCCAGAATAAGTAGTGCCATAATAAGTTAATTTAAATGAAAAAAGAAATTCCCTTTCAACCCTCAACCTCTTATACTAAAATAACCAATACGGATCACAATTGATTACAAACCTATCAAATATATACATATACACCCATACGCATGAACACACACACACACACACACACACACACATACACGTAAATCATAAAATGTAATAATATATATAATCGTTTATCGATCGGTTTTTGTATAAGCTATTCTAATCTAGGTATATTTCAGCTTGTTTACTCTCAACTAAAATTATTACCAGGCCTCCGTCACTCCATGTACTTGCGCGCTATAAGTGCCTACCGCCCAGCCGAGCGGTCTCGGTCCGCCGGCGGATCAAGTTTAGTTGCGGTTTTCACAAGCGAAGCGCGCGCACGCCGTTCAATTTTTAACCGACTTCTAATAGTGCTGTTCGTTCGTACGCGCATTACGATGCCGTGTGGTGCCTTATGTGCTGTAGCTTTAAAGATTTTTTTATTTTACCTACACACTGATGTATATAATTATGTTTTATCTAGGTTTCTTCTACAGTCAGCACCAATAGGTATATAAAACAAAACAAACTTACAAAAATAATAAAACAAACTTTAAAAAAAGAGAACCGACTTCAAAACACTAAACCGTAAGAAATAATTTATTTTTTGATGTCGGTGCTTTTTCGATTCGTAATTACCAGCTGTTAGCACCAACATAATTACCAGCTGTTAGCACCAACATAAAAAAAAAAAAAATATTTCTTACGGCTTTGTGCCTTATTTGAAGTCGGTTCTCTTTTTTTAAGGCTTTTTTTTTCATTTCTAGTGAACATCTCCAAATCCTTTTCTGAAAATCGCATCGATATCAGTTTAGCCAAACGCGAGATTATCGCGCACAAACATACATACCTACAAACCATACAAGTCAAACTTCTCAGTTTGGCCTGTACCTATGTCTAATCACCTCCTTTTTTTAAGTTGGTTAAATATTTTATAAATGATAAAATTTTTAACTGCCACATAAAAGTCAGAACATATTCACAGTTCTCAATAACATAGATAAAAAGTTATGTTAATTTAATTTTACCGAAGAGGCAGCCCTGCGATTACTGTGGAATCGCGCGGTGCGAAGCAATCACTGCTGTACGCTTGAGCATTTAGGCGCATTTTAGCATACAGTGGTTGCTGACGCGAAGGAGTAGGCAATTATCGTAATAGGTATTGGATGTTTTCTACTGAGTGAAGTATCTGTAGTAATCTGTGTTATTACTGTGTACTTCTTAATTGGCGTATTGTTATGTTTATAAATTATGTATTAAGATTGTCAGCTGTGAAGAACCTATATGAAATAAATAAATAAATAAATAAATAAATTTTCCGGTTGGAGGTAGCAGCTAGCAACACTGGGCAAATGGCGGCATTCTGAGCGGACCGTACCGTGCGGTCGTGTAAGCGAGATTGTGTTGAAAAAGAATAAAGATGGATAGACTGTTGAAAGTGTTGACGTTTTCTTGGAGAGGAGTCCTATACCTTGGAGTGGAGTTCTTACATTTCAGAAGTGGGCTACAGCGCAAATACTGCGTAAGTACACGTCTTCTATTTTTGTTTAGATTATGCGTTAGCCATTTGAATTTGGAATTGACATATTGGATATTTTAAATAAATTATTATTTTTATACCAATTTGGTGGGCAAATTCACGTGAAAAGGTTTATTTATTTCAAGGCACACCAACAACTTATTTACAATTGCTTACGCATATATAAGTTTACAATTGTTAGTCCTGTGTAAATAGTCAGTTACAGGTGTGCACAACGCTCACAGAGAATAGTGTGGTCGGTTGCCAAAAAAGCCTAGCTCTTAAGCCAATAGTTTGGCATAGAATTAATTTAATTTCAATGTTTTTGTGTCTAAGTTATTATTTATTTGGTGGTTAAAATACAGATACCATGCCGTTCTCTAAGATGATTTTTTTTGGTTAAACCACGTTTTTACGGAAGTACCCTCAAATAATTTTAATCCTCGTTTTTATAAAACCACCCAAAAAACAAAATATATATATCTCAATAGATAGCTAATTTGGCACAACTGCGTATATAAAAGGGTGTGATTTTTCAGTTATTTTTACGATCAGAGATACCGTTTCCAAGATATTTACGATTTTGTCTATTCATCTAAGTATCCTATTATTTTGCTATTGTGAATAGATCTAACGTGAGACAGACCAGACCATGGATGCCACCGGCAGCTGGACTCAGCACAGGCTGGAGATCCCGGAAAGAGAGTCGCCGCGAAGCAACCACACTGGCAGTCGAAGCAGAAGTCGCAGTCGACGTCTGGGAGAGCAAGAGAGGAGCGCGAGCCAGCAAAGATCAGCGCCGCACTGCCACGATGGGCACCAGGATGTCAACCAGGAACAGCAACCATCACGAAGGTTATGTAGTCCAGTTTTTACTACTAACGATCTTTTAAAGCTACTAAATTCCGTTAAACGTGTACCGTCGCATCGCCGTCTCAACCCATGGCTCAAGGCGCACCATCGAAACATTTCGATTTTAAAAACATATTGAATGATTCTAATCCGGCTACTAAAAATCAACGCATGGATGTTTGGCTTAGAAAGGTGAACGAGTGCGCCTCGGCCGATGGTTGGGACGACAAATGACGATACTTTTTGCTATGCAGGAGCTGCAGGGATTGGCCAAACTTGATATGAGAGTTTAAACTCTAAACTATTTACGTGGCGGGAGTGTCAGGAGAAATTACTTAGTGCATTCCTTGTGAACAAATTATGGTCAAACCCTACACCGATTGTCTTACTATTGTGTCTGCTTCGTGGATAGTGAAGTGGTTAAACGTAGAAGTAGATGCTACGAACGAACCTATTTATGATTTATTATTATGAAAAACTTGCTGAATCAGTGCGATATCACGGGAAAACGAGCTGTAGATTGCATTAGCTGTAGAAACCTTCGAACGTTGTAAGCATACTTAGGGTAAAAACTTGACATTCAGGTGTATGCCTGAAAGCACTATTCAACAGTGAAGGTTCGGAGCTGACTTGATGATGGAGACCAGAGAGGGTCGAGGGAACTCGACAACTGAGTATGTAAACTACCTCGTGTTTGGGCTTATATTCTTTGTATTGATGAGAACTTTCCACTTATATGGATAGTGACAACTATTCGTATCACTGAAAAGTTGAAAATAAAAAACTTTTTTACAATAAAATTAAACCGAATTCCAAAACACTAAAAAGTAAAAAAAAAAACTAATTTTAGGTGCCTAGAAGTCGGTAGCAAAATTAACTTAGTAACATCCATTAGACACCGACTTAAAATTACTTTTTTTTTTACTTTTTAGTGTTTTGGAAGTCGGTTTAATTTTATTAAAATATTAAGCTATAATAAAAATATATTTCTGCAGTGATCCCTAGTTATGAATCAAAATTAAATTCCTGTCCATCGAGCGAAAACAGAACAAAACAGTGTTTTATAAAATAAATTAAATATTTTTTTGTTTAAAATAGAAAACAGGGACAGTCACACCACTGAACGCCTGAAAATAAATATATATAATAAGGATAAAGCTTCATCTACATGGACGCTATTTTTATAATTATGTAATATTCCAGATCAACATTTAATAATAATCAAGAAATACTATTTCTTTTCAATAATGGAACAAATAATTACAAAAATATTGTACCTCATTTACATAAAGATTGTAAACATGAATAAAATAAAATTGATCCCCACAGAAAACTATTATTCTGAATTTCTGAAACAACATCACTGTTTCCATGTAAACTTAACTTTATAGGATCAGTCATGTTGTGACTTTGAGCTCAGCCACATTTTCATACTTGCCGATTAAAAAGAAAATTATAAATAATTATTTGTGGTTCTTTTCCATTTGATGTCATTTTAAAAAGTAACCGAAAGAAATGGCGGTTTCTAGAAATAAACAGCAATCCTAATATTTGGTTACGCTGTAGTAAAATTCAAACACATATCTGAACATAAATTCCGTTCTTGTACAACAAAACGTCTACGTTCCTCAAAGTCCTTTTGACTTTAATAGTAAAGTAAAGTAAAACGCAGTAGTATGTTTAAGTAGTGCCTGTTTCAAAGTATTAGGACCCAAAAATTGTGGTTTAAAGTACTATAAAATGCGGTCACAATACTGAATGTTCAGGGTGGATCAAAATTGTATACGTTTTTTATGTAAATAAGCCAAAATATTACAAATGAATTGATGAATATTATTAAATAAATGATGATGAATAACCTATTAATATTTTTATAAAATGACTAGCTTCTGCCCGCGACTTCGTACGCGGATCCTGTCCCTTATGCCAGCGACTACGGGGTCAGCAAAATCAAAGATCTGAATCGTCTGATATTGAATTTTAAGGGCCCGTTAACTAACCGTGAAAACAACAGAATGCGCATAGCCATTAGACACGTTCCATATATTTAATTTTTGTACTTCAACGGCAAAATCACAGTAGTTTTTATAAAATGATTATCGATATTTTGTTTTCTTTTATTGATGCGAGATAAGGAATTGTCCATAAATTGATTTTTGTCATTGATTGTTTAATATCAAGTGGGTACCAAGATTTTATTCCTTAGATATGTCAAAAGAATAATATTTAAGTTTACTTACTTCCTTTTATGTATTGTTAACTATTGTTAGTTATCCATGATATTCCTTTGAATTCGAATGAAGTCTTTAGATTAAGAAGACACATGTAAATGATTGAGTAATGATGATCTTTTGAATTATGCGAGAAATGAATGGTTCGCTATTTAGATTGAGTGTCTGTGAGAAATGAAGGGTTCACATGACAATCAATTTTCAGTTGGATATGACCTTGCGATAAATGAATGACTCGTTTTGGTCATATAAATGTGAGAAACGAGGGGTTCACATTTTATATTCTCGCGAGAAACGAAAGTTTCGTGGGAGCATAAATTATTAAGTAAGGCTGTACATCGTTTATTGTCTCAAAAAAGATACACACAAGAGAAAACACACATCAGTGATTACAATTTTCACATGTACAATAATTTCGTTGAACACTGCTACCCAAAGTAAGATTTAACTTGTGGTATGGGTACAGGGGCTTTCGTTATTAATTTCCACAGATAGTTAACGTGAAAGTTAATCGTAGTAAATCGTAGATTAGATGTAGAAATGGTATGGTGTGATCGCTGGGTTCCGTTGATCTAGGTTTAACATGAGTTGAGGTAAACGCGGTTGTTTCTTGCAAGGTCGTTAACGATAATTGGTTAGACACACCAATTCTTATCGGGCAGACGTTTACCGAGCAGCCACTTCTAGTTATTTAGAAGGATTTTAATGAGCTTAAATTCTCAAACCACCGAAATGTTCGGATGATAGCAATAATGATAAAACGGTTACAGTCAGTAACTCTTTTAAAGTAGAGTCACCGTTTCACGCACTCCATTTAGACCACTTGGGGCCTTTTGTGAAGTCAACATTGGGGTATACTTACATACTGGTGGTAGCTGATGTTTTAACAAAGTTCGTATGTATTAGAGCCGTTAGGAACACTAATACACAGAATGTTATCAAGGTCTTTAATGATATATTTGATACTTTTAGGACGCACATCCGTTTAATAAGTAATCGCCGTAGTTGTTTTACTTCACATGCGTTTAAAAGGCTTTGTCTGGATAAGGGCGTGAAAAATGTTTGAACGCGGTGGCTTATCCGCGCTCAAACGGACGAGTGGAGCGATATGGTCGCGCCAAATTGGAGGCATTAAAGGCGCAAAATGTGGGCAGCGATGAAAGAGAATGGGATAGTAAGATGGGGAAAATCCAGTGGGGTCATAATGATAGCTTGCAGAAGACCATAGGTCCAAGGAGGTGAATGAATGGTGAAATGAATCCCATATTAAACGAAGTAGCCCGGGCTAATGATGTTGATCATGATATTGAATTAGTATTATGATAAGAGTGGAAAGCAGGCTGGAATTTATAGTAAAGGATTTGGTCAAGTGAATTTGCAGAATGACGGTAAAAGTTTAAAGCTTTTAGAGTTACGAAGGTCTTAGGCAACGACAGGTAGAGACTGGTTCCTGTCCTAGTACTTGAGGGCATGAAGAGTGGGCGCAACGCTGCCGTGGCTGTGGATTGAATGCGTCTTTTGATTCATGCGGAGTCACTTGGGGTGAACGATGACGGCATTGATGTATACATCGAGTAATGATGGTAGTGGTGATGAAATGTAGATAAGCGTTGTAAAAGACATAATATTATGTGATTATTTATTGCGAAACAGATGTATAGATTAGATTAAATTAGTTATTTTCTTATAATACATTCACAGATTATTTTGATTTAATTGTTTTTACCGGATACTTGTTCATTGTATGAATTTGGTATTGTTACAGATAGATATCGCTCCTCGACTCTAAGAGTGATTGGTTTAAAGATTCGAGAGAGAAATTCGTCACGGGTCGTCGAGAATTGACTGGTTCGAAGCACATGCAGATGAGTTTATAGTGTAAGTCCTTCAGAAATGAATGGTTGAAGGCATTCTAGTTTCTCCTTCAGAAATGAATGGTTGAAGGAGTTCTAGTTTAGCGAATGGTTGAAGGAGTTCTAGTTTCTCCTTCAGAAATGAAGGGTTGAAGGAGTTCTGGTTCTCCTTCAGAAATGAAAGGTTGAAGGAGTTCTAGTTCTCCTTCAGAAATGAAGGGTTGAAGGAGTTCTAGTTTCTCCTTCAGAAATGAAGGGTTGAAGGAGTTCTGGTTCTCCTTCAGAAATGAAAGGTTGAAGGAGTTCTAGTTCTCCTTCAGAAATGAAGGGTTGAAGGAGTTCTAGTTCTCCTTCAGAAAGGAAGGGTTGAAGGAGTTCTAGTTCTCCTTCAGAAATGAAGGGTTGAAGGAGTTCTAGTTCTCCTTCAGAAATGAATGGTTGAAGGAGTTCTAGTTTTCCTTCAGAAATGAAGGGTTGAAGGAGTTCTAGTTCTCCTTCAGAAATGAAGGGTTGAAGGAGTTCTAGTTCTCCTTCAGAAATGAAGGGTTGAAGGAGTTAGTGTTCTGACTGTGGTGTCTCAATATATTTATGCCAATATAATATATGTAAGGCTTATTAATGTTAATGATTATTTCACAGATACAGTGTTTTTTTTTTTTTTTTTTTTTATTATTTGTGAATATAATTTGAAACGATATTGAATTGTATAAGTTGTAATTTAATTATTATTAAATTGTAATAGACAGCTGTGTTGCTGGGAAGTTTGTTCTTCACCACTTCTTCTTCCCAGCCATAACACTAGGAAGTGGTGAAAGGGGGGCGTTTTGGGGGTGCTGTCCTTTTATGAATTTTGAAAAATATCGCTATTGGCCAAGTGTAAGGTTAGCCCACCTAGTACGTGTATGGGGACATACACGAGGTCAGGATGGACGAGTGTAAGGTTTGGATATATTTTAGATATCTAATTTCATATTTTAAAATAGTAAATTAATTTGTTCAATTGATTCACCAAACGAAATAATTTAAAAATGACATTTTCCGGTTGGAGGTAGCAGCTAGCAACACTGGGCAAATGGCGGCATTCTGAGCGGAATGTACCGTGCGGTCGTGTAAGCGAGATTGTGTTGAAAAAGAATAAAGACGGATAGATTGTTGAAAGTGTTGACGTTTTCTTGGAGAGGAGTCCTATACCTTGGAGTGGAGTTCTTACACTTTAGTTTAACTTTTGCACAGTTTTTGATCTATATCTCAGAACGGACAAACATTTCAGCAAAGCTGTCATAGTAAATGTTGTTCTACATAAAAAGGTCTATCCAATGATATGTATGACATCGGTATTGGTGGGGTATACCAGGTCCCATATATTTGTGCCCATTGTCCTTTCATAAATTCCTATACCTTTATGGTCTATTTCCTTTGTTTACTTACACATTAATCATCATCTTTAAAGCTATTTTTTCACTTTTTAGGTACCTACTAACAATACAACAATTAGAGATGATGACCCGTAGAGCCACAGTCAAAGACATGGAAGAAAAACTCAGATCTACACTGAGGGAACTTGAGTCATCTAAAACCTTGTGCAAGCAGTTACTCCAGGAGAGGGATGACAGTGAAGTCGAAGTCAAGAACATAATCAACAAAAACACCTCCCTCAAGAATGAGTTGGCCGAGCTTTTTTTTTCCGACGTCAAAATCAAAATCATCAAATGACCCCTCCCGCTGTGGGTTAGCAGCGGTGAGGGAGTGTCAGACTCTTACTGACTATAAAAAATCGGTAAAAAAACTTTTAAGTTAAACGGTTTTATCTTATGTGCACTGAAAACTAGAAAATAAAAAAAAACTGTTACTTACCTATAAACCTACATAGGTGGTCCCGGTCATATTAGACTAAAATAAAAACGTGGGGGCCATTGCCTAACTATTGCTGTAATACTTTCTTCTAGAGGTATAATAGGTGTGGATTTCTACTTACTATAATCGTAACTGGAGATTTTAACAATCAATAATCAGCCGTAGCGGCTTCACCAGCGAACGCCGAGCTCACGATCTACCAAAGTATAAAGATATGCTTTGCCATAGGTAGGATTTCAGAGGGCCCCCACGTTTTTATTTTAGTCTAATATGACCGGGACCACCTATGTAGGTTTATAGGTAAGTAACAGTTTTTTTTATTTTCTAGTTTTCAGTGCACATAAGATAAAACCGTTTAACTTAAAAGTTTTTTTACCGATTTTTTTATTTTCTAGTTTTTAGTATTTAATGAAAATGCCTACCGAATATTCCTCATTCTATTTATGGGTCAGCAGCGGTGAGGGAGTGCCAAACTCTTACTGACTAAAAACCGTTGTATTTCGTCGTAGGCCTTTTATGTACCAGGATAATCCCGCAGCTCAGGCAGGCCTTGGCCCTGTTGGGCCCCGCTGGGGTTGCTGACAGTATTCTACTTGAGTAGCCCTTTCATTTGATACCCATATTGAGGGGGTTGTGGAAAAAATATGTAATCCGCCATTTTGTACCGGCGGCCATCTTGGATTTACAATGTTATTGATATTAGTATATTGTATTGTCATCGGAATTAAAGGTGTGTACCAAATTTCAGATCAATCTGACAACAGCAAGGTACTTAAATTTGAATTACTAAATTTGACCCAAGAAAGAATAAAACAAACAGGGTAAGCTAAATAAAACCGTTTAATAATAAAAAACCGTCGTGCTCCGTCGTGGGCCTTTTATGTATCAGGGCCGCGGAATCTCTTTCGAACAACCCACAGCCCCGGCAGGCCTTGGCCCTGCTGGGCCCCGCTGGGGTTGCTGACATCTCTGTCGTCTAAGCAGACAGAGGGACGATGAGCCACCCGAACTCACCGCCCACAGACCCACGGTGGCCGGGAGTCATCTTGCGACACCCGGCGCCCATGGTGTTTACCTGGTCCAGCGCGGTGGCCGGGATAAGAGGTGCGAACTCTCTGGCGTTCCGCCTCCTCCTTCTCGAGCATGACCGCTTCGCAGAAGGAGGCGACGGCATCCCATTCCCTCTCGCCCCGGACCATGGCCTGAACCAGGGCCGGACGCGAGAGGTCGCCGCCGCCCAAAGTCTCGACGAGGACCCGGCGGTGCCCTTCCCACGCAGGGCACTCGTGGACTGTGTGGTCCACCGTGTCCTCGGGGCTGTCCGCACAGTGGTGACACCCGGGCGCCTCCTCACGACCGATTCGATGCAGGTACCTCCCGAAACAACCGTGTCCGGTGAGGACCTGCGTCATGCGATACGTGAGGGCGCCGTGACTCCTCCCGAGCCACTCCTCAAAGAGATGAGTTGGCCGAGCTGCACATACAATACATGGATGTGCTCGATCAACACACTCAGCTTCAACAAGAGGTGTCCTCGTTCCATCAGTGCAGTGACACCCATGAACTGGCTTTACAGCGCATCACAGAATTAGAACAGGAGTTGTGTGATGCCCATAAGGCTATATTTATATTAGAATGTAGTAAGATTAGTGAACAGGTTACTAACACTTGCAACCTTTTTGATGAGTTAGTTGCCTGTAGGTCAGACAAGATACCATGTAGGTTAGCTGAAACTATTGACTTGACTGGTGATGATACCATTCCAATTTGTCCTGTAGTTATCTGTTACAGCCTTTTTATCGTCCCACTGCTGGGCACAGGCCTCCTCTCACATGGAGAAGGATTGAGCATTAATCACCACGCTTGCTCAATGCGGGTTGGTGATTTCAGACCAGGTCTCCTCAAGATGTTTTCCTTCACCTTTTTTTATCAGTCATTGGTGTCCAAGATATACTTAGAAAGTACATACAAACTAAGAAAAGTTGCATTGGTACTTGCCTGACCTGGGATCGAACCCACGCCCTCATACCTAGGCCACCACGACATTGTACCGACCTGTAGTTATGATGAGTCATAATAAATTAAAGAAATATAAATCAACAAATTCATTAAACGGTCAAAGAGATATTTGAAAAAGCAACATCTCTTAAAATTAAACATTTCCCTTAGGAAGGATCGTATTAGCTTAACTAAGACACTCAATTCCTGTACTGCTGAATTAGAATATTGTAAATCTATTTATGAGATGGAAACCCAGCAGCTCCAAAACGATTTAAAATACAAGGAGTCTTTGCTAAAGGATATTTTTAGTAAATATGAGTCTTCTCAAGACCAACTAAGCAAGCGGTTATTAGAAGCAGTGGAGCTGATGGACCTGGTGAAGTCCAACACAGAGAGGTATGAGTCTCTGACAAACAGCCTTTCATGTGCTTGTGCAAGCCATCCGTCACCTGCAATACCATTGCCTGATATATCTGTACCTACAACTGCTATAGAGAATATTCATATACAAAAATGTAATACTTTGTTCTTCACAGATGCATTGGGTGCTGGCTTTGGAAAAAAATTACACAATTACCTTAGCCATCACTTTACCAATCACAGTTACTATGACATAACTTTTAACCAAATTGTTGAGAGAATTAGCAGTGCAACATTAGATAGTAATTCTATAATAGTTCTATTGTTAGGCAGTAGTTATGGTACAACAAAAGAGGACATTGTGAAAGGTATTGACACCTTACTTAGCTCGAATATGGGAAAATTAATGTTATGTGCTTTTCCTTTTTCTGATAGTTTTTCAGAATATCAAAATAAATGTATATTTAATTTAAACTGCACATTACACATGTTGACATGTTGTCATAGCGTAAAACATAATACATTTGCCAAAAACAAACCTACAAGATTTCATTGTTTTATCTAACACATTTCAACTCTATTTTGCTGTAGAGATAAAATTTGCACGCCCCTACCACTTCTTTGCCAACTAAAGGCCCGATCGAGACCAGTCGAGCGATAAGTCGACCTTAGAGTGTGCGGACGAGTCGAGATTATCACACATTACAATATATTCGTTTGGTGGAGGGTTTGCAGTTTTAGAATTAATACAAGATCTTTACCTACCCACACCTCCCGCGCACTATGTGGCGGCTAGCATTGTTACTCGGCTAGGTGTAGGGATGTTTGGGAATCGTATGGCGTATTGGCGACAGGCTTCCGAAACATTGTCATCACACCTAGCAAGCATTCGCACCATTTCCGTGTACTCGACATTTGAATATCGATACGCCATACTGTAAAGAAAATTACGTTCGCAGTACCGAATTTCGCTACAAGGACTCGTATGAGGCGACGCGGGCGCATAAAAACGACTGACTGCCGCTTGTAAATAGGTCAAGTTCAAACCACAAAATACATAGGTACAGAAGTCAATCTACATATAAAGCGCGTTCGAGTCACGCAGACATAGGTGTCTATGTGTGCGTGTTCACAGACGCGCTGTCTCAAAACAACTCAAAACAGTGCGAGCGGGGCTGCCGTTTTCTTGAGATACGCGCGTCACACACAAGGTAGATAAATGTGCACGCGTTTTGATACCTACCTAACTGTAATTTGACTGTAATATTTTTAATTTTAATAACAAAAGAAAAAGTAATAATGGAGTAACAAAAAAAGTCGTATTATATGTAATTGTTCAGTGGACGGTTGTTTTAATACAACAATAAACAGTGAACTGTCGTTTTTTAGCCTGCCGTATTACCTATAGTATGGACCTACTTATTTTCTCATATTTCGATGGTTCTTTTAATAAACGCAGTAGGTAGGTACAGTTAGGTGGGTAGGTAAGCGCCTTGGCGGCCTCTGGCCCAATGCCGTAATAAGTTTTGCTAGTGTCGGCCCAGGCAAACCGCCCAACCTACCCTCAAAGATTATTACTAAGTAGTAGTTGATAATTCATGGCGAGAGTATGTTGTAAGGTAGACGAAATAAAACTCGCAAATCAAGGTTTCTGTAGGTAGAAGCAAGCTTAGATCAGGGACTGTACCAACCCATTACATACAAAAATATTTTTTTCGCAAGTAAAGAGTAATAAGTAAGTACCTATAAGTATATGTATGAATAACAAAATTATAAATTGCGGTTTCTGAAAAAGTTCGGTAAGTATCTCGTTCAAACGAATTTCCGTTGAAAGTGTTTATTAACCTCATGTATGCCACATTAAATATTTTATTATTATTGGTTTATATTTCATTTTTCCTGTTTTATTCTCAACAATAAATCAAATAATTAGATACGAGTACCACTACCACGTTAGTTTTATGCGCATAAAAAGTTGACGACCCTAGCGCGACCGCCGAGTTTAGGCATGAAAAGTGAAGTACATACAGTAGATTGACTTCTGTACCTATGTATTTTGTGTTCAAACGCTCCCCCGCCACCCGAGACCCGCTCCCCTCCGCTGTCTTTTGTACTACTGTTTACCTAATTAGCGCTTTCTTTTGCTTCGCATAGACTTCGTAAATTTTATTTTATTTTATTTTTATTATTTATTGGGGACAAAAAACAGTTATATGTTAAAATTTAAACTATAAGTTTTACAATATAAATAGGTGAACATATAACCCACACCATTGTCCACGGGTTAATAAGTGGATAACTAAGAAACATAGACGTGTTTTACATCAGTAATTCAATTGAGTAAATTTATATCAGGAATTTAATAATTTAGTGATAGAATATTTATAGCAAGACTTCTAAATTTTTTACTAGGAAGGGAGAAAATATCTAGATCCATGAAGTGTGTGTTATAGGTCTCCACTAATAGACGTAGCGGTACTCGGGCCCCGGCGTTAGTTCGGCATGAATCCACGTGGAACAACCGGGGCACGCGGGCCGCCCGTCTGATAACAGTTCTAGGGACTATATAACACAGCTTATTTGTGATTTCTGTACAATCAAATCTATTATTACATAAACCATGCAACATCATAGCAACCAGGACTAAGCGCCGATGTTCTAAACTTAGGAGATTATGCTGTTCTAACAATTGTGTGTAAGGAATTTTTGAACGATTACATTTATAGTTCATAGCACGTAAAAATTTCTTCTGTACCAACTCTAATTTTGTACTATACTTGGAATAGAAAGGATTCCAGATGGGAATCGCGTATTCTAATTGGGATCTTATTAACGTTTTGTGTAATTGCAGAAAAGTAGAGGGTCGCACAAAGTCTTTAGAGGATCTCATGACAAAACCGTACATCTGAAAAGCCCTATTTATAATAAACTCTTTTGCAAAAAAAACGGGCACCTATGCGAAATCTTGGTTTCAAGGACTTCACGTGTATTTCAAAGGATTTTAATGACTGTAGGATGTTACTAGCATCAAAAGGGTTAGCCAAGCATGCGTGAGAGTGTATTCTAAATTTGAATTTCGTAGATTTCCTAAGAAACTGGTTCAACCTTGTTTTGGACTAATTCCTGATAGACAGTTCGTAGGGGTTTTGAAAAGTTTTTGACGTGATTTTCGGAAAACTGATAATGCAGTTTTAATTAATGATTAATGTACCTTTCTGTTAAATCAAAACATTTTTGAAAAACTATCGGTATTTGATAAAATTTTCACCTGCTCTAAATGGTCAGTGCTGATGATTGATGGCAATGTTAAGAGTTTCGGTATTTTTGTGTAAAGCGTTCTATTGTTTAGATATTGTACCCACGCGGTTTAAAATATCCCTTTTTCATAAATAAACACAATTTAGAGGAGTATCAATATTTTGGGCTGCAATGAAACCAATTTAAAGTTAGCAGTGCCGTTCACAAGTCGGCTCCTATCAGAATTTGACATTTTGAAAATTCTTGAAATTCTACAAAATACAGAAAATAACGCATAGACTGTGAGCACGAGGTCTTAAGGTCTCGTAATCACTGATTTTTAAATAACCTCGCCTCTTGAGAAACCCCGCAGACCTCTAAAGATCTATGAGTCTGAGCGTTCAAATAGCGGGTTTTCATCCCACGGACATTTTATTAAATAAACCTATCTACTGCAAGGTTTTCTGGTATCCACAGCATTTTTCTGCTTAAATCATAACAATAATTGGCTAACTGATCATTTAAAAAAAAAACATACGTTTGGCCAATCATTTTGAAGTCATAACTCCCTTTCAGCTAAATCATCGTTTAGTAACCCGACACTTACTGAGTTATCGAGAGCTTCAACGCGGCAATAATTTGACTTTTTGGATAGTTTTAACCCTTCTCATTATTTTTCATATGGTTATTTTTGCATTTATCACCAAATTTGGTATTTTTTAAATGTCAAAGTGATAGGAGACGAGTTGTGGTCTGGTTCTGCTAACATTAAATTTGTTTTGTCGCAGCCCAAAGTACTGATACTGCTCTAAATTGTGCTTATTTATGAGAAAGGGTTATTTTAAAACGCGTGGACACAATATCTAAACAATAGAACGCTTTACGCAAAAATACCGAAACTCTGAACATAGCCATCAATCATCAGCATAGACCATTTAGAGTAGGTGAAAATTTTATCAAATACGCATAGTTTTTCAAAAATGTTTTGATTTAACAGAAATGTACATGAATCATCAATTAAAACTGCATTACCAGTTTTCTGAAAATCACGTCAAAAACTTTTCAAAACGCCCACGAACTTTCTACCAGGAATTAGTCCAAAACGAAGTTTAACCAGTTTCTTAGCAAATCTACAAAATTCAAATTTAGAATACACTCTCACGCATGCTTGGCTAACCCTTTTGACGCTAGTAACATCCTACAGTCATTAAAACCCTTTGAAATACACGTGAAGGCCTTAAAACCAAGATTTCGCATAGGTGCCCGTTTTTTTTGCAAAAGAGTGTATTTTCAATATGCAAGTCAAAGTGCAAGCGTGAGTCCATGGTTACTCCAAGGTCCCGAATAGAATGTACCACATCTAATTGTTGACCATACAAAGTGTACCTTTCATTAAGTTTATTTTTATTTTTTGTAAAAGATATACTTAGACATTTAGGAAGACTAAGAAATAGTTTATTGTCTGTACAATAAGTAACAAGTCTGTAAAGATCCTCTTGAAGCAATGCGCAATCATTGCTATTCTTGCAGGCCTTATAAATCTTCATATCATCCGCATACATCAGGAAATTCGTATTGAGAAAGCGAGTGGAGAAAGTGAGTGGACTGTATTTACGATGTGGCGAGAAACAAGAATACGTTTAGACTGGTTTTAGAACTCTCTGCTACTATGGGTTCAGGGATGCCGGCGAAATAATAAGTCTTCATATATTTTTCAGGAGTCTTGAAGGGACGAGCTTCGACGCACTACTGTATACTATTTCACTATTTACTATTTTGCACTATTAAAAATCTATACCGATGACTACGATTGTACGGCGGCGCTTGCGCACCGAATGAGCTCGAAACTTTACCGTAACGAGCGCCTCGATTTCTCGTCCCTCCGACCAACCTCAGTTTTATTGACCTTTCAATTTTACAGCAGTATTACAAATCTATGGTACATGAGAGCATTATGGGACACATAGCGTCAGACTCCCCATGAAGTGCGCCACTGAACTATGCTATACACACCCTGTATATCTTCAGGGCTGTACTCTCGTCGTGTACGGACGTGTCGCTCTGCGCTCGCCCCTTTACGACTTTTGTCTTTTGTTACGCCCGACGCCGTAGTCGCTCTGCCGACTACAAATATATCAATCCAAAGCTGCTTTTTTCAAAGCGGCGGACGATTATCCTGTTTCTAAAACGTTTGTGTCAAGTAAATTCACTTGACCCCTTCTGGGTAAAAGCCACAGTTTCGTGGTTCTCGGTTGAAACCATACGGTGCCAACGAAGCCGAGAGGGTGTTGACCCAATCACACCCGCCGAACCCCTTCAGGGCAAGGCAGTCAATTGGACGGGAGCTCGGATTTCGGCCTTGGGGGATCTCCTAGTCGTGCCTTGCATCTGGTTTGCTTTCACAGCTACACACCTGGTGTCGGTTGGGTATCTCTATACCCTTCGAACTAGACTGGCTAGGGCCCGTTCGCACTATAAGACTGGCGAACGGTTTACAAGCTTAGGGCTCACCAATAGGTACTCACCTCCCTGCCTATACCCGGCAGGGAGGGTTACACATCCCCGGGCCCATCCACCCGGGGAGATAGGAGATAGGTTGTTAGGTTTTTATAATTAGGCCCCCACCTCTTTTAGCTCGGTAGCCCTCTTCCCTCACGGGAAAATGACTACCGAAGTTATTAAGTTCTTCTTTGAGGTCCTCCTCAAGGACCAAGACATTGTCGCCAAATATGGCGACATTATTAGTAACCTTGATATCAAGGACCCGCGCCTAGCGCGCTATTGTTGTGTTACCGATAACGGCTCAACAAATCAGGCCGGCGCAGCTGTGTCGCGCCCCATTGTTGAGCCTATAATCGTCTCTTTGGGGAAAACCGCCGCATTAGCGGAAACGGTAATCCCCAATACAATGGCCGATGCCCAGCTGCACTCGACCATTGTTCCTAATCCCATTGTCTCACAGACAATGGAAATAACTCAGGCGAGTGCACCTGCGTCAAACGTCGACGCCGAATACATGGACACCTCGTCCTCCCGCTCTGCCTCACCCGTCCCAGAGGATGCTCAACCCTCCGAGCCCTCTGACTCCTCTTCCTCCGACGACGATTTCACCGTCGTACAGGGAGGTAAGAGGAAAAAGAACAAAAACAACGACAAGGCGCGCAAGACCATCGCCCTTGCCGCATCTCCTCTCCCTAGCCCGCCCGCTGTGCCTACAGCATCCCCCGCCCCGTCACCCTCGACCTCGCAGGTCGCTTCCTCCCAAGGTGCCGCTAAGCCCAAAAGCGCACCAAAAAACAAACCTCCGCCGCCTGTATACTTACAGGACAAGGCAAAATGGACCGAAGTGTCCAAGCTGTGTGTTGATCGTAAGATCAACCACAGATCGGCCTCCAATACCGGCAACGGTATAAAAATCGTCCTCCCTACGTCAGACGACTATAGGGAGATAACTAAAGCGCTAAGAGCGAGGAACATTTCGTTCCACACATACTCCCTCCCCGAGGAAAAACCTCTCCGGGTCGTCATTACCCGTATTCCGAAGGAAATCCCTTCGGATGACATTTTAAGGGATCTACACACCAAAGCCGCTGACCCGGCGGCACAGCCCAGCGGCACGACTGCCGCGGCATGTGGTGTTCTAGTAATTGTCAAATACTCTATGAAAGCCGGCGGCATGATTGTACAAAATACGGCCGGCGGGTTGGGCCGCCGGGCTGTGCCGCCGGCATCAGCGGCTTTGGTGTGTAGACACCTTTAAGTGACCTTAAGTCACAAAACATCCCTGCGACGCAAGTTCATAGGATGCACCGCGCCCGCAGCGGCCACGCCTTCGACATGGTGCTCGTAGTATGCGAGCCGTGTCCCTCTAAAATTCACTCGATTTTTAACATCAAATCGGTGTGTAATTTAACCGGCATCTCAATCGAGAAGCCAAATAGATCTGGCATTGTATCCCAATGCCACCGTTGCCAACTGTGGGGTCACTCACAGCGCAACTGTTTTCCCCAGCCTAGGTGCGTGAAATGCCTAGGCCAACACGGCACCTCCGACTGCCCGCGACCCAAGGACCGCACTCTGTGCACTGAGCCTCCGAGCTGTGTTCTCTGCGACGCCTCAGGCCATCCCGCCAACTACCGCGGCTGCCCAAAGGCCCCAAAAACGTCTCCCAAGCTGGCCAAGCGTGCAAACGCCCGCCAGCTAAGGGAAAGCCCATCAGCGAGGCTACCTACCGCTCAACTTCCCGAGCGTCTCAGCCCACAACGGCCCTCCCCATGGAACCCTCTCAACCATCAGAGAGCCTTTCCAACCCCGAGGCCAACTCAGCCCCAGCCAACTCCCGCCCCGGTGAATAATTCCACCGCGGCGCCCGCGAGCTTACCTCGCGTCCCTCCCGTCCTTCCCTCCGCGCCCTCCGCGCCCTCCGCGGCTCCTATAGCCGCCAAGCCCGCGCTAGCGCAAGCGATCGCGCCCTCTTCTAGCCCAGTATCAGCGCTCAGTTCTATGAACGTTATACAGAGCACGTTCAGTGTCTTCACGAGCGACAGAGCTCAACAACTTTCGAGGGAGATAGTCGCCAGCAATGGCGACCTTATCAAACTCTACTCCGTTATGCAGGAGTATTCAGACGTCGCCCAGGCAGTTCAAAACCTGCCTCACTTTAGGAAATAGAAATGGATAATACATCCAAAATTAAACCCCATTCCCTCAGGCTTGGCTATTATAATGCCAACGGTATTCTCGGCCAACGCGACGAGATTTCCGCCTTCCTACAATCCCATAAGATAGACATTCTTCTCGTACAAGAGACCTTCCTAAAGCCGCGTGTACGCGGCCCTAATATAGCTAACTATAAGTTAATTAGAAATGACAGGATCACACGCCACAAAGGCGGCACGCTTATCTATTATAAAAGATCGCTACATTGTTTAGAGATCACTCCCCCCGACTTAAGCTGCATTGAAGCCTCGATCTGTCGACTAGCCATGTCCCAGCACCAGTCGATCACTCTCGTATCGGCCTACTGCCCTCCCACGTCCTCATCCTTTCAGTCCTACGACCCGATCCTTTTCACGAACGATCTCAGAGCCTTACTAGGCCTGAGCGACTCTGTTTTAATAGCAGGCGATCTAAACGCCAAACATCCCGCCTGGAATAGCAACACTACTTCTCCAAGAGGCAGGTTGCTATTCAATCAGTGTGAATCCCTCAACTTCGATGTCATCGCTCCGATGCATCCCACTCACTTTCCTAATATAGTCGACCACCTTCCCGACGTTCTCGATGTAGCGCTCCTCAAGAACGTAAACTTACGTTTACATTCGATCGAGGTACTACACGAGCTCACCTCCGACCACAGACCGGTTCTTGTGTAACTAGCCTCGCGCTCAGGCCCACTCGACCCGGATCGCCCTCCTCCCACCCAGATTGTCACGGACTGGAGAATGCTAAGCGAAAACTTGAAATCCTCCTCCGTCCAGTTAGAATCAATTCCCGATGAAATCAACTCAGTCGCTGACATGACGGGCGCGATCGGCTCGTTCACCGAGCACGTACAATCCACCGTGGACAAGTGTTCACGTAGAGTTGAAGCGACGAGCTTTCATCGCTTCAAGCTCCCGGATGACGTGCGTGCTCTGGTGACCGAGAAGAACGCGACTGTCCGTGCCTACAGTACTTTTCCCTGCGACGCTAACAAGTCTCACATGCGTAACTTACAGCGTGCTGTAAAGGAACGCCTTGCTGAGATGCGTGAAACGCGCTGGGACAAGACGCTGAGCGAACTCGAGCCGACTCATCAAGCCTTCTGGCAGCTTCAAAGGAAACTCAAATCCGATGAAGTAGCTTCCACCCCGCCGATCAAACGCCCCGACAATTCCCTCGCCTTCGAGGACGATGAAAAAGCGGAATGTCTGGCCGACAGCCTCGAGGCTCAATGCTCGCCTAGTACCCAACCGGTCGACCCGGCTCACCTACTAAAGGTCGAAGCCGAGGTCGAGCGCAGATCCTCCCTACCACCGCAAGAAGACCCCGACGATCCCTTGCCTTCCGTCACTCCAGACGAAGTGGCAGAGATCATCAAACGTCTCAAACCCCGTAAAGCTCCGGGCCCAGATAGAATAACCAATAAAGTTTTCAAAATCCTACCCGCTTCCCTCGTAATGCTCATGACCGCGATCTTCAATTGCGCCATGACCCATAACCTGTTCCCACAGTCATGGAAAGAGGCAACCGTAATCGGTATTCCCAAACCCGGTAAACCAAAATCAGACCCGTCCAGCTATCGCCCTATCAGTTTACTCAATGTGTTCGGCAAGATCTACGAGATACTTATCTATAAGCGTCTCAAAGATTACGTCGAAGCAAAGAGTCTTATTCCATTAGAACAGTTTGGTTTTCGAACCCATCACTCTTGTGTCCAACAAGTCCACCGCATCGTGGAAGGTGTGAGCCACGGATTCCAACGTGGCCAACTCACCGGTACGATTCTCTTCGATATAGCAAAGGCATTCGACAAAGTCTGGCACAAAGGCTTGATTTACAAGCTTTACCAACTCGGTGTCCCAGACCGTCTCGTCGTCATCTTACGAGACTTTTTGTCGAATCGCACCTTTCGCTATCGCATTGACGGCACTCTTTCTTCGGCCCACCCTATAAAAGCTGGCGTCCCACAAGGCTCGGTACTCTCCCCCATCCTCTTCACGCTATACACTAGCGATATTCCTAAGAACAAGCATGTTCAATTAGCCCTATTCGCCGACGACACGACAATCTACTGCTCAGGCCGCAGCCCAGCCGCCATAGTGAGACATCTCCAAGCCTATTGCAACACCCTAGGTGTCTGGACTAGGCTATGGAGAATCGAACTCCACCCCGACAAAAGCCAGGCCATACTCTTTTCGAGCCCTCGCCGTAGGCTTCCTCCCGCGCCCCCGTCAGTCACCATGTTTGGTAGGCCGATTCCTTGGAAGGAGCATGCCAAATATCTAGGTGTAATCTTAGACCAGCGCCTCTCATTCGCCGAGCACATACGTAAGGTGCGCTCTAGAGCAGCCTTTGTGTACGGCAGATTGCACTTCTTGCTCAATTCAAAGAGCAAATTATCTCTTAAAAGCAAGTTACGCCTCTACGTATCGTGCATACGCCCCGTCATGACGTATGCTTGCCCTGTGTTCGCACAGGCAAGCCATCGCCGCCTTCACAGAATGCAGGCCCTTCAAAACCGTGCTTTACGGAAAATCACAGGAGCTCCCTATTATGTTCGAAATGAGATTCTTCATGTCGACTTAAAAATCCCTACCATCCGCCAGTATATGAAGCGTGCCGCCATACGGTACTTCGAACGCGCTGAGAAACACGATAACTCACTTATCGTGTCAGCCAGTAATTACACTCCCTCCCGCATCAGTAGGATTCGCCGCCCTAGGCATGCCCTTCTAGAACCTGACGATGAGATAACTGTCCTCCAAGAGAGTATTAAACTCACTAGCACCCTACACAAATACAAACCGCGTTCGTACAAACCTCGCCGCCGAGGTCCGCCGCGACGTCCCGATCTCTGTCCTCCCGACCCTTGCTCATCGAGCCAGCCCGCGAGCTGAGCCAGTAGCTTTAAATTCCCCATTTAATAATAATGATCATATGATCCAGCCTGTCCCCTTGCTGCCTCCCCAGCGACGCCCTAAGCCGAGGTCCGACCCCACAGGGGGTACCCTTAGCGCAGTCGCTTAGTCTATAAGTTGTTTTACGCCCCTGGCTGGAGGCCTTAAAATCTAGGCATCCACAGGGAAAAGTCCGGTTAAGCAGTACACGGCCTCCTAGGCTGAACTGCGAGATGCCATACCAAAAAAAAAAAAAAATTCAGGGCTGAACACTATAACCGAATAAACTATAAAAACTATGTGAAATCAGCCCTTGTATGAAGATTATCTCGAAATAAAAAACAAACTATGGGGGTTATCTCAATACGGAAGGCAGTGTGTGTTAGGGCATTTCATGGGCTATCTGGCGATAGTAATCCTAACAATGTGACCTAAGCCCTAGTATTGATAATTTGCATGTGAAAATGAAAGTCTAAACACAGACATTATTTATTGTTCTATAACTTAAACTATTAACAATATTCCCTTACAGTAAGTTGTTTTCGATATACTGAGACCTAGGCTTTCAGTTAAACACTATTTCACTAATGAAAGTCTAGGATTTTTACTATCTAGAAATGCAAAATAGGCATAGGCATAGGCAAATCAGGCCTTAAACGGCAGAACTATTATGTTTATTATAAACAATTATGTAGGTTAAGGTTACCACTATAAAACTATTACAATTTGCTATTAAAAAACACTATAATTTACAGATTAAATCACTATCAAAATCTGAACACAATTCTATAATTATTTAGAAGGAGGGTGCTCGTAAAAACATACCTTGGCGCGGCTCACGGCACTTTTTGCTCATTACCCTCATCACAAAATTGTTAGAGTATAAATAGTAACGCGCATACACGAACACTTAGGCATTATGATTTTGCACTCGCGGCGCACGGATGCGTCTGTCGCGAACAACAATTTTTAAAAAGATTATTTGAATAAAAACTTCCTTAAAAACACCTTCAACTAAATCGGAATCAATAGCATTGTCGATTCCAACAATCAGAGCTGGGGCCACCATGGACACATCAGGGTCAACGACAGCATCGCTGATAGATGGCCCTCCTCCAGTAGCTAGCCTATGTTGGCGTTCTTTCGTCAAGGCCTCCCTTTGACGCTGCTTTGTGTTAACCCACAAGCGCCGTAGTTGTTTAACTGTTGCCTAAAATATTTAAAAAAAGCCATATGCATACACTTATTGATACATGAGAAACTATACCTCTGCCTTTCGAGGTTTGGTGTGATCTTATGTTATGTTATGATAAATATACATAACACTTCTTAAATAAAGCACAAAAACATGAGTATGTAATGAGTATGTAATGAATATGATATGTATGTAATTAGCAGCCACTTACCTATTTTGTAGTGAGAGAGCTAGCATTATATTCGGCCGTAACACGAATCCAAGCGTCGTTTTTGTGCTTTAATGTAGCTCCGTCTGTATCCTTATTTTCTATTATTTATTTATTTATAACACTTTTTGCACAAATAGTACAATGGCGGACTTAACGCCTTAGGCGTTTTCTCCCAGTCTACCTTTGGGTGGTGGGAAAATAGCAGTGGTAGGTGCAGCTTTTAATATAATCTACATGCAAAGAAGAATAAAAAAAAATATATATATATAGAATATATGGACAATAATACATAAACATAACATATATATGTCGGAGATAGATCAATTACCACTGTGGATATCCGAACAAAAATGTGACAGATAGATGTCAATGTCAATCACCGTTGTCTGTATCCAAACGAAAATAAAAAAAACAACAATGTATGACCATAGATTAAAAATGGTTCGCGCCCCGGTGCGTGAACAATAGTAATAACAATAGTAATGAATGTTATGATTCTTTTATTATCGATTATTATTAAGTAATCTTGCCAATTTATTGTCTAATAAATCAAAACTAGATTTATAAAGTACTCAGTAAACATGTGAATTGAATTTTGGACTACCTATTACAATAACAGAAACTAAATGGATTTTGTCAATATCAACAATAACATGTTATTTTGATTATTTTAACGTTTAAATGCGATTGTCTAATTACAATAAGCATTCTTGGATAATTTAACAACTTTGCAATGTAAAAGTCTTGTAAGAATCTAGTTAGATTAAGCTAAATCTTAATAATGTTGTATCAAGTAAACGCTTGGCGCGCTTTCGCGCGCTTTGGACAGAGTTATTGCGGAGAGGGGTCATTGTTCAAACGTCCTATAAAAGGCCATGCATTTGATGACGAAATCAGTCTATCTTCGGATTAGACTCATTATAGAGCTCCTGCTCCCGACAGAACTGTCGGTTTCCTTGGTACAGCCTCGCTGTATATTCACATAGCTGTATTGGCATACGATACACTTTGTACTTGGGTGGCTTACGCCGCTGTACGGACTGTGACCTTAGGGTCTGTTCGTTTCGCCATATTATTTACAAACATACTTTGTATGTGGGTGGCTTACGCCGCTGTACGAACTGTGACTGTAAAGTCTGTTCGTGTCGCCATATTATTTACTAACATACTGTGTATGTGGGTGGCCTATGCCACTGTACGAACTGTGACCGTAAGGTCTGTTCGTGGTCTACCTAATTTATTGTTTTAAACTGTGTATACTGTGTGGATTATTATTTTATGTAATTAAACATTGTTATTTTGTATTAAAGTCTTGTCTATCCCAATAAAATGGGGACTCCAAACCCTGATGGTGTACCGCTCGGCGCTGATCCTGATCCTACATATACATACATACATACATACATGTCGGAGATAGTCAATAGTACGGTCACTGAACGAGACGCAAGCGCGCCCTCTGGTGGCGTTTTCGGTGAAACAACAATTTGGCGCGCTTGGCAGAGTCGCGGTGGTCAGCGTGGCGTCCGCGGAGCTCAGTCTTCATTGAGCCTTAGCGCAGTCTTAGTTCACTCTCGGTTGAGTCTTCATCGAGTGTTTGTTGGAGTCGTCGCGTTACTTACGTCACGGCTAGTGTACCTAGTGTTATTGCCTAGCGTTGTAGTACCGTTGTAGATTCAAATGTAAAGGTTCTTCTAACCTGACAGACAGACATGTGTTGCTGGGGAGTTTGTTCCGCCACTTCTTCTTCCCAGCCAAAACACATAGGAAGTGGCGAAGGGCGGGCGTTTTGGGGGATGTCTTTTGTTCTGACTAATTTGAATAAACGTTTCTAATATTTGAGTTCTGTTTGAGTTATCTCTTTGCTCGATTACCCTACCTGATGTCGGACGATAGTCCCATTCTGATGTCGCCTTCCGACATCAGAAGTGGGATGCAATCCAAATGCCCACATGCGTTTCGAATTCGCCATGCGAAGATAAATTTCTACCCACTAACAAAAAAAAAAAAAAATTGAACGTCGATAATTTTGAAATGTAGGTAGTAGAAAATTGATTGGGAATTTCAGGGAAGGTACAAGTATGGTAACTACGGTTATGGTAATGGTATCGTTTTCCATTGTTACATGTCAAGCTACTTATTGAAGGTATGCTAGAAATTTAACCGAATTTGTCTTTTTTCATGTTTCAACAATGACGGTGGTTATTGTGCAATTCGGCGAGAAAATTGCGACGTTGAATGGAGCATCCCAGCTACCAGGAGCCTGACGTGTCATCGTGAGTTCGGAGTGTCGGTGTGCATTTCCGTGGTGGCTGCGTACTGAAGCATTGCTGTACTGCGCGCCATAGCGATGTGCGCATCGTCATGCTCGTTGAGTGAAACCCGGTGAGACCGATCCATTTTTGGTTTATTTTTGTGTTATTTGTCATACGACACTAATAACCTTACTACCTTACGTATACTGTTTGACTGACTCGTTGGCCTAGTGGTCGCAAGCGTGACTGCTATACACGAGGTCTTGTGTTCGATCCCCGGATCGGGACGAAATCGCTTTGTGGGTTTTAGAAACTTTCACAAAGCAGCCCATAGTCTGGAAGTTGGTGACCTAGTTTAAATTAAAAATGAAGACCCTAAGTTTAAAGGGCCATTTAAAGTTCTTGATTTACTTGAAGGCGATCGCTATGTTTTGAAATCTTTAACTGGTAATAGAACCTAGAAGTATGCCCACGATATAAGGATGCCCCAAGCTGCTGAATGAGATTTAGTTACTGTTGATTAGGTACTTCATCGAACTCTAATTAGTGCACGCATGATAATTGTATCTGACTGATAATTGTGACTGATTTTGTGCGAATTGATTTCACTGATTTTATTTCAAGTTAATGCTACTAATTCCATTGCAAAGTTCATTGTTCAGATGCAATTCCTACCTTACCATATCAGTGAGAAGGACTGATATCCCTTGGGTAGATCCTAGGAGTATTCCAGTGAGAAGGGCTGGAATGCTTGTGTCATTGTGACAACTTATCAGTGAGAAGGACTGATCATTTTTCATCTTTGACACGCCCAGTGAGAAGGACTGGAGCCTATCGATTCCTGATTGACTTAGGTCTGTCTGGATCATTACATGGTGCATTGATTCGAGATTGTGTGATCTGATTTCGATTGATTTTAAGATTGTGGCATTCTTTCTAAACATTTGGTTTCTGTTTTGTTTAAAATTATGTTGTCATTCCTAATCGTGTGGTCAGGTAGGCCGAGCTGAAAAGTTACTCCAGTTTTGTTTTCTTTTGTCACCAGATACAATGTGTAGCCACACGAGGACGTGTGTATGTCAGTTATGGCCGTGTCGGAGATAGTCAATAGTACGGTCACTGAACGAGACGCAAGCGCGCCCTCTGGTGGCGTTTTCGGTGAAACAACAATTTGGCGCGCTTGGCAGAGTCGCGGTGGTCAGCGTGGCGTCCGCGGAGCTCAGTCTTCATTGAGCCTTAGCGCAGTCTTAGTTCACTCTCGGTTGAGTCTTCATCGAGTGTTTGTTGGAGTCGTCGCGTTACTTACGTCACGGCTAGTGTACCTAGTGTTATTGGCTAGCGTTGTAGTACCGTTGTAGATTCAAATGTAAAGGTTCTTCTAACCTGACAGACAGACATGTGTTGCTGGGGAGTTTGTTCCGCCACTTCTTCTTCCCAGCCAAAACACATAGGAAGTGGCGAAGGGCGGGCGTTTTGGGGGATGTCTTTTGTTCTGACTAATTTGAATAAACGTTTCTAATATTTGAGTTCTGTTTGAGTTATCTCTTTGCTCGATTACCCTACCTGATGTCGGACGAAAGTGCCAGCCATCCTGATGGCGCCTCCGACATACATATATATTACATTTGCCATGATCATCATCAAAGTCGTTCCCCCATAGATTGGGGATCGTGACCATCATTAGTCACTGTCAGCAATGAGGCTGGGCCGGGATAATTTCCTCCAGGTGCTCCTATCAGCAGCAGTGTGTATAGCTTCGTGCAGACGGAGTTGCAGATGAGATTGGGTTTGGTCACACCATCTTGCAGGAACACGGCCCCTTCGTCTTTTCCCCGCCACTTTACCCATTATGATGAGTTTTTCCAGGGACTCTGGACCACTACGTGCTATATGCCCAAGGAATTTTAGCATGCGGGATCGGCAGATATCATACAGGCGCACAGTGATTTTAAGCTCCTTCAGGATTGATTCGTTCCGTCTGAAGGCTGTCCATGGTATGCGCAGCATCCTACGCCAGATCCACATCTCAAAGGCATCAATTCGTGCTCTTACGTTGGCTTTGATTGTCCATGTTTCGGAGCCGTATAAGAAAATAGGAAACACAAGTGCGTGGACAAGTCTCACTTTTGTACGCTTGGTAATATTTTTGTTTTTCCAAATTTTCTCAAGTTTGGTCATGGCACCTTTTGAAATCTGGATACGTCTTATGATTTCTCTATCGCAGTTGCCATCGTTAGTGATGAGAGATCCGAGATAATTGAAGTCCCTGACGCGGTCTAACGAGTTGAGGCGGATGCAGTTGGTCAAAACTTGTTCGCGGTCCACGGTTAGTAATTTGGTTTTTGATTTGTTAATTTGCAAGCCAAGTTTGGCACTTTTGCTCTCAATCCGGTCAAACAAGACGGCCATTTCTTCCTCGCTAAAAGCTACAAGTGTCGTGTCATCCGCGTATCGAAGATTATTAATCTTTCTTCCGCCAACAGACAGACCTCCCTCCCAACCTTCCAAAGCCGCTCGGGGCTCGGACTATGTGTTCGCCGTAGATGTTAAACAGTTTGGGCGAGAGAATACAGCCCTGTCGGACGCCTCGCTCCGGTCGTAGAGGTTTTGAGTAAGAGTCTTCTAGACGAATCCTGGCATTACTATCCGCGTACAGATTTTGGACGAGAAATGCAAGATGCTTCGGCACGCCCATCTCTAGCAAAATGCTTAACAACGACTGCCAGTTCACACAATCAAACGCCTTAGAGTAGTCAATGAAGCACAGCACGACCGGCTTGTTGAATTCGTAGCACTTTTCTATGATTTGGCGAATGTTTAGAATTTGTTCGCGTGTGCCTCGACCAGCCACAAAACCGAATTGCTCTGCTGGGATCTGCCTATCCAGGTAAGATGAAAGGCGATCACTGATTATACGAAGCATAATTTTACTTGCGTGCGAGATGATCGAAAGTGTGCGATAGTTGCTACATTGACGCGTAGAGCCCTTCTTGTGCAGCGGAATGACTATGGATTCGACCCAGTCCTTGGGCCATTGTCCCGTTCTCCAAACTTTAAGGCATATGTTGTGGAGTAGTTTTGTGCCTACGCTGCCTAAAGACTTCAGGAGGTTGGCCGGAATCTGATCAGTGCCCACCGCGTTATTCTTGAGCCTTGAAATTGCATGTTCAACTTCAGCTAGCAGTATATCAGGTTCCAGTTCATGGGACTCCCAACGTCGAATCAGAGGCTGAGTGTCATCTCTGTAAAGTTGTTCTGTATAGGCACGCCAACGCTCCAGGACTTTATCTATTTCTGTTATTGGTTGGCCATTTTCGTCGTCAACTATCCAGGTACGAGGTTTGAACTCACCAGTGAGTGAACGGATTTTCATGAATAGATCCTTTGTGTGTGCGCTATTTGCATGCTTTTTTTTTGCCATGAGAGACAAAGGAATAAAAAAAAATATATAAAAAAAGTATAGAAAACAAGCTATGGTAGCGATTCTGCCAATTTCTTGTGAATGTGGTCGCGTAGTTTCTTTTTAAAGGAATATCTACTGTTAACCATCCTGATTTCCAGAGGAAGCTCATTCCAGAGAAGAATGGATTTAACGGAAAAGGAAGAATGAATTATATCTGAACGGTGAGTAGGGCAGTGCAGAAGACGATTATTTGAAGAGCGAAGATTTTTGGAATGTTGAGAACAAAAACTTTTTTACAAAAAAATTAAACCGACTTCCAAAAACACTAAAAAGTAAAAAAAAAAAACGAATTTTAGGTGCATCGGCCTAGAAGTCGGTGTCTAATGGATGTTACTAAGTTAATTTTGCCACCGACTTCCAGGCCGATGCACCTAAAATTCGTTTTTTTTTTTTTACTTTTTAGTGTTTTTGGAAGTCGGTTTAATTTTTTTGTAAAAAAGTTTTTTATTTACAACTTTTCAGTGATACGAATAGTTGTCACTATCCATATATGTGGAAAGTTCTCATCAATACAAAGAATATAAGCCCAAAAACGAGGTATTTTACATATTCAGTTAGAAAGAAAAGAAAATCCATTTATTTCGAACACACGAATGACGCAAGAAACAAATAAATAAATATGGCACAAAACAAACAATACAGTGAACATAAAAAGAAAAAAAAACGCTGCAATTGCGTCACTCGTGCGTGAAAGGGACAGCGCTCAGCATAAATGCTGTGTCTCGCGCACGCAGGCACGAGACAACAGCACTGGTTTTCAGCGCTGACCCACCACGCGTCCTAGCCGGAACTACAAAACTTTAACGCTGTTTCGGCATAAATACACTAAATACATATATATATAAGTAATATAAATTTAAACAGTTACAAGAACGATGTAAACTAAACAGAAGAACACAAACTAAAAACAAAATATAACACAATATGAGAATATCAGACATAGGACATAGACAAAAAAAGAGCGAAAAATTAAAATAGTCGACCAATGAGCGTCTCGAACCATAGACAGCGCGGTAAGTGTCATGTGTCAAAGATCAGGTTAACCCGGCCAATTACATGTGAGATATGTTATTATGCAATATTATGTGTATCAAGTGATGTAATAGTGTAATATGTGTTATTGTGATGTATAATTGTGAGTGGATATGAATATACTATTAGTGTGGTGTGGGACGACCAAATTATAGGAATCCGGTAGCATAGAGGATGACCATGCGGAGCAGTGTGTGTAATGCGTTTCAAGGACAATCCGAGGTAACTAAAAACTGAAATAATTCGAAATAGCGAGAAGCAATGTCAAAAAAAAAATTAATAAAAATAAAATTTGATAAAATAAAGTAATATAGAATTGAAATTAAATTAAAGAAGTTATTACAGGTCCAGAAATGACAATGCTTCGTATGTATATGAAGTGAAGCAGACAGGAGGCAGCAAAACCGCACCACTACATCGCCGGGGATCCCAGCAAGGGCTTTGGGCCATAGCTCTGAGGTATGCAGCTAAATTCCTTTATTATAGGGATAATTGTGCTTGTAATAATTTGTTTTTTAGTTGGGATTTAAACGTTTTAATTGTTTTCAGGCCCCTTAAAGGTGGTGGGAGGTCGTTCCAGCAGTGTGTGGCTGCAAATTTGAAGCTGCCCCTGAAAGCTGCAGTTTTGTGAGAAGGAACCTTCAGCGGAGCAACTATGGAGCGAAGACCATGTCCGTAACATGTTTCCTTCCATATGAGTTTTTCATAAAGATAGTGTGGCTTGTGGGTTGAAGTGATACCAAACATTAGGCTAGCAAGATGTAGTTTACGCCTGGCAGCCATTTTTAGCATTTTAATTTCGTTGGTGTATGGTGTAACATGGTGTCTGCGAGGGACTTTAATGCAGAATCTGACACAGGCATTCTGAACCCGCTGTATCAACCTATCTGTCCTAGCAAGCAGACAAGGCCCATATACAGTATCACAGTAATTTAGCTTAGATAGGACTAGAGTGTCGACAAGTTGTTTCCTAAGAGGTAGGCTAAGAAAATTACGGATACCATATAGTACCTTCAGTCTGTAGAAACAGTTTCTAACTGTATTATTTATGTGAGCCTCGAAGTGCAGCTCCGGATCCAAGATTAGGCCCAGACTACACGCTTGTTCTACCCGTTCAATTTTTTCCCCATTAATGACTATCTCAGGCTTGGCAGTTAATATATTGGTGACCTGTTTTTTTGTTCCTAGCACCATAAACTTGGACTTAAGGGGGTTAAGCAGCAAACAATTCCCCTCCGACCAAGTCACTATCCGCTGCAGATCCTCATTTATCCTTTGAACTGCAGCTACCACATTATCCCTCTTGCAGGATGTATACAGCTGAATATCATCTGCATACATGTGATATCTGCAGCTCATAAGGGATTTGGCTACATCAGCGCTATAGAGGATGTACAATAATGGGCCCAATATCGAACCCTGTGGAACTCCCCTAGTCACCGGGAGTGGAAGGGATGAGATGGTAGTACCGTCCTCTTTGTTGATTTGCACGAGCTGGGACCTGTCCGTGAGATAGCTACTAAACCAATCCACCGCAGCACCATCAAAACCATAGTAAGTTAACTTGGACAACAGTAGACTGGTATTAATAGCGCCAAAAGCACGTGAAAAGTCCAGCAAGACAAGGATTGACCCCTCCCCCCGGTCGCGTGCCTCCAGAATATTACCCACTACATCCATCAACGCAGTTGCAGTCCCTCTACCCTTGCGGAATCCTGACTGTAACTCGGGTAATATGTTGTTTGCCTCCAGGTATTCTATTACCTGGAGGCATACCACACGCTCTAGAATTTTAGAGAGGCAAGGCAGGATGCTTATAGGTCTAAGGTCTTTCATATTTACAGGGTCACTTATTTTGGGAATAGGGCAAACAATAGCACGTCTCCAAAGGCTGGGGAATGTATGAGTTTCTATGGACTTGTTGATGATATCAGTGATGACTTGCAGGGTGTTTGGCAGTGTGAGTGTCAACATGTCCAGACTGATACCATCAACACCCAGAGCTCTTGACCCCAGACTCTTGATTATCCCCAAAACAGTCTCCGGATTGGTACCAGAAAGGGAGAACCTGGCTGGACTATACCTACGCGAATTAAAGTAGTTGTTCAATGAGATATTGTCGCTACAATTCCCTGGTATAGTCAAGAATGCCGCATTAATACTATCCGGATTATCAAAATGACTTGGCAGCCGCTTATCTTTATGGTCAGGAAGAACATCTGATTTTAAATTCTGCCATAATAGTTTGGGATCTTTACTTAGCTCATTGATGTTTTTTGTAAAATATGCGGTCTTTTCCCTCACCAAAGCGGCTGCTGACTCATGCTTTAGATCCAGATAGTACTGCCTGTGGTTTGGGAGCTTTGTTTCGCGACTTCTCTGTCTAGCTTCATCTCGAAGCTTGAACATTAGACGAATATTGTCGGTAATCCACGGTGTAGGCCGCTTATAATAGGTCTTTGTCTTCATAGGGGCATGGAGATCGAAAAGTTGAGTTATGTAGGAGTTAAATGTTTGAACCATAGCATCAACGTCATCCAAGGTTCCAATATCAGACCATGGTATCGCGTTCAGGTCTTGCTTAAAATAATCTGGCAAGATGTCAGCGAGAGGACGAAACTTAACAATCCTTGGTTTACACTTTGGCTTCCTGAAAACTGATTCACAAGTGATAAAGGCATGATGACCAAGCTCACTGATATGGTTCACTTCGACATTTCGTATGAGAGCATCAGTGCATATAATGTCTATCAATGAGCAACTGTCGTTCACAAAATGTGTGGCTGTTGTGACAGATTGAACCAGATTAAAATTGCCGAAAAAACCCATTAGCTGCCTAGTCTTTGAACTATTAGAATTTAGAAGGTTGACGTTTAAGTCACCTAATAGTCATTGTCATATGGGCCTAAGGCGCTAATACTGGCAGTTATGGCACCGAGGAATATTTCCAGGTCCTGCCAGGGCGGGCAGTACGCGGTCCCTACAAGAAGCCTGTTTTTGTTAACTGTGAGGCCCAGCCAGAGTTGCTCAACAGTCGAGTGCTCAGGATGAGCCTTGACTCTTGCGTTTACACCATTTCTTATATAAAAAGCCACACCCCCGGCACGCCCTCCTCGTACAGAAACAGGTCGTGGTATATGTTTAAATTTGTACCCGGGGATACTAGGAGCGCGGTCCTCTTCCCCACTGCGTTACCATGTCTCATTGATAGCCATGATGTCCACAGAGTGATTACCCATGGCGATCAAGAACTCGTCCTGTTTAGTCCCCAGAGATCCCGCATTAAATAGACCAAACTTAATGTATTTACTGGGAGCCATATTATAGATACTATTAGGTGCAAGCATTACATGTGTGAGAGTGTAGGCATAGTACCAGCCTATAAAGTAGTGTGTCGATGTAGAGTGTATGTTTATATGTGAAATATATATAATTTGAAAGTGGTTGGGGTTAAAAGAATATATGATATGTATATAATTAGAATTAGGTGTAAATGTAAATTGTACATATAATGTAAATAAATAATTTTTAGCAGATAAGTGATGAGACATTTGTATTGAGTAAATTTCGCGTGCGTGCAGTCTATGGTTGAGGACGGTGCAAAAAAGGTCATAACAATCATTTTGCCAGTTTAAATTTAAACAAATAATTACTCGAAGGTAGATTTTACTTAAGCTAGGCTGTTTAATTTTCAGAGCCGAAGACTCGGGATAAGTCCCCCTCCGTGCGGATCCTCTGCGCCTTGTCCCCCGGCGCCTTCCTGACGAGGATGTGGCCCTGCTTGGTCCAGACAAACTTCCAGCCAAGAGCGCTGGCCGCTTCCCGTGCTTGACGAAATAACAAGCGGTTAACTTTAGTCAACCGCTCGTTTAAGAAGAACCTCTGCGCCGGCCCGGGCATGCCGAGATCCGCCGTAGTTGCGCCTCGTCGCACTCGCGCGCTCGCCATAAGCTGGTCACGCAGGTCTCGGCGAGCAAGGCGCACGACTATCGGCCGCGGGCGTGATATGGTTGGTCCCGCTAAGTTCGTCGCGTTGAGCTGCCTGCCACCTACACGCTCTGCACTGACGATATCTCGATCTTCCAGGCTGATCCCTAACTTGTGACCTAAGGCTTTGATTAAATGGGTAGGGTTTTCCGCTTGTTCCTCCGGCAAGTTGGACACCTCTATATCATTAGCAAGTAGCTCCTGGTCCCTATCATTGAGCTCTCGCCTCAGCTCTTCCACTATTACGCCTACGTTGTCGGAGTTCGTGGGCCTCGAAGTAGCACGCTGTTCAAGTGCGTCTACCCTGGCCTCTAGACCGTCAACGCGCGCGCTGCAGCAGTTCAAGGTGGACTTAAGCTCCGACATTTCCACCTCCATTTCTCTCCTAAACACCTGTATCTCCGCACGAACCGCTCTCAGCTCGTGAAGGATTACGTGCAGGTCATTGCTAGGTACAGGTGACAACTCACGAATGGTGGTGGTGGCGGCATTGAGCGACGTTGCGTTTATGCTTGGTGAGCTGGAGTCCAGGATCGAAATTCCAGCGACATCGCTTGGAGAACTATGTGTGGGGCCTCTGACAGGGGTATCGTTTCTGTTCATCCTCATCCTCCGAGCCTTTGTCCCAAACTATGTTGGGGTCGGCTTCCAGTCTAACCGGATTCAGCTGAGTACCAGTGCTTTACAAGAAGCGACTGCCTATCTGACCTCCTCAACCCAGTTACCCGGGCAACCCGATACCCCTTGGTTAGACTGGTGTCAGACTTACTGGCTTCTGACTACCCGTAACGACTGCCAAGGATGTTCAATGACAGCCGGGACCTACAGTTTAACGTGCCATCCGAAACACAGTCATTGGTGTCTAAGATATACTTAGAAAGTACATACAAACTTAGAAAAGTTGCATTGGTACTTGCCTGACCTGGGATCGAACCCGCGCCCTCATACTCGAGAGGTTGGTTCTTTGCCCACTAGGCCACCACGACTTTTTCGCCACGACGGGTATCGTTTCTGTTGTCCCTAACAATGTTTTTCTTAAGGCCGGTTTACACTTTGCGAAGTGTGAAGTGATAAGTGTTAAGCGTTAACTTTACGCGATAAGTCTCAAGTGTTAAGTAGTCTTTTCCATCTCCGTTTACACAGTGTTTAGGAAGAAGCTCATAGTGGTACTGTCCGTTGTGCATAGTGTCTCTAGAAATGGAAGATGAACAGCGCCTAATATTGAGACAAATAATTAAGGAGATTGTATCTGTTGTGGTATGTGATATAGAAAATGAACTCAATTTTGAAATCGGGCATTCCCATCGCTTCACTCAGTTTCAATAGGGCCGCATCTCTCAACTGTATGTTTTTAAATTCTGCGCACTTTACATTGTATAGGCATTCAAACTTTATGTATTCTTGTACGAATTTTAAAGTATGTTGTTCCGTCCACTTCATTTTTGCTTTGAACTTGACACTGCGCACTTAACACACACGTATTTACACAGTGATTAGTACAGGCAAATTGCGAGAGAGGGTAGTAGAATAGTTGAGAGGGGGTAGTCACTTAACAACAAAAATAGACCTTGATTCTATTCACTCGCACTAATCAATAAGTACTAATCGCACGTATCACTTAACACTAATCACTTTACGCTTCCGTTCACACCTTGATTACTAAACACCTGCACTAATCACCTGCAGTGTTAACTTAACAAAGTGTAAACCGGGCATTACACTCGAGACATCGCCAAGTGGGAGGAACGGAGGCTTTTGCAGTGAATCCTCCACATACTCTACAGTAGAGAACCTTACATTTCCCACACCTAGCGCCATCTACCGACGAGGTGTAACGAGAGCAACCTCCACATTTGATACCCGGCATCGTTGGTGACTGTGACAGTTCAAGTATCACAAGTGGTTCCGGTCCGACTGACTAGATGGCGATATTGGTGATCCACTAGACAGATCAATGAGCAGCTTGTCACCACGAGACAGATGGCGCTGCAGTTAGTGATGGGCGATTGCACTTTGTTATAGTCTGTGGCAACGATGTCAAAACTCACGTCCAGCAAACCAAAATTAATTATTTTGGCGGGTAACCGTATAACTTTGTACCAAAAACCGTATTTTAATTTGTTGATTTTCAGCCCAAGGCCGCACTATTTCACTCTCACTACAAACTATGTATAGCTGACTGACACAATGTAAACAATAAAGAAGTTTTGATGCACTGTGACTTTTAATTCAATTTATAATAGGGAATCGTCCAGCAAATGACTTAGCCGAAACAGCTGTAAGCTGTCAACCAACAGTTGTCGAATTCCCTCGACCTTCTCTGGTCTCCATCATCAGGTCAGCTCCAAACCTGCACTGTTGCAAAGGTCTCGTCAATACAAATAATATAAGCCCAAACACGAGGTAGTTTACATATTGTGGAATTTATTGTGGCCGTTATTGTGGAATTTAATAATACTCTCGTCAAGAACAAATTTCTGAACGCGTCCAAGAACTACAGTAAGAAAAACCCTACTCACAAACTAAATACCACACACTTGGGACTTAAAGATAATCAGGGAACTATCTTCGTTGCGGAACAGCTGACACCGTTTACCCGACAATTATTCTATACTGCCCGGAAGACTACAAACTCGCTAGGCTTTGCCTATTGTTGGATCTCTAATGGTCGTATACTGATGAAAAAATCTGATAATTCTCAGTACATAGTGATTAAAGGTGAATCTCAGTTAAGAGAACTTACAGCTGCATGACTATTTTCTAAAAAAAAACATATTAACTTTAACTTTGCTTTGTTACACTCTACGAATGGATCTTACGCTTCAATATTTTATGCGTTATACGTTTGTTAAAACTCACACATTACACAGAAACACACAACAAAAACACACCTACTTCTACGTAAACAACACACACCAACAACAAACTTACACTTGCAAGACTTACAAAACACACCTACTCAGTGATTGTACTTCATATAATATTATATACTTTACCTCTATCTACCGCATTCAGAAAATGCTGCCACATTATTTATATTATATAAACAATATTTCGAATGTAAAGCTACGCAAAAAAATGTCCCACTCGAGTAATTCTATATCTACTTTATAACAATAATAATGGACAGCGTAGATTTGTTAAACAATAATATAGATGAACTCACTATAACAGAAAATTATGTATGTCCCCCTGAAGACTGCATAAACTACATTACTAAACCGGAATCCTACCTAAAGATTTTATCTCAAAACATTAGATCTATCAATCGCAACTTTGATGACCTTCAAATCTTTCTCACACGTCTGGCTATCGAATGCGATATTATAGTTCTGACTGACTGCTGGCTTTCCTGTGCTAATAACGTTATTTTACCACAGCTACAGAATTATTCAGTATGCTGCACTTTGAACCATCGCAATCAAAGTGATGGTGTGGTAGCATATATAAAAGACAGTTTTACCTTCTCTACAACAGAAATCGATTTCTCTAATTCGGCTACCGGGCTAATAATCAGTCTCAACCCAGATTTAGCTATTCTTTGCGTCTACAGGTCCCCCTCCAGTAACCCTGATATATTCTTAAGCAGTCTAAATAACACTTTGCTCTCCCTGTCTTCTTATAAAACAGTTATCATCACAGGTGATATTAATATTAACATAGAAAACGAAAACTCTTTCCTTGATCCTCGTTCCCAAGAATATCTTAATGTTCTTGCATTCCACGGTTACCTTCCCGCTCACACCAGTCCAACAAGAGGTAACAATTGTTTAGATCATCTTATATTAAAAACTAAACTTACTTCCCTCTCCTTTATTTTTGATACGACTATTACGGATCATTCGGCGATCCTCCTATGCCTAACTTTAAAGCCTCCCCAAGTCAAGCATGTCGTAACTACAATAACCAAAACGGACTTTGATTCCTTAGACCAGCACATGCGAGACATCGACTTATCACCAATTTTTACATTCACTGACCCCAATATCGCTACTGATTACCTTGTAAATTCACTATCTCATGCAATTAAAAATAACACTGTGGTTAAAAAATATCCTAAACGGAAAAGCATTTTGAAGCCCTGGATTACTCCAGGACTACTTAAGTGTATGAGAAACAGAGACCGCATGCACAAAAAAATAAAACAGACCCCTGATAATTTAGTCTTACGAGTAACGTACTCAAGGTACAGAAATTTTTGCACTAAAATTCTCAAGAAAGTTAAGAGACAGTTTGATTCCGAAGAGTTAAGGAAAGCTGGCAGTAATTGTAAATTGATATGGAGTACAGTCAAAAGAGTAACTAATACATCCAAAACATTAAACTCTCCCTGTGGTTTTGTAGCGGTACTACAATGTCAACACCGCCATCTACACAGTCGCCGACGCAACTATCCTGCAAGGCACATGCAGTGTTCGCGCGCAAATTAATACGCATACATCACCCCGACAACAACTGTCGGGCAGTAGCCCACCGGAAAATAACACCTGTCCGGTCGGAGGATCCTCCCTTTAGTGCGAGGTATGATGAGCTTTACTCTCTGCTCTCATACCTCCACAGTTTAGTTTCTTCTAAAGTACCTTTGACCCAAACGGTGAATGAAGTAAATGACTTTTTTGTAAGTATTGGTAATACGCTGGCAGAAAGAAATATTGAAATACAAAATACACGTTTCCCTATTACCCAACATACACAAAATCACAATACATATTCAAAATCTTTCGTCCTTCTTGACACAGACACAGACGAAATTGCTTGTGCTATTCGCTCCCTCAAACCAAATGCTGCAGTAGGACACGATGGCATTTCTACCACATTTTTAAAAAGGTACTGTAACACTCTGACGCCCGCTTTATGCCACATTTTTAATCTTTGTTTCCGTACTGGCATTTTTCCAACTTCTTTTAAAAAGGCTATTATCCACCCCATTTTCAAGGGGGGTGATGCAACGTCTGTTAATAATTATCGTCCAATTGCTGTGCTTACATCTTTATCCAAAATCCTCGAACGATTGATTAATAAAAGACTAATTAACTACTTAGAAACCAACAATCTCTTATCTACCAATCAATTTGGCTTCAGAAAGAATAAATCTACCTCTCAAGCAACTTTAACTCTCGTCAATAAAATAGCTGATCATCTCAATAACCGCAAAAAAGTCCTTACAATATTTTAGATCTGGCTAAGGCATTCGATACCGTCCCTCCCCATCACCTGTCCTCAAAACTTGAATTACTGGGCGTTAGAGATACACAGCTGCAATTGTTTCGTTCTTACCTCACTGGCCGTTCCCAACAAGTAAAAATACTTAACGTGTTGAGTGATGAGCTCCCAATCTCATACGGTGTGCCTCAAGGCAGCGTGTTGGGGCCCACACTTTTTCTGGTGTTTATAAATGAGCTCTGTGATCTTGCTTTACCTAATGGTAACATTACCTCTTTTGCCGATGACACGGCAATCACTTTTACAGACACCAATCGGCTCAACCTTCAAACCACAGCTCAAGCTGGATTTAACCGGATTTACGATTGGCTCATTTGCAATGGACTCACTCTTAACACCTCCAAAACAAAATTTATGACCTTCTCGATGCGATCCCTATCCCATCAAAATGACCAGATTGAATTAAAAGCTCACACCTGTCCGAACAGTACTCAATATTGTCAATGTCCCCACATATCTTCTACTGACACCATTAAATACCTAGGCATTACTGTAGATAAGCATCTAACCTTCAATCCACACATCCAACATCTTACTGGAAGAATTCGCAAGCTTATTTATGTGTTCAAGACCTTAAGACACGTCGCTAATGCCACTATAATACGCACTGTATATTTTGCCTTGTGTCAGTCTATTATATCTTACTGCATCACCACCTGGGGTGGTGCTGCAAAAACTCACCTCAAACAATTAGAAATAGCCCAAAGAGCCGTTCTTAAGGTATCCACTTTTAAGCCAATACTTTTCCCCACATCAGAATTATATAAAGAGTGCAATGTGCTTACAGTGAGACAACTTTTCATTTTCAATATTATTCTCCACCAACATAAAATAACACCACCAATTCAACCCACACACAGAAGGCAGAATAAAATTTGTAACGGCCCCGCTCCTCATTTTACTTTCACTAAACGCTTCTTTTATTACCTAGGTCCTTTCTTATACAATAAAATTAATAAATTTCTTCCGATACATATGAATACTTATAATAAATGTAGAAAATTAATTCATGAATTTATTACTACCAAAAATTACGAAGAAACTGAACTATTTCTTAAGTCACCACACTAAGTAAGTCTAACACACATTAAAACGCTCTCATATTCACATACCTACCATCACACACACACTCACATAACACACACCCTTTCTCACACACAAACCCTCACAAACAAACACACATAACACAAACATCAGAATTATCCTTCTTTTGTAATATAAGTTAGTAATAAGTAAGCTTCACCACTGACAGTCTCTGTAAAAAACTGTAATCTTTATTACTATAAAGATACCTGTTGGGATAATGAAGGCCTGAACATTCTTAACACAGGTTATTGCCATAACCTAGCTAGAATGTCAGAACTCACCTGTTTGTTGCAAACTGTAATACTGATTAATGCTACTTGTATACCTCAACTTTATTGTAACAAGACTGTACCATTTTATGCACAATAAACTTATTATTATTATTAGTGTATTATATTCAGTTGTCGAGTTCCCTCGACCCTCTCTGGTCTCCATCATCAGGTCAGCTTCAAACCTTCACTGTTGAATAGTGCTTTCAGGCAGGCACCTGAATGTCAAGTTTTTACCCTAAGTATGCCTACAACTTTCGAAGGTTTCCCTCGATTTCTCAGGGTTTCCATCAGATCCTGACCTGATGACGATGGGACCAAATGACAAGCATAAATAAAAAAAGAATTTTTGAAATCGGTCCAGGTGTCTTTGAGAAATCGAGTAACAAACATAAAAAAAAAAAAAAAAAAAAATACAGCCGAATTGAGAACCTCCACCTTTTTTTGAAGTCGGTTGAATATATTGGAAGTGAGGAGTTAAATAAGAAGGTGAAGTGGGAGAATGTAGAATAGAGAAAAGAGTAGTTAATGCCCTCATCACACGTCGTTGTCTTATCGGTAGCCATTTAAGTTGCGCTTGATAGTAAAATAGTGAAATAAAAACCCAAAAAGCAAGTTATATATATATATTTGAATTTCATATTAAATAAATGTTTTAAACAGTCACCTTAGAGGGGTACTTTTGTTGGGTAATAATAACATTAGTGTAGTAATCATTACACTTTAATTTATTATTAGTTTAATTTAATTATTACATAAAAACATTTAGCAATCGTAATAGCATTTATTTTAACAATATGAAAATTATACTTATCTTTCAACTCAAAATAGCCACACTTAATCAGAGAGAAAGCTCCGCACTGTCCGACGTTTGAAACACGAATGATCCCAAATTGTTTTTTTTTTTTTTTTTTTTTTTTTTTGGTATGGCATCTCGCAGTTCAGCCTAGGAGGCCGTGTACTGCTTAACCGGACTTTTCCCTGTGGATGCCTAGAATTTAAGGCCTCCAGCCAGGGGCGTAATACAACTTATAAACTAAGCGACTGCGCTAAGGGTACCCCCTGTGGGGTCGGACCTCGGCTTAGGGCGTCGCTGGGGAGGCAGCAAAGGGACAGGCTGGATCATATGATCATTATTATTAAATGGGGAATTTAAAGCTACTGGCTCAGCTCGCGGGCTGGCTCGATGAGCAAGGGTCGGGAGGACAGAGAACGGGACGTCGCGGCGGACCTCGGCGGCGAGGTTTGTACGAACGCGGTTTGTGCTTGTGTAGGGTGCTAGTGAGTTTACTACTCTCTTGGAGGACAGTTATCTCATCGTCAGGTTCTAGAAGGGCATGCCTAGGGCGGCGAATCCTACTGATGCGGGAGGGAGTGTAATTACTGGCTGACACGATGAGTGAGTTATCGTGTTTCTCAGCGCGTTCGAAGTACCGTATGGCGGCACGCTTCATATACTGGCGGATGGTAGGGATTTTTAAGTCGACATGAAGAATCTCATTTCGAACATAATAGGGAGCTCCTGTGATTTTCCGTAAAGCACGGTTTTGAAGGGCCTGCATTCTGTGAAGGAGGCGATGGCTTGCCTGTGCGAACACAGGGCAAGCATACATCATGACGGGGCGTATGCACGATCCGTAGAGGCGTAACTTGGATTTAAGAGATAATTTGCTCTTTGAATTGAGCAAGAAGTGCAATCTGCCGTACACAAAGGCTGCTCTAGAGCGCACCTTACGTATGTGCTCGGCGAATGAGAGGCGCTGGTCTAAGATTACACCTAGATATTTGGCATGCTCCTTCCAAGGAATCGGCCTACCAAACATGGTGACTGACGGGGGCGCGGGAGGAAGCCTACGGCGGGGGCTCGAAAAGAGTATGGCCTGGCTTTTGTCGGGGTGGAGTTCGATTCTCCATAGCCTAGTCCAGACACCTAGGGTGTTGCAATAGGCTTGGAGATGTCTCACTATGGCGGCTGGGCTGCGGCCTGAGCAGTAGATTGCCGTGTCGTCGGCGAATAGGGCTAATTGAACATGCTTGTTCTTAGGAATATCGCTAGTGTATAGCGTGAAGAGGATGGGGGAGAGTACCGAGCCTTGTGGGACGCCAGCTTTTATAGGGTGGGCCGAAGAGAGAGTGCCGTCTATGCGATAGCGAAAGGTGCGATTCGACAAAAAGTCTCGTAAGATGACGACGAGACGGTCTGGGACACCGAGTTGGTAAAGCTTGTAAATCAAGCCTTTGTGCCAGACTTTGTCGAATGCCTTTGCTATGTCGAAGAGAATCGTGCCGGTGAGTTGGCCACGTTGGAATCCGTGGCTCACACCTTCCACGATGCGGTGGACTTGTTGGACACAAGAGTGATGGGTTCGAAAACCAAACTGTTCTAATGGAATAAGACTCTTTGCTTCGACGTAATCTTTGAGACGCTTATAGATAAGTATCTCGTAGATCTTGCCGAACACATTGAGTAAACTGATAGGGCGATAGCTGGACGGGTCTGATTTTGGTTTACCGGGTTTGGGAATACCGATTACGGTTGCCTCTTTCCATGCCTGTGGGAACAGGTTATGGGTCATGGCGCAATTGAAGATCGCGGTCATGAGCATTACGAGGGAAGCGGGTAGGATTTTGAACACTTTATTGGTTATTCTATCTGGGCCCGGAGCTTTACGGGGTTTGAGACGTTTGATGATCTCTGCCACTTCGTCTGGAGTGACGAGAGGCAAGGGATCGTCGGGGTCTTCTTGCGGTGGTAGGGAGGATCTGCGCTCGACCTCAGCTTCGACCTTTAGTAGGTGAGCCGGGTCGACCGGTTGGGTACTAGGCGAGCATTGAGCCTCGAGGCTGTCGGCCAGACATTCCGCTTTTTCATCGTCCTCGAAGGCGATGGAATTGTCGGGGCGTTTGATCGGCGGGGTGGAAGCTACTTCATCGGATTTGAGTTTCCTTTGAAGCTGCCAGAAGGCTTGATGAGTCGGCTCGAGTTCGCTCAGCGTCTTGTCCCAGCGCGTTTCACGCATCTCAGCAAGGCGTTCCTTTACAGCACGCTGTAAGTTACGCATGTGAGACTTGTTAGCGTCGCAGGGAAAAGTACTGTAGGCACGGACAGCCGCGTTCTTCTCGGTCACCAGAGCACGCACGTCATCCGGGAGCTTGAAGCGATGAAAGCTCGTCGCTTCAACTCTACGTGAACACTTGTCCACGGTGGATTGTACGTGCTCGGTGAACGAGCCGATCGCGCCCGTCATGTCAGCGACTGAGTTGATTTCATCGGGAATTGATTCTAACTGGGCGGAGGAGGATTTCAAGCTTTCGCTTAGCATTCTCCAGTCCGTGACAATCTGGGTGGGAGGAGGGCGATCCGGGTCGAGTGGGCCTGAGCGCGAGGCTAGTTCCACAAGAACCGGTCTGTGGTCGGAGGTGAGCTCGTGTAGTACCTCGATCGAATGTAAACGTAAGTTTACGTTCTTGAGGAGCGCTACATCGAGAACGTCGGGAAGGTGGTCGACTATATTAGGAAAGTGAGTGGGATGCATCGGAGCGATGACATCGAAGTTGAGGGATTCACACTGATTGAATAGCAACCTGCCTCTTGGAGAAGTAGTGTTGCTATTCCAGGCGGGATGTTTGGCGTTTAGATCGCCTGCTATTATTACAGAGTCGCTCAGGCCTAGTAAGGCTCTGAGATCGTTCGTGAAAAGGATCGGGTCGTAGGACTGAAAGGATGAGGACGTGGGAGGGCAGTAGGCCGATACGAGAGTGATCGACTGGTGCTGGGACATGGCTAGTCGACAGATCGAGGCTTCAATGCAGCTTAAGTCGGGGGGAGTGATCTCTACACAATGTAGCGATCTTTTATAATAGATAAGCGTGCCGCCTTTGTGGCGTGTGATCCTGTCATTTCTAATTAACTTATAGTTAGCTATATTAGGGCCGCGTACACGCGGCTTTAGGAAGGTCTCTTGTACGAGAAGAATGTCTATCTTATGGGATTGTAGGAAGGCGGAAATCTCGTCGCGTTGGCCGAGAATACCGTTGGCATTATAATAGCCAAGCCTAAGGGAATGGGGTTTAATTTTGGATGTATTATCCATTTCTATTTCCTAAAGTGAGGCAGGTTTTGAACTGCCTGGGCGACGTCTGAATACTCCTGCATAACGGAGTAGAGTTTGATAAGGTCGCCATTGCTGGCGACTATCTCCCTCGAAAGTTGTTGAGCTCTGTCGCTCGTGAATACACTGAACGTGCTCAGTATAACGTTCATAGAACTGAGCGCTGATACTGGGCTAGAAGAGGGCGCGACGGATTTGGATGGCGCTTGCGCTTGCGCGGGCTTGGCGGCTATAGGAGCCGCGGAGGGCGCGGAGGGCGCGGAGGGAAGGACGGGAGGGACGCGAGGTAAGCTCGCGGGCGCCGCGGTGGAATTATTCACCGGGGCGGGAGTTGGCTGGGGCTGAGTTGGCCTCGGGGTTGGAAAGGCTCTCTGATGGTTGAGAGGGTTCCATGGGGAGGGCCGTTGTGGGCTGAGACGCTCGGGAAGTTGAGCGGTAGGTAGCCTCGCTGATGGGCTTTCCCTTAGCTGGCGGGCGTTTGCACGCTTGGCCAGCTTGGGAGACGTTTTTGGGGCCTTTGGGCAGCCGCGGTAGTTGGCGGGATGGCCTGAGGCGCCGCAGAGTACACAGCTCGGAGGCTCGGTGCACAGAGTGCGGTCCTTGGGTCGCGGGCAGTCGGAGGTGCCGTGTTGGCCTAGGCATTTCACGCACCTAGGCTGGGCGAAACAGTTGCGCTGTGAGTGACCCCACAGTTGGCAACGGTGGCATTGGGATACAATGCCAGATCTATTTGGCTTCTCGATTGAGATGCCGGTTAAATTACACACCGATTTGATGTTAAAAATCGGGTGGATTTTGGAAGGACACGGCTCGCATACTACGAGCACCATGTCGAAGGCGTGGCCGCTGCGGGCGCGGTGCATCCTATGGACTTGCGTCGCAGGGATGTTTTGTGACTTAAGGTCACTTAAAATGTCATCCGAAGGGATTTCCTTCGGAATACGGGTAATGACGACCCGGAGAGGTTTTTCCTCAGGGAGGGAGTACGTATGGAACGAAATGTTCCTCGCTCTTAGCGCTTTAGTTATTTCCCTATAGTCGTCTGACGTAGGGAGGACGATTTTGATACCGTTGCCGGTATTGGAGGCCGATCTGTAGTTGATCTTACGATCAACACACAGCTTGGACACTTCGGTCCATTTCGCCTTGTCCTGTAAGTATACAGGCGGCGGAGGTTTGCTTTTAGGTGCGCTTTTGGGCTTAGCGGCACCTTGGGAGGAAGCGACCTGCGAGGTCGAGGGTGACGGGGTGGGGGATGCTGTAGACACAGCGGGCGGGCTAGGGAGAGGAGATGCGGCAAGGGCGATGGTCTTGCGCGCCTTGTCGTTGTTTTTGTTCTTTTTCCTCTTACCTCCCAGTACGACGGTGAAGTCTTCGTCGGAGGAAGAGGAGTCGGAGGGCTCGGAGGGTTGAGCATCCTCTGGGACGGGTGAGGCAGAGCGGGAGGACGAGGTGTCCATGCATTCGGCGTCGACGTTTGACGCAGGTGCACTCGCCTGAGTTATTTCCATTGTCTGTGAGACAATGGGATTAGAAACAATGGTCGAGTGCAGCTGGGCATCGACCATTGTATTGGGGATTACCGTTTCCGCTAATGCGGCGGTTTTCCCCGAAGAGACAATTATAGGCTCGACAATGGGGCGCGGCACAGCTGCGCCGGCCTCCTTTGTTGAGCCGTTATCTATAACACAATAGCGCGCTAGGCGCGGGTCCTTGATATCAAGGTTACTAATAATGTCGCCATATTTGGCGACGATGTCTTGGTCCTTGAGGAGGACCTCAAAGAAGAACTTAATTACTTCGGTAGTCATTTTCCCGTGAGGGAAGAGGGCTACCGAGCTAAAAGAGGTGGGGGCCTAATTATAAAAACCTAACAACCTATCTCCTATCTCCCCGGGTGGATGGGCCCGGGGATGTGTAACCCTCCCTGCCGGGTATAGGCAGGGAGGTGAGTACCTATTGGTGAGCCCTAAGCTTGTAAACCGTTCGCCAGTCTTATTGTGCGAACGGGCCCTAGCCAGTCTAGTGCGAAGGGTATAGAGATACCCAACCGACACCAGGTGTGTAGCTGTGAAAGCAAACCAGATGCAAGGCACGACTAGGAGATCCCCCAAGGCCGAAATCCGAGCTCCCGTCCAATTGACTGCCTTGCCCTGAAGGGGTTCGGCGGGTGTGATTGGGTCAACACCCTCTCGGCTTCGTTGACACCGTATGGTTTCAACCGAGAACCACGAAACTGTGGCTTTTACCCAGAAGGGGTCAAGTGAATTTACTTGACACAAACGTTTTAGAAACAGGATAATCGTCCGCCGCTTTGAAAAAAGCAGCTTTAGATTGATATATTTGTAGTCGGCAGAGCGACTACGGTGAGCGTTACGTCGGGCGTAACAAAGACAAAAGTCGTAAACGGGCGAGCGCAGAGCGACACGTCCGTACACGACGAGAGTCAGAAGTGGAGTTCGATCCCAAATTGGTCGGCGCAGGGGCTTTTATAGGCGGTAACAAACATGAAACGTCATCGAGCCGAGTCAATACACAGACTTGTAAGAAACATACAATATCTTGTAAAATTTATAATAAATATATCTAAAAAGCTTAAATTATGTTACGGAATATTATAATAAGTATATATATAGCAATAAAAATAAAGTGTGAAAAAGTTTAATTTAAATCTAATCCAAAAGTAACTTCCGCAATCTGTCATCTGACATTTTGACACTTGACATAATAATTGACACCAACAATACAGCATGAAAAATTATTAAAAATTCTAAGGATATAACACGGCCATACTGACAGTACTTCGTCCTCGAAGTATCGTGTTAGTATATTATTTGATTGTCTAAAATGTTATATAATAAACAAGTAGGCACATTCGGTTCATTAAACAACATACATACATGACGCGAAACAAAAAAAACACTTCATTACAACGGTTCAATTTTAATTTTGAGTAATGCCAACTACATAGACATGTCAATCACATTCACCCGCTGCTTGTGAGATAACTGACACCAAATAGAAGGCCGACCAGCGGTACTCAGACAGATAATTTTTTTTTTTTTTTTTTTTTTTTTTTTTTTTTTTTTTTTTTTTTTTTTTTTGAGTAATGCCGACTACATAGACATGTCAATCACTTTCACCCACTGCTTGTGAGATAATTGACACCAAATAGAAGGCCGACCAGCGGTACTCAGACAGATAAAATTTTTGAGTAATGCCAACTACATAGACATGTCAATCACTTTCACCCGCTGCTTGTGAGATAATTGACACCAAATAGAAGGCCGACCAGCGGTACTCAGACATAAAATATATATTTGACTTTATATTTTAACTCATTCACAACATTTTAACATAAAAAAATTCTAACAGTCTCTTATTAGGAGTCTCTCAAGAGAAAGTAAAAGGAGTATTCATTTTGTATCATGTATATATATTTTCAATTCAACTAATCTAGGTACTACAGAACATTATAACATTACAATCTAATTAACATTACAATTAAAATTACAATAACATTATAATCCTGAAATTAAGCAATCACAAAATTTTTATATTATATGATCCTGTTACATGGCATGTTCAACAGCAATGTTTTCATCTACCCATTCTCCTGGCCAAAACCGTAATTTTTTCTTTAGCGACAACAATATTTCTAACATTACCGTTGCCTTTCAGAGCATATCGATCATTTGGAAGGATAGACTGAATTTCATAAGGACCCTTAAATCTTGATTTTAATTTATCATTACGCCTATGATCTTGACTAACATAAACCAAATCACCTAAATTATATTGTTTATTATTCCGCCTGACATGATCAAATCTTTGCTTAAATGTTTCCGCAATTTTTTGTAGTCTCTGTTTGGCAATTTCCCGATCAGCTTGGACGTCAAAGTTGGGGTGCAAATCCTCGTCCCTAATAATTTCGCTTAGGTGAGATTGTACTACAGGTATATTTGCTTCTACACCGATTAGTAAACGTAAGGGAGTGAATCCAGTCGACTTTTGTACTGTCGTATTAATTGATTGCTGTACTTTTATTAATACGTTCGGCCACTCTGACGGCTCCTCGCACATACTATTTAACATATTGACTATAGTAGACACATAACGCTCACCTTACCGTTGCCTCGGGGCGTACCAGTAGCTATCATGTGGTGTTCGATATTTAGTTCTCTAAAAAGGGCTTGGATTTGATTGGAGCTAAAGTTTGTACCACGATCAGTTATGACCAATGATGGTGTACCAAATAGTGTAACAATCTCTCGGATAATTGGTATTAACTCTCCTGTACTTAGTGTTTTAAGGGGTTTTAATAGACAAAATTTAGTGAAACCATCAACTAATAATAGGATGTGTCTATAGCCTTCCGTGGTTGTCGGGAAAGGCCCTGTGCAATCTAAATGTACAGTATGAAAGGGTACAGCAGTTTTATCGATCGGGTGTAAAAATCCTTGTTTAGGACCGGAAAACCCCTTTTTCTCAACGCAAATAAGACAATGGCTAATATATTTTCTGACGAAAACTGTCATTCCTGGGAACCAAAAATATTGTCGGATCTTATGTAAAACTTTATCGAACCCCACATGGCAGTTCTCATCATGAAATAATTTTAAGATTTTTAATCTACATCCCTTTGGCACAAACAATTTCGGCTCAGCATCAGGACTAGTTTTATAATGCAGTAAATTATTTTTAATTACATATTGGTTAGTATCCAAGTTACCGGCTTGTAACTGCGACATTAAGGTCTGGGTTTCGGAATCATTTGTTTGCGCAATTTTCAACCAAGACTCGGGACTTACATTATCGGCTTCGATAAAATTAATTTTATGACAATGCTGCCGTTCTGAAGGAGCGGAAACAGGGTTACGACTTAGAAAATCAACATGACTGATGAATTTACCCTTTTTATACTGGATATCAAACTGAAAATCCTGCATAAAGGTCCACCAACGTGCGACCCTAGGTGATAAATCTTTCTTTGTCATAGTTGATTTTATTGCATTGCAATCTGTAATTATTGTAAAGGACAATGGGCACAAATATATGGGACCTGGTATACCCCACCAATAGGAATGTCATATATACCATTGGATAGGTCTTTTTATGTAGAACAATATTTACTATGACAGCTTTGTTGAAATGTTTGTCCGTTCTGAGATATAGATCAAAAACTGTGCAAAAGTTAGAACTAAATAATCTATTGATAACTCAAGTTTTTAAAGGAAAATCTAAGTACTACCAAGTGTAAGTCTTGTAAGTGCTACCTGCTGTGCCCGTTAGGGTCCATAATTGTTACTATTAGGTATGTAGCATTTCAACCTTTTATAACGGACAAACAATAGAACAAAGCTGTCATAGTAAATATTGTTCCAATTAAAAAGACCTATCCAACGATATATATGACTTTGCTATTGGTGCGGTTTCTCATTACGCCCAAAATCCAGTTGATACAATAAAAGGTTGAAATGCTACATAATAGTAACAATTATGGACCCTAACGGGCACAGCAGGTAGCACTTACAAGACTTACACTTGGTAGTACTTAGATTTTCCTTTAAAAACTTGAGTTATCAATAGATTACTTAGTTCTAACTTTTGCACAGTTTTTCATCTATATCTCAGAACGGACAAACATTTCAGCAAAGCTGTCATAGTAAATGTTGTTCTACATAAAAAGGCCTATCCAATGATATATATGACATTGCTATTGGTGAGGTATACCAATCTGCCCATTGTCCTTTAATTCCAAGAAGATATACTCGAAAGTGCTTTAATGCATTAAAAATGGCAAGTGTTTCTAGGTCATAAGAACAGTACTTGGATTCAGCTGGACTTGTCCGCTTACTATAATAAGCAATCACTTTATTCATGTTTTCTACCTTTTGCAATAATATTGCTCCGTAACCTATAGCACTAGCATCGGTGTGTAACTCTGTTGGACGCCGAGGGTCAAATATAGTTAAAAGAGGCTTGGAGGTAAGATGATCAATGACATACTTTCGTGCTATATCTTGTTCAATGCCCCAGTCCCATTTTACATTGGTTTTAGTCAATTTTGTTATACAAGCTGTTTTTGAGGCAAAATCGGGAATAAATTTTCTAAAATAACTACATAAACCCATAAATTGTCGAACTTGTTTGACATTAGTAGGTATCGGTGAGTTTGCTAAAGCATTGACTTTAGATTCACCTGGTCTAACACCTTCCCGAGATATTTGTCTTCCTAAATACTCGATGGTATCTACGAAGAATTTGCATTTCTTTAAATTAACTATAAAGCCGCAGGAACTAAGTGCCGAAATTGTTTGCTCCAAGTAAGATAGACCCTCTTCAATTGTATTAAATGCGATCAATATATCATCAATATAAACTAATATAAATGGTAAATGGCCTACTGCTTTAGTAATAGCTCTTTGAAACACTGACGGGCCATTACAAATTCCAAAAGGCATTTTAACAAATTCGTAATGTCCGTCTGGTGTTACGAAGGCCGTGTATTTGGTGGAGTTGCTGGAAATAGGTATTTGATAAAAGCCATTTTTCATATCTAAAGATATATAATATGTTGAATTTCCTAATTTATCTATTTGATCTTCAATGAGTGGGAGAGGATATCGATCTTTTTCTATTAATTTATTTAACGCTCTATAATCAATGCACATTCTATCGCTTCCATCTTTTTTTTTAACTAAAATCATGGGGCTAGCAAAAGATGAATTACTCTCTTTGATTATTTTTTTATTCAATAGATCTTCCACTATTTCTTTCACCTTCTCTCTTTCTATCGGGGCTAATCGATATGGCCTGTAATAGACTACCTCATCTTTTTTTAGTTTTATTTCAAGTTCACCAGTCTTTACATGACCATTATTCTCCAAAACTGAGGGGTATTTTTCAAAAATGGCTTTTATCTCATCCTGCAACTTTTGATCTAGATGTTTTATCGCACCTGAAAGTTCTATACGATTAAGGTTATCATTTTGAATCACATTAACGTTATAACTAGATTTCGTAAAATTTTTTCGCACTAATCGAGAACCTAAATAGTCGGTCACTAATGCAATGTCGGGATGTTGAATAGCGTTTCTACCAATCAACAGATCGTATTCAAAATCAGCATCCGTAGTGACAAAAATATCTAGTTCGATATATACATCATTAATTTTAACGGGAGCTGTAATTTTGGCAAATACTTTCAAAGTACCTTTACCTATTCCGCAAAGAGATAAGTAACAAGATTGAAAGTGGACGCCAAGACATTCTGCTATAGATTGTTTGATTATACTACAGCTTGATCCGGTATCAATAAGTGACTTAATTAAGACATCATTTATGTATACTGGTGTTAAAACTAATTCGCTTTGTCTAAAAAATTAACTTGGTTATCAGTTTTGGAAGGGTCCGTTTTGGGTTTGTATCTGCAGTAGGAATCTAAATGTCCAGGTTTTTTGCAATAAGTGCAAAATTTTCTATTTATTGATTCTTGATCTGAATTGGGTTCATTATCCTGTCTACTTTTTTTATAACACTGTTGTTTGGTATGACCTATTTTCTCACAGATAAAGCATTTGATGTCATTGGGTTTAGAATCAGTCTTAAAACGTTTAGAGGGATGCAAAATGGAAGGGTCCTTACTATCCATTGGCCTTTTCTTAGTCTTCGCGTAGGAAGTAAATAAAGCAATTAATTCTGAGGTAGTTTTAACATTGCTGTTAAATGAAGCCATTTTTACATTAACATCGGAAATACTACCACAAACTAATTCAATCAGCTGTAATTCTGTAAATGCAATTTTCGTATTTTTTAGTAGCCTAATTTTTTCCCTCGCATACTCGCAATAAGAATCTGCTGTCTCCGACGTAAAAAGTACTGCCTTTTGAAGCTTTTCTGCTAGATTTTTTTTCTCAGGGTATAAAGCAACCAGCTCTGAACGTAAATTGTTCCATGAACGACCTTCAGCCGGGTCCCATGTTTCGAACCATAGTAAAGCGGATCCCTTAAGGGACTTACCAGCTTTGGCGACGGTTGCGACGCTACTCCATCCAAACTCCTTGGCGAGGGTTTCAATATTATTGCACCATGATTCAGCACCAAGGTCACTTTTAGCTGGATCAAATACTGGTAGGGCGACCTCGCCGTCATTCTGGCGGGAACCGGAAACTGCGTCTTTGATGGCCTTCAGGAGTTCTTGTAAAACTGGTAAATTCATCTGTAATGTTAAAAGAAAAATTAATCAACAAGCAAGGGTCAATCGATCCCACTTCTGATGATAGTAAAATAGTGAAATAAAAACCCAAAAAGCAAGTTATATATATATATTTGAATTTCATATTAAATAAATGTTTTAAACAGTCACCATAGAGGGGTACTTTTGTTGGGTAATAATAACATTAGTGTAGTAATCATTACACTTCAATTTATTATTAGTTTAATTTAATTATTACATAAAAACATTTAGCAATCGTAATAGCATTTATTTTAACAATATGAAAATTATACTTATCTTTCAACTCAAAATAGCCACACTTAATCAGAGAGAAAGCTCCGCACTGTCCGACGTTTGAAACACGAATGATCCCAAATTGTTTTTTTTTTTTTTTTTTGGTATGGCATCTCGCAGTTCAGCCTAGGAGGCCGTGTACTGCTTAACCGGACTTTTCCCTGTGGATGCCTAGAATTTAAGGCCTCCAGCCAGGGGCGTAAAACAACTTATAAACTAAGCGACTGCGCTAAGGGTACCCCCTGTGGGGTCGGACCTCGGCTTAGGGCGTCGGCGACCCGGAGAGGTTTTTCCTCGGGGAGGGAGTATGTGTGGAACGAAATGTTCCTCGCTCTTAGCGCTTTAGTTATCTCCCTATAGTCGTCTGACGTAGGGAGGACGATTTTTATACCGTTGCCGGTATTGGAGGCCGATCTGTAGTTGATCTTACGATCAACACACAGCTTGGACACTTCGGTCCATTTTGCCTTGTCCTGTAAGTATACAGGCGGCGGAGGTTTGTTTTTTGGTGCGCTTTTGGGCTTAGCGGCACCTTGGGAGGAAGCGACCTGCGAGGTCGAGGGTGACGGGGCGGGGGATGCTGTAGACACAGCGGGCGGGCTAGGGAGAGGAGATGCGGCAAGGGCGATGGTCTTGCGCGCCTTGTCGTTGTTTTTGTTCTTTTTCCTCTTACCTCCCTGTACGACGGTGAACCCAACGACGACGACGGTGACGGTCACGCCAAAAAATACCACGATTATCATATTTTAAAACTAGCTTCTGCCCGCGACTTCGTACGCGGATCCTGTCTCTTATGCCAGCGACGGGGTTAGCAAAATCAAAGATCTGAATCGTCTGATATTGAATTTTAAGGGCCGGTGACTTGTAAACAACGGAATACGCATAGCCATTAGAAACGTTCCATATATTTAATTTTTGTACTTCAACGGCAAAAGCAAAGCAGACTAAACAAAACGCTGAGAACTGAAGCGCAATAGGCGTGACCATAGGGATAAAAGTAGTGATTCTAATTAGTCCGCATTTATGTTGTGTGTGGCAAAAATATTACACGTATTATTACGTAAAAAAACATTAAATGTTACTGAGACGACAAAGTCGTGATGACTTAGTGGAAGTTGTGGTGGTTTAGTGGGTAGAGAACCAATCTCTCAAGTATGAGCGTGCGTCTTTGATTCCAGGTCTGGCAAGTACCTGCCAATGCAACTTTTCTAAGTTCGTATGTACTTTCTATGTATGTATATTTTGGATACCAATGACCGTTATTTGGAGGGGATGTTAAACTGTAGGTTCCGGCTGTCATTGAACATTCTTGGCAGTCATTATGGGTAGTCAGAAGCCAGTAAATCTGACCAGGTTTACCAAGGGGCGTAGGGTTGAGCGGTTAACCGGTTTGTGGAGGTCAGATAGGCAGTCGCTCCTTGTAAAACACTGGTACTCAGTTGCATCGTGACTGGAAGTCGACCCTAACATAATTGGGACAAAGGCACTTGAGATAATAACGACAATAATAATGAGATATAAGCACCGCAGGGCATTTGAGGCTGATGACGGGGAGTAGCGACCCCGCGAGGAATATATACTGAATTCTCCAGGGAGAGTATACTGTCCCCCATCTCTGGCCTGTCGGAGTGAACCATGACGGGGGTAGGTCTCACGCCTCTGGCTTGGCTTGACCGTCCAGAGTGGAATCGCTAGAGCAGGGTTAGTAGCCCTGCTCGGAGGATAGGTGCCTCGTGGTAAGTGACCCACAGGGAGCGCGTAATCTGCGTTTGAAATCCGCCGAGGTATCCTCACACTTCAGCCGCTCATGTCCCTGTTGCCCTCCTAGTCTCCACCTGCCATTTTTACATGTATCTAATACATTGTCATCGGCAGGTGCCATAGTTCCCGTAGTTTCCCCATTCCTAGTCCATTAGCATCCCATCACAATAGCCCCAGTAGTATTCATCCACAGTTAGCAATGGTATAGCACAGAACCGGGGATTGACTTTTTTTTTTAACGACGTCCACCGGGGATTGTCCTTGGGTTCATTTCTATAGTGTATAAAGGGATAATCGTCGCTTTTGTGTCACCATTTCATTAAAGTTGTCTCGAAAGGGCTTCAGCATGTTGGCTTCGGCGTCACGTTTGCCTCCCGAAAATTCGGAATTCTGTAGTCCCGAGGTCTGGAAGAGACATACAAAATAATAATGATATATATATAATGCAACAAATTCGGAGAGTGGGGGCTCGTGACGCCACGTCTAGGTATGTAAAATTTGTACTAAGGAGTGACTTAACACAAAATTCAAGCGTGTTATATCTTCGTTATTGTCTTGTTTGTGTGAGAGAGAAATGACAAAATACGTGTCCATTATTTTAGGGTTATCTAAAAGACGGACTAATTACTTTTTTTGATTCACCATACCTATTTCATATCATTCATTTCTATACATTTCAAGTGTAGTATTGCTCTTGAAGTTCCACATCAGGTGTTCCAGATCTTCGATGTTTATACGTCAACAGAGAGTGCTTATCAGATTGAACAACTTTTGCTAAAACGTCATACCTCTATATGCTATAGTCTAGCTGGGCCCCTGGAGTTCCACATCAGGTGTTTTAGATCTTCAATTTGTATAAGTCAATAGAAAGTGCTTATCAAATTGAACAACTTTTGCTAAAACGTCATACCTGTATATGGTATAGAGAAGCTGGGCTCTTGGGGTTCCACATCAGGTGTTCCAGATCTTCAAATTTATTATCTCAGCTGAAAATGCTCATCATATGAAACAATTTTTGCCATGGCACCATTTTTGTATCTCTTATAGTTTTGTTGGTCTGTTGGTGTTCTGCATCAGGTCTTCAAGTTTCGAAGATAAATTATAGCCTATATGTTGACCAGGATTAATACTGACACAACAAAGAAAAAATCATTGAAATCGGTTCAGTAGTTCCGAAGATTAGCGTGTACAAACAAACAGACATACAGACATACAGACATACAGACATACAGACAGATTTTTTTTTTTTGGATTTGTGCTCCATTACTGTTTCTAAACCCCACCCAATTATTATTTTTTTAATATATTCAATGTACAGACACAGTTTTTTTACAGATTTATTATATGTATAGATATAGATATGTATAGAACGAAATCGTCAGCGTACTGGCATATAAATATATTTATTTGTTTCTGGCCAACCAACAATTGTATATACTGATACATTATACATAACAAGAATTCTTATAGCTATAGTTAGTATTACAATTTCTTATAGGTTAGCACCTCATGCCCCAATGACAATAATACGCGTTACATAAACATTGAATTTAAAAAACAGGATTAAAATAATTAAAAACCAAGGAACAATAAACACAATTACAACTGAAATTAAGTAAATACATAAAAACAAAACAAAAAAAAATTAAAATAAAATAAAAATCAAAACATTGGAGATTAAGTTACATCAAGAAAACTTACACAAAAACAAAATTAAACCTATAAACAAAGGACATAGCAATAAATTACACATTATCAAATGTTATTCTGCGGAACTTGCCAAACGAGTCAAAATGCACATCTATGAGATCGCTGTAACCATTAAGCTAGCATTAGCTATTCCAACGACGCTGTTGTACGTGTCCAGGCTGCACCATTCTACGAAGGTTGAGGAGGTCGTAGAATATCTGCGCGTCAAAACCAACTGGACCTTGAGGGTCGAGAGGTTGGAACCGCGTCACAACACGAATTTTAACTCGTTCGTGGTGCGTGTTCCGACACAAGGTCTCGAGAAGGTCCTTAAGGAGGATTTTTGGTCGAAGGGTGTTCTGTACCGCCGGTTTCGTGGCCGGCTACGTGACACCAGTCAGCGAAACACGACGCCGACACATCGTGTGCATTAGTTTTTAAGAATATTTTTTATGTATTTATAGTATGTTTAAGTTTTTATAGGTATAGTATTGTATATATATATTGATAAGGTGATTTTTTATGTATTAGTTTATAAGTATTGTAATGTACGATATATGTGTATTTGTATTTTTATGGGCCCTAGTTGCCTGAAATAAAGGAATAAATAAAATAAAATTAAGCAGCTTACAGAGCCGTGAAACAACAGAGCTCGTGCCAAGAACTGTTCTACGCGAAGGAGGGTACAAAGGAGTAATGGGAGTACGAGGGAGTCTAGCAGGAGCACGAAATCGGAACTTGCTTAATAATTGAGGACAGTCAATTTTATTCCGAAGAATTTTATAAAGGAAAATGGAATCCGCAACACTCCTGCGCTTCTCCAGTGACACCATCTTAAAATTTCTGAGTCTGGCTTCGTACGAGCGTTTTATTTTGGCGATGTCGCTAGCATAGGCTAGATGCCACAAAAACCTTTTCTGTATCCGCTCTAATCTCAGGTTATGCGTTGCATAATGCGGTCTCCAAATGGTGCTGCAGTATTCCAAGATACTTCGTACAACACTGTTATACAGCAGAATCTTGGCACAACTGCGCTTGAAACCGGCAACGTTCCTAACAACGAATCCCAGCATTCTAGATGACTCCTTGATGACACTCTCTACATGAGGTACAAATGTCAGTGCATTATCAAAAATAACACCCAAGTCCTTTACTTGATTAACCTCTTGAATAACGTTATAGCCTACGCGGTAAACATTATTTATTAGGTTCTTTTTTCGGGTGTACTTCACGTGGCAACATTTGTCAATATTTAGAACCATTTCATTATCATTACACCATTGATGTAGCGAGTTGACATCGCTCTGAAGAAGTTCAGTATCGTCACTAGACTCAATCACTCTTGAAAATTTAAGATCGTCCGCGTACATAAAACATTCTGATCATCTGAGGCAGTGTGGGATATCGTTCACGAACACATTAAAAACTATTGGACCAATATGCGAACCTTGAGGTACCCCTGAGGTAGTCCTATAGGTTGCAGATTGGAATCCATTGACTGCGACATAGAAAAAACGGTTTTCGAGGTATGACTTTAGCCAGATGTAAAGAGTGCCAGTAATTCCGTACGCAGATAGCTTTGACAGCAGTATATGGTGGGGGACTCGGTCAAAAGCTTTACTGAAGTCAGTGTAAATGACGTCAACCTGCTTGCCGCAGTCGATAGCATCCGTTAGCATCTCAGAAAAACTCGCAAGGTTCGTGTTAGTTGACCTGGAAGTCACAAAACCGTGCTGGGAATCGCTTAGATAGCGTTTAAAGTGCGACTGGATGTACGGACAAATTATGGACTCGAAAACCTTAGCGAAAGTTGACAAGATTGAGATAGGTCGATAATTATGAATATTGTTTTTCACATCACTCTTAAAAATCAGCACAACTTTGGCTCTTTTCCAGGAGTCAGGAAATACACCTGAGCTGAGCGATGTATTAAAACTATCAACCAAAGGTTACACCAGGAACTTGGCACACTTAACAATAAAAATCGGCGGTATACCATCCGGCCCAGCTCCTTTACGTATGTCAAGACTCTTGAGTTTATTAAAAACGCTCTCATGTTCAATGAAAGGTGCCGTCAGCGGTAGGCTGTTATTTTTCATGTTCTTTAGAAAGTCAGAGGTTGGTTCGTTTTGTGTCAAAGGGTTTGCGTTGCTGAAAGCCGAGGAAAAATGTGAAGCAAACATTTCGCAAATTTGGAGACCATCTGATGTTTCTATTGTACAATTTGTCATTGTGGCTGGAAAGGAACCAGAGCCACCTCTTTTTGCCTTTATATATGACCAGAAGCGATTTGGATTTTCCGAAATTTCATCCTCAACATTCTTAATGTATTCATTCTATGATTTCGTTGCTAATTTGGAACATCTTTTGCACAATAACTTGAGTTCAAGTTCATCCATGGGGTTTTTATAAGTTTTATAACGGGATCTTATTTTCTCTTTCTCCTTTAAGGCTCTTATCATTTTTTTATTAAACCATGGAGGATATTTTTTGGATTTAGAAATAGCTTTGATAGATTTTGCTTGCAACTGTATGATATCCCGAATTTTATCGTAAAAGACTTGGACCATGTCATTCACATCAGTAGTTTCCCTAAACACAATATCCCAGTCTATTCCATCGAGGTGGTCAAACATTTTTGTATAATCTAGTTTAAAAAAGTTAGTTCTCATATTTTCTGAGTTATAAGGAAGCCAGGTTTCATCACTCGCTCTAACGAGGATTTCAAGAGGGGGATGTAGGACATCGATAGTGCTAAGGGAGTTAAGAGCCGCTGTTACGCTGCTAGAAGGTATATTCGTCAAAACAAGATCCAATATTCGTCCAGACACATTCGTAATGTCATTAAGTTGCGCTAATTTGTGCACGTGAATAAAATCGATCAGCATATTGGAGAAGCCAGGAGGAGCAAAGTTATTTACTGAGTCATTTAACAAGCTCCACCTGATGTTACCTAGATTAAAATCACCAACAACACATGTATGTAAGCCCGTCCGGTCAAGCACCAAATTACAGCAGTCCAAAAAGTGGTCCAAAGTACTACGAATGACCGGTGGCGGTAAATACACTGCGCACAGAGCTATGTGACGAATTGATTTGAGAAAAGGAACATCGATAACAACCCAAAGATCCTCACACTGACTTTCCCACTGAATCATACGTTTCGAACCTATTTTTTTAGACACCGCGATCAATACTCCCCCGCCGTCTTTTTTCCTACCGCCTCTATCTCTTCTGTACACTATATATCTATCGTCAAAAAGCTCCGCACTTGATACACTATCATTCAACCAAGTTTCAGTCAATATTACAATCTCATAGTCGTGTCAGACTGGACTAGTGAAATCACTATCTCGACCCTCTATTGTCCACCAAATCACAAAGTTAAGCAAACACACTTTGAGGAGTACTTTAACTCACTTGGTGGTCGATTTATAGCTGGTGGGGACTATAATGCAAAACACACATTTTGGGGATCTAGATTAATTCTTCCACGAGGGCGAGAATTATTCAAATGCATACAAGCGAAAAATATGGATGTACTGTCATCGGGGCACCCTACATACTGGCCGACTGACCGTAAGAAAACCCCAGATCTCATAGACTTCTGTGTTGTAAAGGGAATCTCAAGGAGCTACCTCTCCTGTTTTAATTCCTTGGATTTATCGTCTGACCACTCGCCTGTCATTGTTAGCTTGTCCACCAAGCTGTTGGAAAAAGAACCAAAATGTGTCCTACATAATAAAAAGACAAACTGGGCAGTGTTTCGGGACCTAATCGAGACTGCCTTCGAAAAACCGGTCCAGTTGAAAACCGAACAGGATATCTGTGATATGGTCGAATATTTTACGGAAACTGTCCAGAATGCAGCCTGGGATTCTACGCCTTTGACTAAACATTCTGCAACAAGTCGCCAAGTGGCTCATCATATTTTAGAACTGGTGTGAAAAGGAAATTCAGAAAGCTTTGGCAAGCAAAAAAATGTCCGCACATAAAAACGAAACTGAATCACAGCATCAGATCACTTAAAAAAGAACTTGATCAGGATCGAAATTATCACTTCCAGTCATACATTCGTAGACTTGATGCAACTCCATCTTCGACCTACTCTTTGTGGAAGGCCACCAAAAAACTGAAACGACCAATAAATGCCTCGATGCCGCTACGTATGCCTGACGGTAAATGAGCCCGTACAGATACGGAAAAAGCAGAAATATTTTCTACCCACTTGAAGTCAGTATTTACTCCCCACCCCAATGATTGCCCAACCTCACACCTGCAAAAAGAAGGATATGAGACACCTAAATTTACGAAGGAACAGGTACTGCGGGAAATTAAAAAAAACAATCACAAAAAGGCTCCTGGATACGACCTCATCACAAGCCGCATACTCATGGAACTGCCGTATGCTGGATTGATACTGCTGACTTCCATCTACAATGCGATGACCAGGCTAAAATTCTTTCCACCTCAGTGGAAAGTGGCAAAAATAATAATGGTTCCAAAACCGGATAAACAACCGGAAGACCCGAAGTCCTACAGGCCTATCGCCTCAAAGGTTTATGAGGCACTACTGTTGACTCGCATCCTACCTGTAATCCACGATAAGCATCTGGTTCCAGATCATCAGTTCGGATTTCGCCATAAGCACGCAACCATAGACCAGGTCCATAGACTCACAAACGAGATCATAAAATGTTTTGAAGACAAGAAATACTGTGCAGCAGCCTTCCTAGACATATCCCAAGCTTTCGATAAAGTATGGCACGAGAGCTTATTATATAAAATCAAATATAACTTGCCACATTACCTGTATGAAATAGTAAAAAGATTCTTAACTGGCCGCCACTTCATGGTCCAAAGCGGGGATGCTACTTCAGACCTTTGTCCAATTTCAGCAGGGGTCCCACAGGGTAGCGTTCTGGGCCCAATTCTCTACCTGTTATATACTGCAGACTTACCTACTAACTCAACGGTTACTACTGGGACATTCGCAGACGACACAGCAACCATAAAACTCCAACTTGCCCTAGACGACATAGCAACTTGGCTAAAGGAGTGGCGAATCAAGGCCAATGAAAATAAATCTGTCAATGTCACATTTACTTTGAGAAGAGAATCCTGCCCACCTGTTCGATTAAACAATGTAGATGTCCCCCAAGCAGACCATGTCCGATACCTAGGGTTGCATCTTGACAAACGCCTCACTTGGTAAAAACATATGTTCACCAAGCGTAAGCAGCTTAGCCTTCAGCTGCGGAAACTCTACTGGCTCATTGGCCGAAAATCCCAGCTATCACTAGAAAATAAGCTCTTACTGTACAAGGCTATCCTCAAACCTGTATGGTCCTATGGTATCCAGCTGTGGGGTACTGCTTCACACTCTAATATAGAAATAATACAACGGTTCCAAAACAAAATGTTGCGGATAATAGCAAATGCCCCATGGTTTGTGACAAACGACCAGCTTCACAAAGACCTCAAAATGCCTACAGTTCAAGATGAAATACGCAAACACACCAAAACCTACAAAAACAGGATTGCCAGTCACCCAAACATATTGGCGCAGAAGTTAATGGAGAAATCTGGTAGACGGAGACTAAAGAGAAAGATGCCCCAAGATATATCCTAAAGATATAGAAATGAGTAGGAAGCGACACTGGCTGCTTCCTTGAACATGACCCTTTACAACCCTCCAAATCTACTGTTTATTGTCCCACTGTGGAGACAGATCGCAGTATATACTAAAAAAAAAATAAAAAAAAATGTTTAACAAAACTCAAACTGCAGATAATTCGAAATTATACATCAATATGACATTACTTCTTTCCTTATAATGCAATACAGTTAACTTATTCTTGTACAAAAATACTACATACAAGTATTAAATACTGACTGCACAGCAAATTTTCCATATTTCATAGCAAAATAACTATCCCAGTCGCATATTAACCAGTAAGTACAACAAAACCTGTTCATCATATTTGTCTTAATTTTCAAGAACCCATGCTCGGCAAATTTAATGATTATTATAACAAAAAAATCCTGTCACATTGCATTATTTCTAAAAGCAGAAAATATTAACTGAAAAAGGTTCACGGCTTCGCTCGCTTTTTCGTCACTGGAGTGCAGAGTGGCGCGAGCGAGTAAGATAGAGATAGCGCTAGGTCGGGTTCCTTCTATCTGGCAGAATTTTATTTGGCATACTTGGCATAATGTTTTTTCAACGAATGTTTTTAAGGCAAAAAAATATTTAGCATAATTATTGTTACACCGAATATTTATATGCCCGAATTTACAGTTGCATGCTTTTAAGATGGCAGAATTTTATTTCGCATCATTGCTTTTGGCATGGTAAGAGTTTCGCATTATTTCGTTTAGTTAGCATAATGTATATTTTGAGAAACTATTATTTGGTATAATCTTATTTGGCGTACTATGAAGATGGTAGAATTTTATTTAGATTCAATTTATTTAGCAAATTGCCATTTATAACCTTCAATTAAAAAACATTGTATTAAAAATTTAAGCTAGTAACGAAAACGAATCGCTGCAAAACGACTTTAATAATTCAATAAATTACAATTTTGTGTTTAATTTTAGATGTGGTAATTAATAAATAATAAGATGACTGTGGCTAATAAAATACTGTTTTATTCAGAAAAACTGCTGTAAATAATTAATGGTTAAACGAACTTAAGTGATGTTTGACCATAATTATACGAGACGTTACATCCTCAAGATTTAATAATAAACCTTGTAGTTTCACTTCTCAATGTACCAGGCGTCGCACATAATTTTTAGAGCTGTAGAAATAAAAATCAAATTAAAAACCTTTAAATTAAACGTCAACTGTCATTACCCACCGACTGCAGCGCCCTCCCCGCACAACGTCATTCATTTTAGAGCAAGTAGTCTCGTTTGATGAATTTTTTTATGGGCTTTAGTTTCTGGGTTCGGGAGGGACTTAAATCTCTTCGGATGTAACGTCTCGTATAATTATGGTCAAACATCACTTAAGGTAAGTTCGTTTAACCATTAATTATACATACGACGTTACATCCTCAAGATTTAATAATAAACCTTGTAGATGTTTAGAGCATTCAATCAAACGAGATTAAATCATAACTGGCCTTTATTTAGATAATAATACAATGTAATAAACACAAGAAAAAACGCTCTTCTGCGTATTGTGGACATTTTAATTAAGTGATTCTGATTATTATTAATAAATTTAAATCTAAATTACATCAACAGCATTGCAAACTGCCTCGGCAAAAGCATTGTCCTCATCTACCGTTATAGGACGGTTATAGAACTTAGCGAATGTAAGGGAGTTCCCTGACCAACCCGCGGTCTTTTTAATGATGTCTACAGAAACCCCTTTACGGCGTGCGGCCGAGGTAGACGCGTGGCGGGTGCTATGGGCTGAAAATATCTCGGTATCAATACCACTTTCCGTCAACACGTCTTTAATCCATCTGCTTATAGATGCGGCACTAGCGTTATGGATTGGTTTCTTGGTGGTGAGAATAAGTCTTTCGGTCAGTGGTAAGCTCCTATAAATCTTAGTAGCTTCGATATACGCGGACAATGTTTTTGCTGGGCAAACTTGATCTCTGTTGCGAAAAAAAGGTATAACTAATTTAGGCGCTGCCCTATTGGGTGCCGAAGTTTTTATTAGATCGTTTATATAAATGACTATCTTCGCGCTACTTCAACACTGGACAAACGTATAAGCGATAGCGTCTGCACACGTTGTGCAGTTGACAATGCGAGCAGAGCCACTAACTTTTTGGTTAGAGAAGCCATTGATAGATTCTCATTTGGGTACAATTTTGAAAGATGATCTAGTACCAAATTAGGGTCCCATGTATATTTATATCTAGGGAAGGAAGGTTTGGTTCTATACACGCCCTTCATAAACCTTTTAATTCGATCATCTTCACTTATAGATGTACCCAGTATTAACGTAAGTGCGGAACGGCAGGTGTTAAGGGTTGAAAAATTTGCGCCTAAATTATATTCGTTAACTAAAAATTCTAGAATACATGGAATACTCTTATCAAAGATATAAATATTATTTTCAATACAAAAGAACCACCATTTTCTTAGAACAACGTTATATTGTTTGAGAGTGGTGTCAGCTAACGATGAAATCATAATCTTAATAGCACTTTCTGGTAACAATTGTGTTATGTACGATTGCTTGATAATACTGACGACACCAGGGTAAGTCCTTTCCAAAGTGGGTGTGGTGTCCTGGAAGGTGATAAAAGCAATAAGGGACTCGGTTCCAAATAAATAACCTGATTCCGAGCAAGGGATAAAAACAGTGGGTACCATGGCTGGCTAGGCCAATACGGTACCACTACAATGCCAGTAGCTTTATCATTAATTATTTTTCTTAAGCACTTTAGAATCAACGAGAACGGAGGGAAAGCGTAGAAAAAATATTGAGACCAGTCTAATGTAAATGCATCTATATTATACGCTGACGGATCTCTTTTCCATGAAATGTACTTTTTACATTTCGTGTTTAATCTCGAGGCAAACAGATCTATTTGGGGGTCCCCAAAAGTATTTGTAATTTTATCGAAAGCCGATGAAGATAAATTCCATTCAATATCAATATTTAAACGTCTAGATTCATGATCTGCTTCTGTATTATCTTTAGACTTAATGTAAGAAGCAAAAACAAACAGATTTCTAACTTCACACCATTGCCAAATTTGTCTAGCAACATCATTAAGATGCGCGTGCTGCACCCCCCCGTACCTATTTACATATGCTATAGCTGTGGTGTTGTCAATTCTAAGTAAAATTTCCTTATTACGAAGGTCTTTAGCAAAACACTGTAGACCGAAAAAAGCTGCTTTCAATTCTAAAAGATTTATTTGTTCCTTAGACTCTGTATCACTCCAAAAACCGTGAGCTCGTACTCCGTCACAAAAATACCCCAACCCGTTAGGGATGAATCGGAAAAGATTTCTAGATCATATCTACCACTTCGAATTGGATTTTTTGCCGTTAAAATAGTATCTTGCCACCAAGAAAACTCTGACTTAAGATTGGGTGAAAGGTTCATAACACAATCGTAACTACCTTTAGAATCACGCAACGCTAGAAATTTTTCACGTTCGAAACGTTTCGTGTATAACCACCCATATGAAATATCTGGGCAAACCGAGCAGAGTAACCCCAGGTATTTTGCAAAATCTCTTATTAACAAAGATTTCTTTTTAGCCATTCTCTTCTTTTTTGACGTTTTAATTCTGGCAGCATTAAACACATTTCATGAGAATTTATTTCAAAACCTAGAAACTTTTGAATTTGTTTCGGTATTAGTGTACTTTTTTCTTTATTAATTACAAAGCCTAATCTTTCTAAAACGTGAACAGCAATTGTAGTACTTTCCATGCAACTACTAAAAGAGTTATTTATACATAACAAATCATCTAAATAAACAACCAGGAGTAATCCTTGGTTTCGAAGATGAGTTACCACTGGCTTCATTAATTTTGTAAAAACAAAAGGTGCTATTGACAAGCTAAATGGGAGACATTGAAATTCAAAAATTGAACCTTGAAATCTAAAACGGAGATATTTTTTACTAGAATTGTGAATGGGCACTAAAAAGTATGCTTCTTGCAGATCCATAGATGTCATAAAACAATCTTTGCTAATCAATTTAGCAGCGGTACGAATGTCTTCCATCTTAAAGTGCTCCGGCCTTATAAATTTATTAAGACATTTTAAATTTAGAATGAACCTAAACGACCCGTCACTTTTTGGAATCAAAAAAATTTTTGATATAAACTGATCGGGTACGTCATGGCATCTTTTTATACCCCCTGAAGACAATAATTTAGAAATAGAGAGCTTTAAATGTTTAAGTTCAGTTTTACTAAATCTTGGGTTAGATGGTTCGAATTCTTGGAAAGGAAGCTCAACAAAAGGGATTTTAAAACCCTTTACATAGTTCAACACTACTGTGTCTTTGGTTATTGATTGCCAGTGGTTAATATAGTGTCGCAATCTACCAGCATGAATTATTACCTCTAGTGGTTCCTGCGAGTTCTGTCCGTCTTCCGGGCAGGCGGGGCTCGATTGGATGCTGGCTGCCTCCGACCCTGTTGTGTCGATTGTCCTTGACTGGGTGTGTACCGCGGTTTCTGCCCACCCGGCTTGGAACCTTTGGTTGATTGAAACCTGGGTGGGCCCCTCCAGTTTCCCTGTTGTCTAGATGTAGAAGGAACGCTAAAATTGTTGCGTTTTATTTGAAGTCCCGATTTTTCAGCCGTTTTCGTGGCCTTGATTTTTTCTCCAAGGTCCGTTCCAAAAAGAAATGAATCTCGCTTTAAATCACTCATAGTAGCCGTAAATTTTTTATCCAGTGCTGAGGTAATCAACTTTCTCCTATGTTGAGAATTCTCGTAGTGTAGATCCAGGAAAATTCTTCTGACATCTGACAGTTTTTTCAATATTTCCATCTTCGGCTGATCGTCTTTAATCAGAGACGAAGCCAGATTACCCAGGCCAGCAATGCCTAGCCCAAGTTGATTCTGAGCTTTTTCGAGCAATTTATCCCGATGCTTAATGCTATCACTTATGACCGCCGACATTTCTAAGTTAAGCTTTGGCGCTTTTGATAAGGTAAAGTTCTCCGGCGTTAGGGTTGCTTTCATGATGGCTTCCTTCGCCTCTCTAGTCAGCCCCTCTACTAGAATTCTACCCCAACGTTTAGAGATCTCCTCATTTATAGGTGGACCCAAGATCTCCTCTTTGCCTGTTGAGTCACCTAGCGCTTCTAATATTTGAGGCGGCAAAACGTCGGGTTCCACTATTATGGCATCATTTGAACTAGCAATATGGCCCTGAGGGATGATAATAGGTGCATCGCTGGTGTGCGATGGACTATTGGGTATGACAACCTCAGATCTCATTGGATTATTTCTTATAACTTCCGAATCATCGGAATACAAAGACAACCGCCGGGAGTCAGGTGTACGCGATCTTGAGTGAGAAGAATAATGTTCTGCAAGATAAGCGGAAAAGAACAATTGTTGTAATCGTTCAAAGTTTGTCTGCGAACGTACTCGCGGTACGCCATTCGACTGTTTATTTGTCAAGCTGCAGGATTCAGCGTGTTTAATATTTTAAAGTCATTGTACGTATTCACGATACGCCACTAGACTAATTAGTTATCAGCCGTGCTCACGTCACGGAGTATAACACGTGTTGATGCAAGGACTTCATATATTTGCAATCTCATTAGGACCTACTGATATACTTACTTGTCGAATAAAACAAAAAAAAACACCCGACATACTAATCTCGACCTTTTTCCGAACGTATTAAACAATGTACTATGTTCAAGGGAAAAAATAAAAAAGTTACCGCAAAATGAAGGTAGATAAAAAAAAAACAAATTTGCAGTAAGATCGTATAAAAAAACATAATTTGAAACAACGAGTTCATAGATATAATAATGATTCTAAGAAACACAGCCGATTGGCAATATAATTCAAATTAGGAACATAGCATAGTAAAGAAGTAGGTTATTAGAGTACTAACCTTCCTCATGTTGACCAGATGATGACGATGACGAACGCAGTTTTCGTTCTAAACGCCTTATCTTTCGACGAATTTCCGATTTACTACGTTCCCTTTTACGTTTTCCCATAATAACACTGTATTTTCCAGCACTTAAAATATTTTTTAACACACGCGATGTTTTGACGCCTGCACATAGAAAAGGAATGACGTTGTGCGGGGAGGGCGCTGCAGTCGGTGGGTAATGACAGTTGACGTTTAATTTAAAGGTTTTTAATTTGATTTTTATTTCTACAGCTCTAAAAATTATGTGCGACGCCTGGTACATTGAGAAGTGAAACTACAAGGTTTATTATTAAATCTTGAGGATGTAACGTCGTATGTATAATATAAAAATAGAAGCTAAATTTAAAAGAAAAAGAGTTAACATGTATAATGTCCATTAAGATTATTAGCTGTGCATTGATGAAAAAGCTTTTGCTTTAGGAAAAATCGCTGTACGCTGCGAAAATAAATTGTATTGTGTTTAGTGATATTTTGAGTTGAATATTTTGCTGTGCAATCAGTAATTTTGATGGGAATTCGGAATCTTATTGCATAGAAAAAGGATAATTTTTGATTTGCGTTTAAACACTACCCTTTACCTACAAACTCTGTCGACAATTTGCAAGATTTTACGGATTGTTTAAGTGCAGTAAGTGCTATTGATGACGAGTATGGAGTCGAGTCTGTATTCATACTGGGCGACTTTAATGCAAATGTTTTACAGCGAACTTGTTCAAACTTGTAACGATAATTTGTGGTCATGTATAGATGTGGATATGCTGGGGATTGACCTTTATTAGCGATGCGCACGGGACTGTAAGCTGGCTTGATCACTGTATTACAACTCAAGCGGCTAAAATGACTGTTTGATTGATTTGATTGATGTAAACGTAATTTATGACACGAAGTGGTCTGATCATTTCCCACTAATAATTAAGTGTAACCTACATTTAATAAACTCTAAGATATCACCTAGAATAGACAATGTTAACAAAGATGTGTTGTAGTGACCGCGGCCACAGGCATGTTTTAGATATTTATTTATTTATTTATTCGACTTACACGGCTTTAACAGCCAATTACATAAATCGTAAACTTAAAATTAAATTTAAAATAAAAGCTTAAAAATACAGTTATATACAACTAAAGTGTAAAATAATATATAAAAAAAAAACATATAAAAATGAACAAATAATAAAATTAGGAATTGTTTTCACAAAACTTTAGGCATACGCCCATTATATGGACAAAATTACCTTCGAATATATCGCAGTCCGGGTTGGCTTCAACGAGTTTGTTGATCGTATTCAACACGCGCGGTATGGGAGCCGTAGCGCGGGCTGCGGTTCGACACGGAGGCACGTCTAACAGACGATGCCTTCTGCTGCGGAGATAATTATTCGGCGTGTATAGTCGAATCAGCTCATTAAGGATATCAGGTGCATCTGTCAAACCTTTACAAATTTTGAGCATAGTTCCTATCTGGTCACACTTCCGCCTTACCGCCAACATGTTATACCCCAAACATCCCGAAAGGAACTTGGTAGGGTAAAGGTAAGGATAGTATCCGAATGTTTATTTATTTATTTATTTAATGGTTTTGTACACATAAAACACAAAGAAGAATAAATAATAGGAACAATAGTACAAGGGCACAGCTTATCTCTAAAGAAATTTCTTCCAGCAGGCCCGTTGTGGGAGAGTTAGAATAAAAAGAGATAGGTACAGATAGACAGTGTAAAAAGAAAGAAGATATAACCAATATATAATCACTAACATAAACTACTTAAATACATATATATAAATATACATACAATAAATACTATATGCAACTATGACAGAGAGGAAAGATAGTGTTCTTTCAACTTGCGTTTAAACACAGCAACAGTCTGGCAGCTCCTCACCTCAGGCGGCAACTTATTCCACAGCCGTACAGCGTGCACGGTGAAAGAATAGGAGTAGAAGTCAGTGGAGTGGGAAGGGATTTTAAGAAGGGATTTGAGATGAGTCCTGCAGGACGCATCAGGTGAGCGGAGAAAGGAGAAACGTTCCCGCAGGTAGGTTGGAGATTTAGGATTAAAGAGGATATTAAAAAGAAGAGACAAAATGCGAGTGTTCCTGCGAAGACGAATTGGGAGCCACTTGAGTTCCTTGCGAAAGTGTGAAACATGATCATACTTTTTAAGGTTAAAAACAAAACGTATACAAAGATTTTGCAAGCGCTCAAGTTTATTTAAAAGCTCCTCTGTGGCATCCAGATAACAGGCATCAGCGTAATCTATGATGGGTTGGATGAGAGTCTGAGCAAGAGATATTTTGGTTTTCAATGGCAAAAAGTATTGGAGGCATTTCAGCGCATGGAAAGTGCAGTAATCTTTGCGACTAACTTCATTAACTTGAGCTGTCCACGATAAGTTCATATCAAATGTAATACCCAGGTTTTTTGCTGTATTAGCGTAGTCAATCTGAACCCCATTCAAACTTAGAGGTGGTAGCGACGCAACATCTAGCCTGCTACGCATGTATCTGCTACCAATGATCATGGCCTGAGACTTCCTGGGATTAATTTGCAGCCCAAAGGACTGCGCCCAATCACCAATCGCATCCAGGTCACGATTCATGGCAGCAATGGCAGCTTCTGCATCAGTACAGGGAAAATGTCTGTAAAGCTGCAAGTCGTCTGCGTAGAGATGGAAGTGGGAAGAAATGACCTTTGTGACAGAGTCAATGAAAATAGAAAACAGGAGAGGAGAGAGAACGCCACCTTGAGGTACACCCGCAGTGAGATTGCACCAGCTAGAGGTCAAGTTATCGAGGCGAACACATTGTGAACGGCCTTTTAAATAAGAATCAAACCAACTTAGGGTGGAAGGGGAAATATTTACAGATTTAAGAATACCAAGTAGGATATCAAAGTCAACAGAGTTAAAGGCACTGCTAAAATCAAGAAGGATGAGTAAGGTGAGAGATTTGTTCTCCATCGCGAGGCGAATGTCATCAGTGACCTTCAACAATGCCGTTGATGTACTGTGACCAGGCCGAAAGCCAGATTGAAACGGACTCAGCAGATCCATTCTGTCTATATACGCAGTCAGCTGACGGTGAACTAGATGCTCAAGAACTTTAGAAAGGAATGGGAGTATAGAGATGGGTCTAAAATCTGTCAAAGCTATAGGATTAGAAAGTTTGGGCAAAGGAATAACAATAGCTGCTTTCCACAGATCGGGAAAGGTGCCGGAGAACAAGGAAAAATTAAAAATGTGAGTCAAAACAGGAAGGACAGAGGAAAGAGTGAGGGAAATCATTCGTGAGCATATGTCGTCGTTGCCAACTGCATTAGACGAGATCGAAAGAATTGACTTTTTCACATCATCCAAAGTCACAGCACACCACTCGAAAGGAGGGCAATCAGGCAACGGCACACTAGCTAGCCTGCTCAGAGTATTGGCCCTGACGTGCGCACCCAAACGAACAGGAGGAGAGGAGAAGTGATTGTTAAGAGCACACACGTCAGTGTCACCACTAGGAGCAGCCGCAGTTTTACCGATACCGATAGATTTTAAAAATTTCCAAACCTCAGAGGAATTACGGTTATCAAGAGAATTGTGGAAGTAGCGTCTCTTAGCATCTCTGCACATTCGACTGCAGCGGTTACGTAAAGTTTTGTACGCTATGAGGTTACGCTCAGACGGACTACGCTTCAGCCTCCTCTTCGCCCTATCACGACTGGCCATCAATTCCTTGATAGCAGGCGTGAGCCAAGGAGCCGGAATATTCCTTACTTTAATTCGACGAATAGGAGCGTGGCTGTCGAACAAATTTAACAATTTAGCGTTGAAGCAATTAACCATTTCGTTGATGCAGTCGTACTCAAAAATAGAGGACCAGTCAATGAGATCTGCATCACGCTTTAACGCCTCCAAGTCAATGCCCTTGTAATTCCGAAGGAAAAGGTACTGTGGCTTTCGCTTAGGAGGACGAATCCTGTAAGACAGAAAGATGAAATCGTGGTAGGAAAAACAAGCAGTAAGCTGTCCGTGAAAAGAAACATTGCTGATCTTAGATACAATCATAAGATCTAACAGGGAAGGAGTACAATTGGGAAAGTGGTGAGTAGCAGAAAGAGGTAAAATACTAAGATTGAAAGAAGAAAGGAGAGATTTAAGTTTATACGCTCGACTGTCATCCTTAAGCAAACAAGTGTTAAAGTCACCCATGATAACTACATGCTCGTACAAGGGACAATAATCATATAGATAGATAGATAGATAGATGTCCTCCTAGCCGATTATCGGCTACGGCGGCTGTTCTCATGTAAGGAGATTAGCCAACTACGCAGGACATATTAAAGTGCACGAGCATTTGCGCAGACACAGGTGCACTCACTATTCCTTCACTCTCATAGCCCGATGGGACGGCAATCCGACACGACCGGAGAGAGATCAGGCGCAGGACCGACATTTACGTGCTCTCCGATGCACGGGTGAATCAATCACCAGCTTCCAAGCTCCGGACTGCTTTGTGAAAGTCTTCTAAAACCCACAAAGCGATTTCGGCCCGACTCGGGAATCGAACCCGAGACCTCGTGCTCAGCAGCCGCACTTGCGACAACTAGACACAGAGAACAGAGAGTCTAACATGTCAAAGTAATTTACATTAAGATTAGGACTATATAATACTCCAAGAAGTAACTTGGTGCGATTAAGGAGAATTTCAAGAAATAGATACTCTGCTGATTCCGAGTACAATGAAGGCGAAGCACTGACGATCTTAAACGGGACATCGGCCCGCAAGTACATGGCGACGCCCCCACCTCCCTTTCCAGTTCTGTCATTTCGAACCAGAACAAAACCAGGGAGAATGTTCTTCTGTAGAGAAACCGCAAAAATGCTTTTTGCACTTTTTCTAAAAGAAGAGCATATTTGGCTTCATGCGGATTCCATACAGAAGAACTGGCTTCTAATTTAGTTCGTACTAGTGCACTGTACAGAAGCTTTATCACGTGTTTATTGTTGAATTCACGGGCAATGCGGAGTACAAACCCTAACCTTTTAAAGGATTCCTTGGCAACCGTTGAAATATGGTTGTTAAAAGTAAACTTCTGGTCAAATGTGACACCCAAGTCTTTCATGTTATTCGATCTTACAATCTTAGTACCATTTAATGTATATTCAAAATAAATTGGATGTCGCATTCGACCAAAAGTCACTACACAACATTTACACCGACAATGTGACAGCTCTTCGGGATGCGGCTACGTTGACAGGTCGGGGAGGTAGCAAGAAGGGGGTGTGTGGCTCGCGCATAGTGGGTTGGAACAAATATGTCAGCGATGCTCACAGAGCGGCTAGATCAAAGTTCCTCGTGTGGGTAATGTCGGGAAAACCTAAGTCCGGTATCCTTTACTCCGAAATGTTCGAGAGCAGAAGAATATTCAAATCGCAGTTAAAATGGTGCCAAAATCATCAGGACCAAATAAAAATAGACGCGCTTGCGGTTAAACACAATAAAGGAGACTTTCGTGGTTTCTGGAAGAGTACCAATAAAATGAGTGTACGTCAGGCCCTCCCTGTGATCATTGATGGTGTGAATGACCCCTAAGGCGATTGGGAATGTTTTTAAAGACCATTTCAGTGTAAAGTCATTGCTGGGTCCGGTGGCAACAGTGCACAATGCTGACCCTCCCGGGTTTCAAAAAGTGGGGATTCATTTCAGAGCAAAAGACGTAGTTAAGGCCTTAAGAGATATGTCAGGAGGAAAGTCCCCAGGATATGACGGACTCAGTGTTGAACATCTGAAACATGCCGGGCCTCACATCGCACGGGTTCTGGCTGTGTTCTGCTCGCTATGTGTGAGCCATTCTTACCTACCGGCGGACTTTGTGAAAACTGTGGTGGTGCCTATGATGTCCTCCTAGCCGATTATCGGCTACGGCGGCTGTTCTCATGTAAGGAGATTAGCCAACTGCGCAGGACATATTATAGTGCACAAGCATTTACGCAGACACAGGTGCACTCCCTATTCCTTCACTCTCATAGCCCTATGAGACGGCAATCCGACACGACCGGAGAGAGATCAGGCGCAGGACCGACATTTACGTGCTCTCCGATGCACGGGTGTATCAATCACCAACTTCCAGGCTCCGGGCTGCTTTGTGAAAGTCTTCTAAAACCCACAAAGCGATTTCGGCCCGATTCGGGAATCGAACCCGAGGCCTCGTGCTCAGCAGCCGCACTTGCGACAACTAGACCAACGAGGCAGTTGCCTATAGTGAAAAATAAAACGGGAGACCTTAGTGACAAAAGTAACTATAGGTAGTAATTCGTGGTAATACACGATGGGAAATTATAAGTGTAGCCACAAAATTATTTATTGGACACATGATTAAACTTATAATTTTATAACTAACCAACGGGGAAATGATATAGCCTCTAATAAACTAATTCGTTTTTTTACAACGCCAACTAAATATTCTGTAGAAAGCTTCAAGTAAAGATCATCAATTATTGTGACTTGTCCTTCTTATTTATACATTGTCATCTAATTTACTAACTCGGCCTCGTTTTTAGTATATTGCCATATATAACCTTCAATTGAAAAACATTGTATTAAAAATTGAAGTTAGTGACGAAAACGAATCGCTGCAAAACCAACTCCACGTAGTCTTGTCTGCCCTACCCCTAGAGTGCAATTCAAAACCGCGTAGGCGCGGAGGGGCGAAGCCATGCCAGCCATGGGACCGCCGGAGCCCCGCAGCACTGGAGCCGTGACAGAAGCGATGCTTGCTGCATGTTGCTTGCTTACATTTTAAACGTACTGAGTTAAAAAATTAGATGCTAATTAAATATATTTTAAGATGTCATTTAATAGTATTTTAGAAGTTTACTGTTAGAATGCATGCTACAAATTTAGATGCTAAAAAATAACCATCATGCTGAATTGTATTTAGAGTGGTTTACTTAGAAGATAACTAGTGGCTAAGATAGTATTATTTAGATTTAAAAGGCCTTTGCAGGCTCCTATAAAACAAAAAGTTGGTCTCATGGAGAAGAGCCGGCAAGAAACTCCATAGACACTCTTTTAAAAATTAATATTTTCACAAACTGTCTATTACTTAACAATAGTAAGCTGACAAAATTATCCCACCAAAAACATTAAATGTAAAAAAATGCCAAGTCTCTCGATGCAGTCTTTCCATCGTAAAAAGTTTTGAGATCTCATAGAAGCCAAGTCCTATTCAAAATATTTTGTAGTTATAAATCAACATTTAGTAATTGTATCAATAGTTTTCTTTATATTATAATTATAGTGACTTGGCAATGAGCAGAAGAAGAAACAAATAAAACGGCATATTTGGAGGAGTTGAAAGTTACACACACCGCATGCGTAAACATTAATATCACAAAATTAATTTTCTTTTGGTTTATCCGTGTCGTCCCAACCGAATTTCGGCAACGGCAGTCAGTCTTAGTGTACTCTCGATTCATTTACTTTCATAAAGCGATGGCCCGTAAGGTATTCTTAATTATTGTATTGGAGCATGTAGTCGGTAGTGACCATCATGATTCACACATAACAAATAATCTGATCACTGGTCTCGTCAGTAACATTTGCACATAATTCCAGGCAGCAAGCAGCTTTTAATTTGTGCTCATTGCCAAGTCACTATAATTATAATATAAAGAAAACTATTGATACAATTACTAAATGTTGATTTATAACTACAAAATATTTTGAATAGGACTTGGCTTCTATGAGATCTCAAAACTTTTTACGATGGAAAGACTGCATCGAGAGACTTGGCATTTTTTTACATTTAATGTTTTTGGTGGGATCTCATTTATTTTTTGTAAGTGTATTTCTTTCTTTTTTTTTAGGTGACCTCATAATTTCTTGGACTTCAGCTACTGCTTTGTTTAGAACCCATTCTCTATCTCTATCTCTTTTGTTTCTTCCAAATAATTAACTAAAAATTTTCTTTATTTTTGTTGTTCCAAATTTTATACAAGTGATACATATTTACATGACGTAAAAAATCCTTATTTATACATATATATGTCACCGTAAGATTACAAACATCGTTAGATTACAATCTATCTCGAGAGATTGTAAACTGTCGAATTATTGTGAACCGTAACATCTGATTGCAATTTAACGCATTATTTTTCGCTATATTATAATCTATCGATGAGAAATTGTCAAATTGTCAACTGTCCGAAAGCTCTCCCTGATTGGTCAGTCTTTTTGTAAGATCGACCAATCACGACCAGCCGTTCTGTTGCCATGGAGTTCCCGTAGAGTTAGGAATGAATTTGTGTTTGAAGACAAACTACCTGATTGTTTTGTTTTTTTTTTATAAAAGTTTCTTATAATTTTCCAATTTCATTTAAATAAAACTACTTTTACGGATTTTATCGACGTCGGTTTTAAACGTCGGGATTAAATAATATAATATAACCGCGATAAAATCCGTAAAAGTAGTTTTATTTAAATGTCTAATATTCGCGTAAGTGTCAGAAATCAGTATGTTTCCAATTTCAATTTGTGTTTGAAGAATAAATATTTCGTTACAATTTGTTCTCTCCATATGTCAGGAATATTAATTACATACTCGTACTAAATAATAAATACTTGACGATTTTTTGAAGAGCATTTATTTTATTTAACTGACACCTCTATTTCATTCCTAACTACAAAAAGACTGACCAATCAGGGAGAGCTTTCGGACAGTTGACAATTTGACAATTTCTCATCGATAGATTATAATATAGCGAAAAATAATGCGTTAAATTGCAATCAGATGTTACGGTTCACAATAATTCGACAGTTTACAATCTCTCGAGATAGATTGTAATCTAACGATGTTTGTAATCTTACGGTGACATATACAACTAAAAAATGGCATCAAAAAACTCCTCATCGCTGCCCACCGGGAGTGTACCCAAGAGGCTGGCAGCATTGCCACATTGGATGGCAATGCTTAATTTATAAACTAACTAAATAAATATATGTCGGAGACTGTCAATAGTACGGACACTAAACGTCACGCAAGCGCGCCCTCTGGTGGCGTTTCCGGTGAAACAACATTTTGGCGCGCTTGGCAGAGTAGTGGTGGTCGGCGTGGCGTCCGCGGAGCTCAGTCTTGGTCGAGTCGTCGTGCTGCGCACATCTCGATACTGCCTTTCGTTACGTGTAGTGTACCTAGTGTTATTGCCTAGTGTTGTAGTACTGTTGTAGATCCATATTGTAAAGTGTGTAAAGTGTCTTTTGAAATTAAAGTGTAAAGGTTCTTCTAACCTAACAGACAGACATGTGTTGCTGGGGAGTTTGTTCCGCCACTTCTTCTCCCCAAGCCAAAACACATAGGAAGTGGCGAAGGGCGGGCGTTTTGGGGGCTGTCTTTTGTTCTGACTAATTTGAATAAACGTTTGACTTTTGAGTTCGTTTGAGTTTTGAGTTTCTTTGAGTTATCTCTTTGCTTGATTACCCTAACTGATGTCGGACGATAGTGCCATCCTTGATGTTCGCCTCCGACATCAGAAGTGGGATGTAATCCGAATGCCCACATGTGTTAAGAATTCGCCATGCGAAGATAAAATTCTGCCCATTGACAAAAAAAAAAAAATGTAACGTCGATAATTTGAAAAGGAGTTTGTAGTAGAAGAATTATTAAGAATTTCAGCAAAGGTACAAGTATGGTAACCACGGTTATGGTAATGGTATCGTTTTCCATTGTTACATGTCAAGCTAGTTATCGAGGGTATGCTAGAAAATTAACCGAATCTGTCTTTTTTTTCATGTTTCAACAATGACGGTGGTTATTGTGCAATCTGGCGACAAAATTACTGCGGAGCATCCCAGCTGCCAGGAGCCTGACGTGTCATCGTGAGGTCGGAGTGTTGGTGCTCGTGTATCTACGTGGCTTCACGTCCGCGAAAGCCTTGCTGTACTGCGCATCGTCATGCGCGTTGAGGTGTTGAGTGGAAACCCGGTGAGACCGATCCATTTTTGCTTTATTTTGAGGTTATTTGTCTTACGACATTTATAAACTTGAGAGACAGTTTCACTGCGTTTATTAATTGGTGGAATCGTAGATAATCAGAAACCTAGGTTCACAGGTTTGATCCCAGAGTTGAAAATTATTAGTTATCTGATCTCATCAATATCCTAAAGTTAGAATATTTCAGTTTTTGCGTCATTTGATTGAATTGTGCATCAGACGATAGATTTTTGGTAAAGTGTTACGTTCACCTACTCTGTAATTTCGTTGCGCTAAGTTGTACCAATGATGGAGACCGGGGTGACTTGGAAAAGACCCGTTGGCCTGTGTGATGGCATCGGGGTGACCAAGAAGAGACCTATGTAAAGTCTGCGGTACTGTTGTTTTTATTGTGTTAAGCTGTACCTAAGATGGGTATCGGGGTGACCTGGAAGAGACTCGTTGGCCTGTGTGACGGCATCGGGGTGACCAGGAAGAGACCCGTATACATCTGTGGTACAGTTGGTGTCATGTCACTATAGTTGTGGTTGTGGTCCCTAGGAGGCCAGGATGGGCTGAGAGCTCGGCTAAGGGACACGACGGTTTTGTGAAGCCTATCGAGTAGAAGGCGTTGATGTGAATGACAACCGTAGCTGTAATAATTTTGTAATTTACAAGTTCAGTCTGACTAGCAATTCGATCTTTCTTTGATTTCGTGCTTAGAATTTAATGTAACTAGTTTCTTCATTTAAATGGTGATTGCTATTCTTAAAACCAATAACATGTGTTTAGGTCTTACCATCGAGAAGGTTTGTTGCTGACCCATATGTTGTCAATATTTGATGCCTAAGCACTTTCCATTTCTGACTTAACAGATATCATCTAAGGTGAACCGAGCCTGGAGAACAGGATGAAGTTTACTAGTCGAGCGGTGGGCGAGGTGCGCTGCAGTTGCTGTTTGGAGCGTCGTCCTCCCCCGGATTTGTCGTGGAGGCCGTATGAGTTGCGGCAGGCCAGAACATCGCGACTTATCGCACAAGGTGAAAGCGTTCTATTGCATTGAAAATGTTTAGATTGATCAGACAAACTTGACAATAACTGGCCTGTGTGGCAGCTAGGAGCCTGTGTGGCAGCTAGGAGCCTGTGTGGCAGCTAGGAGCCTGTGTGGCAGCTAGGAGCCTGTGTGGCAGCTAGGAGCCTGTGTGGCAGCTAGGAGCCTGTGTGGCAGCTAGGAGCCTGTGTGGCAGCTAGGAGCCTGTGTGGCAGTTAGGAGCCTGTGTGGCAGTTAGGAGCCTGTGTGGCAGCTAGGAGCCTGTGTGGCAGTTGGTAGCCTGTGTGGCAGTTGGTAGCCTGTGTGGCAGTTGGTAGCCTGTGTGGCAGTTGGTAGCCTGTGTGGCAGTTGGTAGCCTGTGTGGTATTCAAGTGTGAGCGATATTAATAAGCCTGTGTGGCGTAATTATGACCCTATGTGGTTCTGTGGTTCAGATGGATCTGTGTGACTTTTGTTCAGTGTGCTACATAGTGGTCAGGAGTGGCCGAGGTTGTACTGTGCATACTGTGCTGTGTTTGTGTTGTTGCAGATTAACCCACGAGGACGTGGGTCTACGCAGGATGGCCGTGTCGGAGACTGTCAATAGTACGGACACTAAACGTCACGCAAGCGCGCCCTCTGGTGGCGTTTCCGGTGAAACAACATTTTGGCGCGCTTGGCAGAGTAGTGGTGGTCGGCGTGGCGTCCGCGGAGCTCAGTCTTGGTCGAGTCGTCGTGCTGCGCACATCTCGATACTGCCTTTCGTTACGTGTAGTGTACCTAGTGTTATTGCCTAGTGTTGTAGTACTGTTGTAGATCCATATTGTAAAGTGTGTAAAGTGTCTTTTGAAATTAAAGTGTAAAGGTTCTTCTAACCTAACAGACAGACATGTGTTGCTGGGGAGTTTGTTCCGCCACTTCTTCTCCCCAAGCCAAAACACATAGGAAGTGGCGAAGGGCGGGCGTTTTGGGGGCTGTCTTTTGTTCTGACTAATTTGAATAAACGTTTGACTTTTGAGTTCGTTTGAGTTTTGAGTTTCTTTGAGTTATCTCTTTGCTTGATTACCCTAACTGATGTCGGACGATAGTGCCATTTCCTGATGACCCCTCCGACATATATATCTACTAACTCACAAACTATAACTAAACTAAACTGAACTAAATAACACGTAAAGTTCTCCGAATATCAATTATCACTACAATATTTTTTAGTTTCGGAATGACATAGACTTTCATAGACAGATGGCGCTATCAAATGAAAATTATGGAATTATTTTGAAGTACTACTTAGACTGCGCTTTGTAACGAAACCATAGCGCGATTCAGACAGGTACAACGCCATCTATCGAGCGCGCATACAATATTTATCGCAATACAATGGAGTTGTAGCTTTATTAATTTAACTAGCTTCTGCCCGCGACTTCGTACGCGGATCCTGTCCCTTATGCCAGCGACTACGGGGTCAGCAAAATCAAAGATCTGAATCGTCTGATATTGAATTTTAAGGGCCCGTTAACTCACCGTGAAAACAACAGAATGCGCATAGCCATTAGACACGTTCCATATATTTAATTTTTGTACTTCAACGGCAAAATCACAGTAGACTAAACAAAACGTGAACCGCAATAGACGTAATCATAGGGATAAAAGTAGTGATTCTAATTAATCGTCATTTAACTTGAGTGTGTCAAAAATATTACACGTAATATTACGTAAAAAAACATTAAATGTTACTGAGATGACATAGTCGTGATGACTTAGTGGAGGTCGTGGTGGTTTAGTGGGTAGCGAACCAATCTCTCAACTATGAGCGTGCGTCTTTGATTCCAGGTCTGGCAAGTACCTGCCAATGCAACTTTTCTAAGTTCGTATGTACTTTCTACGTATATTTTTGATACCAATGACCGTTATTTGGAGGGGATGTTAAACTGTAGGTTCCGGCTATCATTGAACATTCTTGGCAGTCGTTGTGGGTAGTCAGAGGCCAGTAAGTCTGACCAGTTTTATCAAGGGGTGTTGGGTTGAGCGGTTAATTGGGTTGTGGAGGTCAGATAGGCAGTCGCTCCTTGTAAAAAACTGGTACTCAGTTGCATCGTGACTGGAAGTCGACCCTAACATAATTGGGACAAAGGCTCTTGAGATAATAACGACAATAATAATGAGATATAAGCAACGCAGGACATCTGAGGCTGATGACGGGGAGTAGCGACCCCGGGCATATACAACATGTAACTAAATTAACGCACATCCTGAAATTAGTTTGTTCAGAATCGTTTACTGAATCGATTTATATAATTTTTAATATAGGTAATTTTTTATCCCAAAAATTATTAAAACTACGGAAATTATTGTCATATTAACCCTGTACAGTCAAAAAAAAATCAAATAGACCGTAACTCAAAGTAATAAGACTTCGTGTATTGTCGGCTTTTTCCGTAATTTCGTTATGTTGTGTAGAGTCGAGCGGTGCGCGGCGCGATATTTGCGTGCGTAGTAGTATGACCAAAAAGTTCTCTAAGAATTGGTATAACTAATTTAGTAAATAACAATGCATACCTATACATGTTAAATTAAAAATTCAGTGTATGTATTATGATTATAACATAATATTCTAATTGGGGTGTTTGAGGGTGTGCGTTAATTACGTTACATGTTGTATACTGAGTTCTCCAGGGAGAGTATACTGTCCCCCATCTCCGGCCGGTCGGAGTGAACCATGATGGGGGTAGGTCTCACGCCTCTGGCTTGGCTTGACCGTACAGAGTGGAGTCGCTAGAGCAGGGTTAAGTAGCCCTGCTCTGAGGATAGGTGCCTCGTGGTAAGTGACCCACAGAGAGCGCGTAATCTGCGTTTAAAATCCGCCGAGGTATCCTAAAGCGTGTTCAAAATTCAAGCGTGTTATATCTTCGTTATTATTTGTTTGTGAGAAGGAGAAAAGAAAAAATACGTGTCCATTATTTTAGGGTTATCTAAAAGACGGACTTATTACTTTTTTTGATTCACCATACCTATTTCATAACATTCGATTCATTTCTATACATTTCGAGTGTAGTATTGCTCTTGAAGTTCCACATCAGGTGTTCCAGATCTTCGATGTTTATTCGTCAACAGAGAGTGCTTATCAGATTGAACCTCTTTTGCTAAAACGTCATATCTTTATATGCTATAGTCTAGCTGGGCTCCTGGGGTTCCACATCAGGTGTTTTACATCTTAAATTTTTTTAAGTCAACAGAGAGTGCTTATCAGATTGAACAACTTTTGTTAAAACGTCATACCTCTATATGCTATAGTCTAGCTGGGCCCCTGGAGTTCCACATCAGGTGTTTTAGATCTTCAATTTGTATAAGGCAATAGAAAGTGCTTATCAAATTGAACAACTTTTGCTAAAACGTCATACCTGGATATGGTACAGAGAAGCTGGGCTCTTGGGGTTCCACATCAGGTGTTCCAGATCTTCGAATTTAGTATCTCAGCTGAAAATGCTCATCACATGAAACAATTTTTGCCATGGCACCATTTTTGTATCTCTTATAGTTTTGTTGGTCTGTTGGTGTTCTGCATCAGGTCTTCAAGTTTCGGAGATAAATTATAGCCTATATGTTGACCCGGCTTAATACTGACACAACAAAGAAAAAATCATTGAAATCCGTTCAGTAGTTCGGAAGATTAGCGTGTACAAACAAACAGACATACAGACATACAGACATACAGACATACAGACATACAGACAAACAGACAGAATTTTTTTTTTGGATTTTTGCTCCATTACTGTTTCTAAACCCCACCCAATTATTATTTTTTTAATATATTCAATGTACAGACACAGGTTTTTTACAGATTTATTATATACAGACATACAGACATACAGACAAACAGACAGAATTTTTTTTTTGGATTTTTGCTCCATTACTGTTTCTAAACCCCACCCAATTATTATTTTTTTAATATATTCAATGTACAGACACAGGTTTTTTACAGATTTATTATATGTATAGATGAATTATGAACTTTATGTATTAATTTGTATTTATGATAGTCTATGTATTACATTTATATTATTCTTTTCTATTCTATGTATGTGTTCATCAAATTGAATAGGTACTTAAACAACGAACAAAGTTAACAATGCAGTCAAAATCCATACATAATGTTCTTGCCAAACCGCAAATATAACATTGTTTTCTATGGCATATTATTTTTTAATGTTTTTATAATTTTTCCTTTATATGTGGCTAATGACCTATCTTGATGCAAAATTTGAAGTTTCTAAGTCTGCTAGAAGTACCTTAGATTTTTGATGATCTGTCAGTGAGTCAGTGAGTGACAAAATGGTGTAACTTTGATCGACCGCAACTCCTAAACTATTAATTCAATTGGCATGTAATTTCGAACTTAAGCTTGTTCTAATGCCTACTATTATTCACCGAAAACCTAAACTCCTAGCTTTGTCCACGTCGAAGATATAGGGGGGGTGAAACAGCCGCGAATCGCTTCGAGAAAAGATGGTACGGCCGTGCCCGTTTTGCTCGAGACTTGGCTGGGGCACTGCCGTGCCCCCAGATACAATGCAACTGAAAGTTAAACTGTAAACTCCTAACTTTACCTCTGTTTTACACATGATGTTGTAAATTAGGGCACGCCAAAATAGTGGCCGTAAGTCCCCTCTTTGAGGAGTGGCTCGGGAGGAGTCATGGCGGCTCAACGGATATGTTTGTTTCGGAAGGTATCTGTATCGAATCGGTCGTGAGGATGCGCCCGAGTGTCACCACTGTGCGGACAGTCCCAAGGGCACGGTGGACCACACAGTCCAGGTGTGCCCTGTGTGGGAAAAGCACCGTCGGGTCCTCGTCGTGACTTTAGGCGGCGGCGGCGACCTCTCGCGTCCGAGAAGGAGGAGGCGGAACGACAAAGAGTTCGCACCTCTCATCCCGGCCGCCGCGCTGGACCTGGTAGACACCAAGGGCTCCGGGTGTCGCGAGACGACTCCCGGCCACTGCACAGTTTCTTATAGGAAATTTAACACTGATTAATACTTATTACTACAACTTTTCAAAAAAACTGCTCCTTCACGTAAAAAAAAAATATGTGGTATAATAAAATGTATGGGAGAAAATCTATTTTTTTTTTCTCTGTTCAGTATTAAAGTATAGCAACCAAATCTTATATTCTGGTAAGTACCTATTGTTCTTAATATGACAACATATAAATTGCTTGCGTATCCCTGCGGCCTTGACGCCAATGATGCTTCAAAGTTCAAAATTTTAAAGTTATCTTAACATTATTAACGAGTTTTTCTGGGTTTTTCTATTGAAATTAATACAAAATATCATTTTTAATAAAAAAGCCCCCCGCGCGCACCAACCATGTATTAGGTTCGCCCCCTACTACTTGGGACTTAAATATATTACTGGCGAAATAACAGTATACTTTTGTGTAGAGTGTGTGTAGTTTAAAATATCATTTTGACGTGACAACGTCTTATAAATTGGTTTGCCGGGTGACACTTCAAGAAACTGCGTTACGCTCCGCTCACGTTATACGCTCACAATGAGAGCGAGTGAGAGGCACGCGTCCCTTCCACTCGGGCATGGTTAGCCCGCCTAAGAGCGAGAGAGACAGACATAAAAAGTGAAAGGCACGCGTCCCTTCCACTTGAGCACAGTTAGCCCGCCTAAGAGCGAGAGAGACTCAAAGTCATTGTCACGTAATACTTTCGCCCGTATACCGACTTTACAGGCAACCAATTTTTTTTTATTATACAATGTGTCCCGGGGATAAGTGACCGCCCGAAATTTTTTGAATATTTGTACAAAATTAAGGATAATTTCCTTGGGATGTTTTGGGAAGTCGGTTTAATTTTTTTGTAAAAAAGTTTTTTATTTAAAGCTTTTCAGTGATACGTATAGTTGTTACTATCCATACAAGTGGGAAGTTCTCATCAATACAAAGAATATAAGTCCAAATACGAGGTATTTTACATATTCAGTTGTCGAGTTCCCTCGACTTTCTCTGGTCTCCATCATCAGGTCAGCTTCAAACCTTCACTGTTGCAAAGGTCTTGTCAATACAAATAATTTAAGCCCAAACACGAGGTAGTTTACATATTCAGTTGTCGAGTTCCCTCGACCCTCTCTGGTTTCCATCATCAGATCAGCTCCAAATCTTCACTGTTGAATAGTGCTTTTAGGCGTACACCTGAGTATCAAGTTTTTACCCTATGTATGCCTACAACTTTCGAAGGTTGCCCTCGATTTCTCAGGGTTTTCATCATCAGATCCTGACCTGATGACTATGGGACCAACTGGCAGCTATTCCGAGTCGAACAAAAAAAGAATCACGTAAATCGGTCCATAAACCTCGGAGTAATCGATGTACATACAAAAAAAAAAAAAAAACATACCGGCCGAATTGATTACCTCCTCCTTTTTGGGAAGTCGGTTAAAAACGGACCGCATTCAAGCATTTGGCAAGTATTTTTTTATTTTATTATATTAAAAAAATAGAAATAAAAGTCTTCAACTTTAGTTATGTAATTAAAGACACGTGCTGATTCGTTGCCTATTTGTAACTGACTAAAACGACTCCTGTGATAAAATAGTAATTTACCCCCACCACCGGAGATATCGACGACGCTGATTGGCTGCGGTTCTAATTTTGTCCGTCACTACTTGCGCGCGTGTTTGTTATAAATACCTGTGCATGAAACAATTAAAGGTAGGTTTTAGGTTTTAGGCCAGCGCAGCTGTGTCGCGCCTCTTTGTTGAACCTATAATTGTCTCTTCGGGGAAAACCGCCGCATTAGCGGAAACGGTAATCCCCAATACAATGGTCGATGCCCAGCTGCACTCGACCATTGTTCCTAATCCCATTGTCTCACAGATAATGGCAATAACTCAGGCGAGTGCACCTGCGTCAAACGTCGACGCCGAATGCATGGACACCTCGTCCTCCCGCTCTGCCTCACCGTCCCAGAGGATGCTCAATCCTCCGAGCCCTCTGACTCCTCTTCCTCCGAAGACGACTTCACCGTCGTACAGGGAGGTAAGAGGAAAAAAAATAAAAATAATGACAAGGCGCGCAAAACCATCGCCCTTGCCTCATCCCCTCTCCCTAGCCCGCCCGCTGTGTCTACAGCATCCCCCGCCCCGTCACCCTCGACCTCGCAGGTCACTTCCTCCCAAGGTGCCGCTAAGCCCAAAAGCGCACCCAAAAACAAACCTCCGCCGCCTGTATACTTACAGGACAAGGCGAAATGGACCGAAGTGTTCAAGATGTGTGTTGATCGTAAGATCAACTCTGTGGTGTTAAGGCAAAAGTGGATGAGTCAGAAATTGTGAAAAATGAGTTAATTACACAGTTGGGTACAAAATTTTACGAACTATCATGGTAAAAAGGAGATAATTCAATATAATGTATTTTATTTCGTGTATTTTAGTTCGATTTAACGTAAGTATGATGAATTTAAAACCTTTAAATTATGAGCTGATTCGGATCTGGAGGACAACCAGTATGGTTTCCGTAAAGGGCGTTCAACAGTTGACGCTATACTGCTTCCTCCACGCATGCGCGTGAGGGTCCTGGCGGTCCTGGCGGAGGAAGCAGTCGACCGGGGCGAGGTGGTTTTGGCGGTGTCGCATGACATCTCTAACGCGTTCAACACCCTGCCCTGGAATATCATAAAGGAGGCGCTCCGTTATCATGGAGTGCCAGGGTACCTCCGTCGCATAATCGGGGCCTATTTATCCGAAAGAGCTGTCGTGTACCCGGGTCGAGAAGGATGGTTCTCGGCCCTCTCCTGTGGAACATTGGCTACGATTGGGTCCTGCGCGGTGCGCTTCTCCACGGCGCGGCGTCGGCGTGATATGCTCCGCTGACGACACGCTAGTCAATACCTCCAATACCTCGTGCCGGAGGCTCTATATGGGGGTCGTGCGGGCAATGGCGCTTTACGCCGCGCCAGTATGGGCGAACACCCTGACGGCCCGCAACCTTGCAGTGCTGCGAAGACCACAGCGAGCGATGGCCATCAGGGTTATAAGAGGATACCGCACGATCTCCTTCGAAGCTGCATGCCTCCTAGCCGGATCCCGGGACTTCGAGACCGACAGCCCTCGCGTCACTCTATACATGGCGCGAGGAAGCGGTGGGGCGGGCCGAGCGCCTCGTGCCTCGACAAGTTGAGGTACGCAGGGCAGAGCTCCGCCAAGACCTCATTGCGGAATGGGAGCAGCGACTTGCGCGACCCACGGCAGGGCACGCCGCTCTCGCGGCGGTAAGGCCCATACTGAAGGAGTGGCTGGAGGGACGCCACGGCGCCCTCAGCTTCCGGCTGACACAGGTCCTTACCGGACATGGGTGTTTCGGAAAGTTCCTGTGTCGCATCGGTCGGGAGCCCACGCCCGAATGCCAGTGGTGGCATTCGGGCGTGGGCTCCCGACCACTGGCATCTGGGGCAACGCAGCGCTGTGACCTAGCGGCAGCAGTAGACGCTGCGAGAAGTCTTTCGCTGCCGGCTGTCGTATCCTGCATGGTCGGCAGCGAAGATGGATGGAACGCCGTCGCCTCCTTTTGTGAGGATGTGATGGTTTTAAAGGAGGCGGCGGAAAGGGAGAGAGAAGCTGCTTCCTCTCTCCCCGCCCGCAGCAGACGTGGAGGACGTCGCAGGCTGACTGATCTCCGGCCACCATAGGGCGCAGCCTGCGGTCGACAGACTAGGGGCGTCTGTCGTCCGATCAGAAACAGGCCTCGAAACGGTGGCGTTGTGTTGCAACGGCCTCTTTTAGTGGAGCTTGTTGTGGCCGCTGGGTGACGGCCACAGCGGATGACGGGGCCCGCCTTTGAACATCTGGGGGGCCAATACCTGTCGGGGGTGCGGAAGAATGCTTTGGCGATACCCGTTCCCTCGACAATAGGTAATTGAAGGCAACACTGGGTGGGTTTTTAGCCGGTAAGAGTTCGGCACACCCCCTCCACCGACCCCAGGTGGAGGGAAGTCCATGAGGATTTCCCCCCTGCCAAAAAAAGGTATATACGTAAATAATAATAGCAAATAAAGAGACGAGTCGTTCTAGGATTTTTTTTTAATTTGTACCGTGTTATGGAAAAAGGAGATATGTCAGTTATTTTAATAATTAAGAAATAAAAATATTTTTCGGGTACATATAAAAGACGACTAAATTAATAAATGAAAATTAAAACAAAGTTGTGTTAATTATTTCTATACATTTTTGATTAAACTGCATTTTTATTACAAAACAAACACACGTTTTTTTGATTAGCCCCTGGTGAAAAGTTGTGTTTTTTGACTCATCCCCTTTTGCCTTAACACCACAGAACTACAGATCGGCCTCCAATACCGGCAACGGTATAAAAATCGTCCTCCCTACGTCAGACGACTATAGGGAGATAACTAAATCGCTAAGAGCGAGGAACATTTCGTTCCATACGTACTCCCTCCCTGAGGAAAAACCTCTCCGGGTCGTCATTACCCGTATTCCGAAGGAAATCCCTTCGGATGACATTTTAAGTGACCTTAAGTCACAAAACATCCCTGCGACGCAAGTCCATAGGATGCACCGCGCCCGCGGCGGCCACGCCTTCGACATAGTGCTCGTAGTCTGCGAGCCATCACTTTCTAAAATCCATCCGACTTTTAACATCAAATCGGTGTGCAATTTAACATTATCTCAATCGAGAAGCCAAATAGATCTGGCATTGTATCCCAATGCCACCGTTGCCAACTGTGGGGTCACTCACAGCGCAACTGTTTTCCCCAGCCTAGGTGCGTGAAATGCCTAGGCCAACACGGCACCTCCGACTGCCCGCGACCCAAGGACCGCACTCTGTGCACTGAGCCTCCGAGCTGTGTTCTCTGCGACGCCTCAGGCCATCCCGCCAACTACCGCGGCTGCCCAAAGGCCCCAAAAACGTCTCCCAAGCTAGCCAAGCGTGCAAACGCCCGCCAGCTAAGGGAAAGCCCTTCTGCAAGGCTACCTACCGCTCAACTTCCCGTGCGTCTCAGCCCACAACGACCCAGCCCATGGAACCCTCTCAACCATCAGAGAGCTTTTCCAACCCTGAGGCCAACTCAGCCCCAGCCAACCCCCGCCCCGGTGAACAATTCCACCGCGGCGCCCGCGAGCTTACCTCGCGTTCTTCCCGTCCTTCTCTCCGCGCCCTCCGTGGCTCCTATAGCCGCCAAGCCCGCGCAAGCGCAAGCGCCATCCAAATCGATCG